>VZSF01008715.1:0-584433 GCA_013398295.1 Chionis minor
TCTATGATTCTATGAAATACATGAATAAATTTTGTTAACACCCAAAGCATTTACTCAATTCTAGAACTTCAGTGTTTCCTTAGGCAGGATCTTTTTAACTTTAAAAAAGCATTAATTTTTGTTAATTATATTATATGGCAATAATATTTGAATTTTATAATTAAAAATAAAATCAGAAAAAGATGGAAATATAAAACTTATTTTAATTGTGTAACCCTGTGTCTCAGTTCATTAATTCTTCTGCTTAGCTAATGCTGGTCCATTGGGCTGATCACCCCAAGGGACGTAGTCATACCACTGACTTTTTTTCTGACATATACTTATGAGAAGATAAGGGCATGGGAAGGCTCTTCTAGCATTAGAGCTGAAAAGACAGAATGCTTAATTCAAAGAAAGACAAAATGGGCCATGAAAGACAAGGCAGCTAAGGAACTTCAATTCTTTTTTTTCCATAATGTAGAAATAAAGAGACTTCAGTGAAATGCAAAAGTAGGAAAATCAATGCTGAGAAGTGAAAACATCTCCTACACAACCAGCAATGGAACAAAGTGCTGTGGAGACTAAGTTCTTATCAAGGTCAGCAACAAGCGTGTATATGCACAATGCGAAATCCATGAGCAGTAATAACTAATATTCAAACACAGGATCTGGAAAAGGGATAATGATTCTTGTACTTGAGCACAGCTGCTAGCTGGTGAACAGTGAACTTTTTCTATGGGAGAAGGGAAGGACCCAGCGTCACTCAGGTTCTGCAGGAACGCTTACAAGTCATCACACATTGGGTGTCATGTCATCGAATTGCAAGGGTAAGAAAGACCCAAGACTGCGTTAAACTCACCTCACAACTTTAGGACTCTCATATTCTGTAAAAAAAATTGATTGAATTGGCTTAAATTCTGACTTAAATAGTAAGGGTGATGGATCAGTAGTATTTATTTCTTCTTACAGTTCCCTAAATATCTATACCTGTCAGAGCTTGTTCTCCTGACTGCTGTGCATGTCTCTATATAGCTTCGTGCACACACACAGTCGTCTCGGGATAGCTCGCGAGATTATTGACACGCATGTGTTTCCTAACCCAGACACTTTCATTTTGCAACTTGTGGTCATGACTCAGGGTCATGTCAAGGTTCTCATATCCTGGGAGAGAAGGTTTTTCAGGCTTTTTCAAAGTGTTGTGCTGACTGTTCCCCTGCTTCAATTACTTCAGTAGAAGATAGGTGAGTTTAACCCAAAGCTTCTTATTAGTCAGTAAAAGCTTACAAAGGTTCTTATTAGTCTTATTAGTCAGCCCCTGTACTCAGCACTGGTGAGGCCGCAGCTCGAGTACTGTGTTCAGTTTTGGGCACCACAGTATAGGAGAGACATTGAGGTGCTGGAGCGTGTCCAGAGAAGGACAACGAAGCTGGTGAGGGGTCTGGAGAACAAGTCTTGTGAGGAGCGGCTGAGAGAGTTGGGATTGTTTAGCCTGGAGAAGAGAAGGTTGAGGGGAGACCTTATGTCGTGGTTTGGCCTCAGCCGGCACAAAGAACCACGCGGCCGCTCACCCAAACCTCGCAGCAGCGAGGGAAAATTGGAATAAAAAGGCAAAAACTCGTGGGCTGAGATAAAAAGCAATTTAACAGAACAAAAAAAGAAAAAAAAATTGACAAAACAACAATAGTACTGACAGAGGAATGTATAAATAGGGCTACCGTACCGACGCGCACCGACCGGACCCGGACCGTCCTCGCCCGCTCCCAAACTGGGAACTCCCCTCCCCGNTAAAAGCTGGGTAGACGTGGTGCTGAGGGACATGGTTTAGGGGTGGTTTTGGCATAGGTTTATGATTGGACTTGATGATCTTGAAGATCTCTTCCAACCCAAGTGATTCTGTGATTCTTTGAAAACCCTGGAAAAAGGAGGAAAACACTGCAGAATGACATCCAGAATGCTACATACTGTTCATCTGCAACATGACATTACTATCACTATGTTAACACTAGACTTGCAGAGAGTATGTGTAGTGTAGTAATTCATAAAGAAATCTTTGCGTGCAAAGGCCATTGTGTCAAGAATCTTCAAGGTTTTAAAAAAAACATATGTTTTGATTCCCTGTTACAAATCTGGAGATCACATTGATCTAAATTTAAGCACAGGGAGAAATTTTGCTTCCATTCATTGGGGAGAGAGATAAAACAATGTTAACTGTTTTAGAAAAATATTTTTTCCCTGTCTTGCTTTCTTGTACACTTACATTGTACTTGTCTAAGTGTGGTTTGCTTGCATTTTCTAAGATCAATATAAAAATGTTTTGTGTCTTTTCACTTTTACACAATGAAAAGATGCCGTAGGTGTTATACTTTATGTTAACTTGTGACACTTTTTTGTTTGTGAAGCATTTGCTTTTTGTTATATTTATGATAAGGTAGTGTCATTCTATTTAATTCATTAGATGCCTTTGCATTTGTGTGACTGACAGGAGAATCAAAGGCCTCATAATACAGTATTATACCATGATAAGATTATTGGCTAATTTAGTATGTATACTGTTTTTATTAAAATACAAGAAGTAGACATTAAGCCTGACTTCAAAACAAACAGGAGACATATTTTATGTTCACTACTTGGTGCCAAGTCACAGGCACTTGTCTAAGGGTAAAAGCATGTCAGAAGTTTGTTTTGCCTGTTGTGATCAACAACAGCGCAGTGAGAGACAAACTCCACAGCTTTTACATCTGCTGAGCAGTCCTGCTGGCTTCACTGCTAAGTACTATACAAATGAGTAATGCATGAAGAATTTGGAGTTGATTGTGAAGTTTTGGGACAGATCCCCAGCTAGTAAAAATCAGAGTAGTTCTGAAATCCATGGAGAACTTCCAGTTCAAATCCTGATTTCTGGCTTCTGGAAAACATGACAGCCAATATAAAATTATTAATTGTAGTGGTAGTATTAGTAGAGGTGCAACTACTGTTGCTATTGCTATTCCTATTACTACTACTCTTATTACTGTCTTGTTCTAAAATAAGATTGTAAATGCTACTAAGAAAAGTACTAGTTAAGGTACTAAATTAAAACCTATTTAAGTTTATCAAATTTTACACCTCCATTGAACATAAGGAACTACTACGCAGCAAATTTAAGCTTATTGGTGATAATCTCACGTTTTATATAAGGAGTTTATTAGTTAACCTCCCTTCAGACATTTCTGTCTCACAAACTACAAACTACTGGATCAAGTTCTTAAGTAAATGCCTCCAAGTGAAAAAAAAAATCAAGAATAAAAATAGCAGTAAGAGATAAAGAGTTCATTCACCCTGGATCAAATGGATCTGATTCTGCTTGTACCTAGGTCACAAACTGTCCTGAGCAGCACAAACACAAAGAAAAGAAAAAGATTATATATTATAAAATGGATCTTTAAAATGTAGAAGTAGATAATAAGTGAAAGTTTATTGCTACAATCTGATTTTTTTATACTATGTCAGAATGCAATTCCAAACACCGTACAATTACCACATGGAGTTTTTATGATGGGATAACAGCATCACCCCCAGAAGTACATCTGTGTTAATTTATTTCATTTTTTATTGTGTATAATTTTTCACTGCAGGCTATTGGTGAACAGCACATTGACATAGCTTCAAAAACCAAAGGAAAGATCTTATGATAAAAAGCATAAGGAAACAAGTAAGTAACAAACTTACTTACAAACAAACTGGCTAGAGCCAGTTCCTATTTCTCATCACTCAGCTCCATACCTTGGAGCTGCTCCTTCATGTAAATGGAACCCACACCCTTCTTTTCCCTATACATATTTATAGAATCATAGAATTACCTAGGTTGGAAGGGACCTTCAAAATCATTCAGTCCATCCATCAACCTAACACTGCCAAAAGCACCACTAAACTATGTCTCTCAGCATCACGTCTACCCAGCTTTTAAATACTGGCTGATTCCACCATTTCACTGGGCAGCCTGCTCCGATGCTTGATAACCCTTTTGGGGAAAGGCGAGGAAATTGTTCCTAATATTTCCTACAAAGCCAATAGCACCCATCACAGACCTCCTGTCATATGAGCTATCCCACTATCCCACTACGGTTTCAGAGTCCTGCGTCTGCATGCAGAGCCCCAGCTCCCCCTCTCTGTTTCCCAGGCTGTGTGTGTTTTTGCATAGGCACTTGAGGTGGGTCCCGTTCTCACCCATCTTGTTCATCCTGAGGGATCCATATCTGCCTTTATCCTGCCTCATGTATTTACCACCTCTGACCTCTGTTCACTCACTTAATTACAAGATACTATCACCAGGCCCCACCATGACAAAGTTAAAGGCCTCCTCAACCAGATGGCAAGCATCTTGGCCAAGATGTTGTTACCCGACTTGGTCAAGTGGATTCCACTTCTTCCTAGCCCCATACCTAAATCAGGATAGAGCTGTCCAGCTACCTGGGGCAGAACTTTTGGAGCATCTGAGGACCTAGAAGAAAAGACTGCAAAAGCTCAAGAGTGGCTTAGGTATAACTCAGTCACACTCTTTGATCTCTTCTTTCTGGTTAGCTTAAAACATTGAAAAGATCAATCTTCATAGCACTTCACTGTGCTCTTAGCCAGGCAACGAAGAAATGTGAAAAAAATAAAGTACGAGAGAAGACAGTAACCTAAGCTTTTTGAATTTCAAAAAAGTAATATAGAAAGGCGAGTTGTTTGTTTTTTCTTCACTGAAAGTGTTACCAAACATTAGAACAGGCTGCCCAGGGAAGTGGTGGAATCACCATCCCTGGAGGTATTTAAAAGACAGGTAGACATGGTGCTGAGGGACATGGTTTAGTGGTGGGTTTGGCAGTGTTGACGGTTGGACACGATGATCTGAAAGGTCTCCTCCAACCTAGGTGATTCTATGAGTCTATGATTCTATGAAAATGCAGTGTGAGTTGTTTAGCTGGCAAAAACCATGAGTACATTCTCTGTTGTCTTGAGACAGGTCACTGAAATGCAGTGAATCAGGGTAAGAGCTGCCCTCTTCGTGCTGTGGGGTGCTGACCTAATTAGGGACAAATGCTACCATGTTTGAGGCACTGTAGGTTGGTTTGGCAGCATCTTTCTGCATTCCCAGATTTTCTGTGAGCTTTTGGGGTTTATGCCCAATTAGCCCAGCCTTGGGTCATTGGTAAGTGACACATTTTGGAACAATTTCTTCTGAACCCAAATCAGAATTGTCTATGGTCTTAGGTATTTTCTAAGACAGCACTAACACTTTTGGCCACTTTCAGAAGTGTTATTCACTAGAACAGAGTAGAAAATAGTATTTTATACTTGACAAAAATTAAATTTATTGTATTTATCATGTACAGTTTTTTTCTTCTAATTCTAGGTCTCAGGGAAAGCCAAACAAATTCTGATCTTCCATTTGACTGTACCCAGAGACAGACAAAGGCACACTCATACATGTGCTAACCCGGAAAACCAGGTCTGCCCTTTCCTCTCTCAATCTTAGTCTTCAGTTTCTTTTTCTGGGGCAGATTTTCACAGAAATGCTCTTCTTCACAGCTTGTCTTCTCTCCATTCTGATGGTGTCTGTAATTTGTACGTGGCACAGTTTGCTGCCTTCCACTCAGCACAGGATGTGGATAGGGACAATTTTGCACACATCCAAAGCTATATTTTAACAGTAATCTTATTAACAAATGCAAGACAATTCATAATGTCAATGAATAAAAATTCCACAAGAAAAGATTTGTTATACATATGGAATATATCAAATATAATAAATTTAATAGAAAAAAATTTGAATCCAATTAAGCAATCTGAATAACATATAATAATAAAATAAATCACCAGTTCTGCCTCCAGTCATAAATGTCCTCTATATTTAGATACATTATCTTAATTATCTTTCCATCTGAATTTTAAAAGAACTATATAGAAAGCAAAAGAATTTACAAGACTTGCATATGAATTTTCAGTTATTTTGATATTATCAGAGTTTCTTTTGATGTGGTCTGCAAATTCCATCACTATCCCATTAAACCCAAGCCTGAACCTCAGTTGACACAGCTCAGTCAATTTGTACCCTATCAATTTACACTGTGAAGAATCTAATATGCTCTTTTATTAGCCACTAATTATATTTTTAGTTCAAAAGAAGCACTCTTTAACACAGGATAATAAAGTAAACACTAGCAGACTCACTATGGCAGTGGCAAGTACCGACTACCAGAGTTTGGCTGACAATCTCTTATAGTGGCGATCATCTTGGTATTAAAATACTTTGCAGTGAAATCACACCTGCCTCATAAAGTGCCAAATAGATTTCAAAAATACTTTGTTTTCCTGATAAATGCAGCTTTACTGGATGCTGCTGCCTCACCTGCTTGGAGGCAGAGCTGTTAAAAGACAGAATATATTCTGAAACAGAGCTACACCCACTTTTTGGTAACTGACAGATTGCTCAACAAACCCTTGGTGGATTTTGTGGTGTTTGATTAGGACACAGTGTTTTGCAAACACAGGCAGCAGTGCACATGGGTTCTGTTGGGTCCCAGGGTCTGTGTAGGGAGTCACGTATGGATTTGTCTACCAAAAGCCAGCTCCAGACTTCATAATGATGACTGATGCAAACACATCTGGAAGGGAATAATCATGTCTCACCACCCTGAAAGTTGAGGGCTGTCTGTCCCACAGCCATTTACATCTCAGGTTTGACTGAAGTTACTGAGAGTTTTGCCATGCAGTAGAGGCTGGCTCAGCCAGAAAGTTGAAGAGAAGTATCAAGGTACAAAATACAGCTAAAATGTCTTTACACTATTTTTTTTTTTTACTGGAGGTATTAGTACCTTTCATATTATAGGAATACATTCTGAACAGTTATCTGATATGTAACAGAAATAAAATCCTGGGCCTACTGAAGTTGCTGGGGCTGAATGGAGACTGAGGTGGCAAAATGGCATAACCCTGTCCTGTTGTGGAGCTCTGCTATGTCCTTAGGGACAAAGACTGACCAGCCACAGGCCAGCTCCAGTATGCAGTCTGGATGCCATGAGAGCAGCAGGTTTGGCACAGCAAGGGAAGATGGCATTGCTGATGATGACCACTCTACCCTTCTATGCATCCCTTGAGGCAGTTTGGACCATTCTGTACCTGAGTCCTGACTGGACCTATCTCAGGCTGTGAACTCATATCCCACACCGGGAACAATTTTATACAGCGACAGATTTGGTTTTGCTTTAAAGACAGAGTGAGCTGTGACCTTCTCTGTCATTTGGGTACCCATAAGTAACCTGTTTTCAGTGTATTTTTGAGAAGTTTCTAGATGTCCACATAGCTATGGAGTGTATTTTCTTGTCTAAAGCTTTTGTGAGAGAGGCAGGCAGACGCCTGTCTCAAGGCCTTGCTAGGAATAACACATTGTGGCACTTATAACAATTGTTTTTATGTATTCTACTGGGTTTTGTTTGCTGCCTTGCTCTTACATTTCTACCAAACACAATTTTGAGCATGATCCCTTCCTTCTGCTCTCTCTTTGTGGTTGCTGCCTGTCTCCAGTTAGTCCTGGTGATTTCAGACCTGGAGGACTCCTTCAAAGAGGTGATCCATCCATCAGAGAAAATGACAGAGGGAACAGCAGTGTCTTGTGGCTCAGAAGGTTAAGGTGGGGAAGCAACTTCTCTGCTCTATAAGACCATCCCTAAAGCCTGAGCCAATGAGCTATGGACTCATCCTCTTGTCCTGTGTGTGTTGTCAGGTACAGGAACTGACAAACCTTGGCGACTGAGAAGTCCAAGAATTTGGGTATGGCCCCTGTATGAGGTTTCCCTGACAGATTACATCTTTTACAAGAAATGGAGATAGTATAGCAAATACATATGGGGGACTGGAAGGGCCAAGAGTGCTCCCAGGTTTCAAGGGAGAGATGTCAAGGCCAGGAGCATGCCAGAAGGTATCCAGAATGAACATCCTCCAAACATCTGTACTTTTAGACACAATAAGGACACACACTGTGAATACAGAGAAGTTTCAACTTCATTTATCATCCCCGGACAGTTTTCAAAGTTAGTCTAATAAAATAAAGATCTGAGATACATCATCCAACAATGTTAAATAACTTTACATAGTGAAAAGAACAAATATTTAGTAACTGAAAAGCTAACATTGGATGAAACACGGGTCTTCTGGAAAGGAAAAAAATATAAGTCTATCATCATCTAATAGGGACAACATCATACTCCAGGAGTATGCGTGGGAATTTCAGCCACTGCTTTCTTGTGTCACTTGACTTGTAAATTTAACTACAGGTTAACAGGGTGGGTTTGGTTTCATCTTCTCTACACTTCCTCATAACTCGTATTTAAAATTAAATACCATAATTGTGGGGCACAACTGCAGCATTTATATAACTAACCTGCAGCACCATCGTTCCTGGTCTGGTAGCAAAAATATTCCACCTTCCTCTGCGTGGATCAGAAGGCAAAGGAGACGTTCACTCAGCAGCTGGCTTTACTGCTACTTGCTGCCAGAGAGAGATGGCATAACTAATAGCTTCTGGGTTCTGTTCCAGCTTTTGCAAGACACTGTTCTGTAATGTACTTTAACACTGGTAAAACAACATACTTTGCCTAATCTTATTCTCTGAAATAGCTGAACTACTTTGTCTGAATATTTTGAATAAAATTCCGTCTGATGCATAAACTTACTGTGGAAAATTTCAGTCCAAACATTTCAGTTTTGGCCAATTCATAAGCAATTTAAAATAACACCAGACATCTTTAATTTTATAGGGGATGTTGTCAACTCAAATGCTATAATCACACCCACCACCCACATACACAGATACGTGTATACACAGACATATACGTAGCCATACAGGAAAAAGCAGATCTTGTGGGGATCCTGTGTTGCATTTTTTCCCCCAATTCATTTAAAACTGATAATTGTTAAGACTGCAAAATGTGATCTCCACTGCTTTGCAAAGCCTTGATGGTGACGGAAAAAGGCATGAAAGATAAAAAGGCAGATTTTCAGTCAAAAAAGATTACTTTCTTCTAATAGAATATGAAAGTGCATTTTATCAAATATTTTCTATTAATCATGCAAGTTCATAAAATTCCCTTAATAACCTTTACTTCTTTTATTGCAAAGCAATATACTTACAGCTATCATCCATCTTCATTCTGAGCTCAAAGAAGAATGAAATTATTTTTACATAGCAATTTTTTTCTGAAGTGCTCTGCATATTTCAGCATTACAGTATTCTACTTAGATTTAAAAAAAAAAGCATTTGAATAAACCTTTACTTTTACTTTACTATCAAAAAAAGTAGGAAATAAACCATAGGAAATAAGAAGTTTGAACATTTATTTTGGAAGATGTCTGTGACTGTTTTCCTAAAGGGATCAAGAAATTAAAGTGCTTACTAATAATTTCTATTTAATATTAATCTTTGGTGACATGCTTCACCGAGATTTGCTTTTCCTAACCAGAAATGTGTGTAGGATTTACTGTACTACATTCAGGATTTTTTTTGACATAAATATGCATTAATTGGAAAAAATCCCCCACTACATTTTATCCTTCTTCTTCCTTTTCCCACCTCTCAGCTTGCATCCTTTGAATTAATTATACACTTCTTCTAGCCTTTTGCTAGGTGAAGAAAAAAAGCCCGGCTTGAGTGCATGCAAATGTATACGGACACTTACTGCAAGGAACTTTTTACATCATTGAGTTCAGGTGCTCGTTACAAGAGGCATCATGTCATGTTATCCCTTTCATCCCAGTATCTGTCATAAATGCCAATATGGATTCATTTTGATATTCCAAGCAAGGACAATAGCAAGGAGAACCAAGATGGTGTGAATTAAAGAGCTTTCCACAAAATGCAGCTCTAAGGAGTCTTTAATTTCATGTTTTCTTTCCCACAAAATGTCATGGAATCTTATTAGCTCTAGAAATGACACAAGAATCTCACTCAACAAAAAATAAGTTCCTAATGTTTTCTCTTTATGGGTGGTACATCTGAGCACACTGCTGTGGCGTTGTGGCCTTGGTAGCTTTCCTTTTTAGCTATGACATTGTAGGCAGCACTTCCAGGCAGAGAGCAGTATTATGAAGTCTGCTAGTGGCGTAGAACAAGAAATTCATAGTGTGAAGTAAATTTTACCATCTGTTGCCTTGCAGTATAAAAAACTGATCTTGATTTCATTTTGGACTACTCTGCTGTTTGTTTCTTAGGTATACTCTGTAGCTTTACAAATGCTTAAAACTGAGAGCTTCCGAAGCTTTAACAGAAACCACATTATTTAGGAAAAATGAAGAGAATATGCTCAAATTCTTCATATGCTCATGTTAAACCCTATCTCTTACCTGTATTGTACAGTATGTCATTGAAATTTTTCCCATCTGCCTTTATAATTCACATACTTCTTGCATTTCAGATGTACCCTGTGTTTTATGCAAAACATTAATATGCTGTCAGAGCTTTAGTAAATTAGTAATTATCTACACCAGAACAAATGTCTTGCTGTCAGGGATTTTGTTAATTTCAATTTACTAATATCCCTGGATCAGTTTCATTTTCCAGGAAGTGTTTTCATTTCACACAGCAGTCTATGTGAGCCTTCCACTCTACAATATCAGAGATTTGAAGCTGTGACTATAGAGATGGGCTTTTTAAGTGTCTTGTCAGATAATGACCATTAAAAATCTTTTAGACTTCTTTGAAAGAAGCAAAATAAATAAATAAAAAACCCACAAAAAACCAAAAAAACCCAAACCTAAAACCCCAAAAAGCTAACCAAAAAAACCTAAACCAAAAATAGTTAAGCATTTGAAATATGAATAATAAAGCTTTCCATTTTAACATTGCTTCACTCTTTCCACAGCTTTTAGTGTCCTGCTTGAAAGACTTGCTTGTGACCCTGAAAATACTTACTCCTTTGTGGTCGGGGAAGGGGCGGGGCCACGACAAAACTAAAATGATTTGGAATGTCGGCTCTCTCCCTCATTGTCAGAGCTGACAACAACCTGTAAGCATGCTCAGTGCAAAGAGAAGTATTGCAAAGATAAAAACCACCATTTCTTTTTCTAAAGCTGGCTTACTTGCAACCTCACTGCTGGAGAAAAACAAACACTGGGCAGGTCTTTACCAGCCATAACACAATATCTCATGTGGAGCTCTAGCCGTGCGCTGCAGTAAAGTGGCAGTAAAGTTTTCCTGCAGTAACTTTACTGCAGTGAAGTCTCCGGGAATGAGGGAGCTGGGGACGGACCATGCGCAGTTGCGGTTTCTGGCTCCTGAGCTCCATGATGGGGCTGTGCTGTGCCGCGTTGCGTTGTTCTGTGTCTGGGTTACCTTGAAGGCATCATCCTTCTACAAAACAGGTTTTGTCAGCTGAGACCTGTACTAGCAATGAACTATTTTAAACTTTGTTTTCTTTAGTCTCTCTGCTTATCGGTGCAGAGAAGTGTGCAAAAGTTGCTTTGATAAGCCTGACTTTTATTAAACTGAAGGGGAAAGAAGAAAAACGAGGAAAGAAAATAAATGTGTGGTGAAAGGAAAGGAGAGGTAAGGAAGATCTAACTGAAATAACACAAGCCTCGTATTCCAGGTGCTATTCAAGACTATAAGGAAGCAGCACTGATGTCCCACCCAACCTTTCCATAAGGGTTTTACTTTCCCACACAAAGCAAAGTCCCAGGGCTCTCAGGACAGACCTCAGAGCTGAAGTTGGGGCATGAGATCTGGATCTGAAAGTTAGGCAAATCCTGTCATTTATCCTTCCTGAAACGGTATCTAAAAGTAGCAGCAGACAGAGTAGTCTTTCCCCTAGATTAATTGCTATTTAGGCCTATTTTCTAACACAACAATCCTGTTCTAGTGTTTTCTGATGTCATACTATTTTATTTTTTTATGTCATAGGATTGCATGAAGAGGCATTTTTTTTGTCAATATTTTATTTTTCTGCTGTTTAGTTTATTTGATCAATCCAAGCTATTACTATGTAATAAACTATGCTGGATGCTTTCTGAGGGAAAAACTGGAAATACAGGTCTCAGTCCAGCAGTCACAGCTTCTGGTTGTGGGAGTGTAGCACCTGCATAAACACGTGATGAATCTCAGGTTACTCAGAAGAGAGGGGTGTTTGGTGGACAATCAATAACTGCCATTACTCCTAAGCTACTCGTCAACACAGCAGCACAGTTTTTAGAGGAGTCACCTGGGATGGTCTCTGTTCTGTCAATCTGGAAGTCCACACAAGGGCTCTCAATAGATGCTATAGGCCCCCAACCCACCTGCTGGAAATTTCCAGAGTCTTGAGTCTGGATGAAGACGGTTATTATGGGGAGTAACTCCCCCTTTGCTAAGTGGTGCTGGGGAGTGATATGATAGCTCTGGCATACTCTGCCCACAGGTAATCTTGCACTGGT
This sequence comes from Chionis minor, assembly GCA_013398295.1. Taxonomy (NCBI): domain Eukaryota; kingdom Metazoa; phylum Chordata; class Aves; order Charadriiformes; family Chionidae; genus Chionis; species Chionis minor. The sequence continues at coordinate 12,403 of VZSF01008715.1, forward strand.
CACGAAAAGGGCAAAAATGTGAAAGGGAAAACCTGCTCCTCCTCCCGTCTGCATCCTGTCACCAGTTTCTGAGTATGCTGTTCTGCTGAAGAATTCTGTTTTTCTCACTGAAGAATAAGTAAGGCAGAACACAGACAATACTGAAAAGTCGACATTTTCAAAGAAAAATCCCAGCTAAATTTTTATGCCTTTTTATTCCTTCCTTTCTCTTTTTTTTTTTTTAATTGAAGAAGGGCTTCTGGGCATTCCCTATATAACTTATATCTGATGGGGAAAATAATGTATTTTGTAATAAATGAGCTAGCAAATAGAAAATTAAGGCAAGAAATTGAAAGATAATGGTCGGTAAGCACAATAAAGATGGACACTGCAATGATGCAAGCCAGTTCTTTCAGCGAAATAAGCAAACGTAGTGCCTTAAACTTACATGGTTTCTGGGTACCATCACCCCAGCCTTCTGGGGTTTCTCATGGTTAATTTTAGCCACTTTCAGTTGCATAACTGTTCCTTTTAGCTTGTGACTCTGGAGTCAACCTGAGGTCAAGCTACATCCTGCTGGAGGCTGGCATGTACATCAGTGTGAGACAGTGTTTCCTAACCTAGATGCTTTGGAAGTTCAGAAGCAGACACGCGCTTTCTCTTCTGTTGATTGCTTCACAGTCCATTACTTAATATGCAATGTATTTTTTGAAAATGTCTGTGGTGTTCTTTGAATACACATTGTTATTTCTAACTTTGCTGCTTCAGTGAAAAATGTTTCAATTCACTGAATCAGCGATGATGCTGCACACTTTGTATATACAGCTGACATGTATCTCATTAAGGTGTCCATTGTATACACATTAAAATAATTTTATCCAGTAAAACAAAAAAAAATCTAAATCCTTTTTAAAGAATATAGTGTGTGGCAATAGCAATTAAAATCCCAATGTGTTTCATCATGAGTAACAACACAGAACTTAATCTAGCAAAATGCTGGCAAGACCTGTTTATTTCTGGAAACCTTTAATTAAATATGCTATTTAAACTAAAAAAGCAAACAAATCGTGCTACAGGCACATCTTCAAAAATATAGGGAAACAATTCTCTAACAGGAAAATGACAGAGCAAACCATTAATTTTAGAGATGACAAATATGACAAAAATAAGAAAACATCTTCTAAAGCAACTTAGCACATAGTTAAAACAATCATCAAGTAATCCAAATCTTTTAGTATGAAGCCTTCCTGTTATTTACAAACTTAGCACTCAGAAATTTCACTTTCAATATGCAAGCAAAAATGTCACCTTCATTTTTCTCCCTGAATCATGAAATTATCATTTCCAATTTGGTAAACAAAGCAGACAGCAGTTGCAATTGCGACTGATGGTAAAATCATACATAGGCCTTGGTTATTTGAAGAAATAAACAAGTTTTCCTGAGAGAAGAAAACCTGACTACTTCTTCCTTCTATTCAGTATTTTGCCTCTGTTTCTGCGTAATGTTCTTAATGCTTCAGGATCTGCATTGAAGAACTGGAGGAGATGAACTTTTAGAAGGTGTGGTCTTCTTAAATGTTTATGGGTATATCCAATGCAATAATGTGTATCCTACTTTCGGCTTGCTAAGAGCTGACTTGCTTTTACAGCTGACAGCATTTGCAGTGTAAAATCCTGAAAATGAATGAGTGTAGATCAGAAGTGAATGTCTTACGTATTTATGACAGGTTAGATTGATGCTGCTCTTACCCCTTATTCAAACAGAACTATAGCGGAAGAAGTCCTCTCATTTTAAAAGGCATTCCTCTCTCACTTAAGGAATTTAGTTGAAACTATTTGGTTTTATTTTGTAGTTTTTTTTCACAATCTTCTAGGCCCCCTCTGATTTCCTTAGAGATAACTGTTCATGTGGAAGTGTACCCGCGTTCAGTCATGTGCTTAAGTAGGATCCACTTGAATGCAGAGCCTGTAGGGCTGTTCCTCAAATGCTTAAATAATTCAGAGTTTAAAAAACATTTCCATCTAGTAGAGTGCACTGAAGTGGTACATAAGTTTGGAACTGAATTTTTAATTTAAGGAAATATTTTGATTTTTGCAACAGTCTGTGTTGCCTTGAAGTACATCAGAATTTTTCTCCCTTAATCTCATTAGTGAGAGGAGGAGGAGACAGCCTTCACTACACCGTTGGGGTGGCTACCAGCTGTACCTTCAGATGTTCAAGCCCACCAAGGAAGGTCTTAACTATCAGCTATCGTAGTGCCCATCTGTGCTGCTGACACTCCGACGGAGTTAATAAAGCTGGTGCTTTCTCCCATTGCTACAAAGTACTTACAATCAAACAAGCTACGTATGATGAGGGAGCATTTCAAAAGCGTGGATGGGTGCAGCATGTCGCAAAGCATCTGTGAGTGAGAATTGCAGGACAAATGCCAGTAGCATTGCTGCTAGTACTTGGATCTGAAGTCTGATTTTCTTCTTAACGTCTTATAAGAGCACCTTTTAAGGACACTCAAGTATACCACTATGCCATCTCCTTACCCCTTGCAACACTCACTTTTCCCCTTCCTCATGTGTGCTCATACATCAGTTCACAACAGCACACGCTCCTCTGCCCTGTGCAGAATCCTACATAAGTGTGGAGTGAATGCAGAACACACAAACAGCATTTTCAGATGCTGTGGCTGGGTAAGACTAAGGACAAGTGAAGACCTACTCCACCCTTGTTATGAAGCTCAACGTTTATACCAAGGTACCAACATAATGAAGCTAATTATGCTGCTTCCCTGGCAAGATTCTTGGGTTTAGCTGAGAACGGATATAGAAGGCAAAAGGAAATTAATCAGTTCTCTCATATCCAGCATATATCAAGATAATTTCCCAGTGTTTTCCTATATATTACTATAATGTACTATTTCAATTAACAAATTAGGAATGACACTCGTTTTAACAGGAATATCAGATACTTGCTATCTTGTATTTACGAATAGGGCATGTACAGTTTTGGTAGTTGCAATTAATGTTAGAGTTTAGATACTTTAAAAGATTCTTAACTTAATTAGCTTTGAAAAATCTGTGGTTGTTGACTTTAATGATCACACATGTAAAATAGCATGCCTAAGTCCGACAAAATGTTATTGGTTTTTATAGCTGAAAAATACTTTTAGGCACCCAGAGAAAATATAGTGGTTTGATTTTTTGTGAGGGTCAGGTGTTTTTGTTTTTCTGGAGGCAAGAAGTGAAAATATATTTTAACAGAAAATTGTGAATGTACACACTGACAAACAAACAAAAAACCGTTTTATTTTGGTTTTGCTATTATGTGTTGCTTGACATTTTAAAGTATTAAACTGCAAAATTATTGCTTGCAGCAACTATAAATATTTCTTGCCCACTATGTTTCCATGGCAACTGTGCTAATTTATTCAGAGACCTTTGCATTTTTTTTAATTTAAGAGAAACAATAGTATCTGTGTTAAACTGTTCCTAGATTTGACATTTTGATCCTTTCTGAAAATAAAACATGCCATGAAGTATTTATAGCTATAAGCTACAGTATTATACAAAGGGTGGAGAAGATGTTTAAGATGTCTTCTGGTAGATTTATATTGCATAGTTCTTTTTATGCATAGATACAGATACATACAAAATTAGCCCCAGAATAATGCTTACGAAGTTGAGAAGGTACTTCTATTCTCAGCCAGTCATAGCCTTTGAACTGAAATATCTCATGCCTTGTGTCATCTCAGAGATACTTTTTGAACATTTTAAGTTAACCTATCGTTCTGCTTTGCAAGAAAAAAACACCTTTTTTTTACATTTTTCAGAGCAATCTAGTCTCTGTATCACTCTTTGCCTTTGTTTTCATATCTAATATGCCAAGTATTTGAGACTCTGTTCAGACAGAGGACGAAACATTTAGATAGCATTTGTTTAAACATTTTAGAACACGTATGCAACATCATAACAAGAAATTGTTTTACATGTGCTTGTCCTTAAGATCTGATCCACATCTGTCATGGACAGAGGGAGAAAAGGTATAGCACAAAGATATTTGCCTCTCTTCTCTTTCCTTGGCAACATTCACAGCATCAAAGACTGTTGTAAGCGACAGCTCATGTCCAAAGTGGAACGCAGCACCAAATTCCCTTTCTGATACCTGTATCTTATAACAAATGCCTTCTGTTTATGGTGTTCATCAAATGGGCTTTAAAAGCAGTTTTCCCTTCGGTCAGATGTGCGCCACATTGGGAGGGCAGTACTGCAAGCTTTGTGCAGCTGTTGCTCATTTCACATATACTCTGTGGCTATGTAAAGGAGTTCAGCCTCCAAAGCTGCTGATTAAAAGCTTTGTGGGAGCAGCAAATTCCGTTTAAAATTTAGGCATTTATCATCTGAACCTAAATTTAAGAGTAAATTGATAGGTGTAGAGGAAATAACTTCAATTAATAGAAGTTTTTTATCCTGAGCTCAGAATCAAATTAAAGGATTCAAAATTTCATTACCTTTTTACAACTATTAGTATAATGCTGTTTATTTCAGGTGTGCCGAAAGATGGGTTTGATATTGAAAATCACTGACTGTTAAGAAACCTTTGTACCCGTAGCTATTGACTGCAGACAAGGACGTTTTTGAAAGACAGACTTATTTTAATTGAAAATTCAATCTGCATGTCTAATCCCTGGAACCACTGGTTGCCAGTGGCAAACAACTAATCTAAAAAAGTACTGGAGTATTCAAAATCCTTTCTCTAATAAACTATAATGAACCAGTTAAAAACTCGCATATTCATACTGCAAGAGGAGGATATGTGTTGTAAGGTCCAAATAAACTGCCGAGTTTATATGCTCTTCACATGCGCATAGATAGCTGAAATATAAAATCTGCATCAATTTACATAGATCAATTAGGAAATCACCTTATCACTCAAACTCTGCAATAAAAATAACTTTTTTCTTTTTAATTACTGTAACTATGCAAAAAAAGTTTCATTCAGCTAGCAACGGAGAAGATTCTTGATGTGCAATTTCTCATGACTGCAGCAGTTTTAAAGTCTGAACCTCCAAACATACTCCCAATGGGGTGCCTGTCTATGTGATATTAAACAAGCATGAGAAATAAGCCCAGCTGCAGAATTAGACGGTACTGTTCCACTCAGATCATAGAATCATAGAATCACCTAGGTTGGAAGAGATCTTTAAGATCATCAAGACCATCAAGTCCAACCATCAACCTAACACTGCCAAGTCCACCACTAAACCATGTCCCTCAGCACCACGTCTACCTGTCTTTTAAATCCCTCCAGGGATGGTGATTCCACCACCTCCCTGGGCAGCCTGTTCCAATGCTTGATAACTCTCATGGAATAAATTTTTCCTAATATCCAACCTAACCCTCCCCTGGCACAACTTGAGGCCATTTCCTCTTGTCCTGTCGCTTGTTACTTGGGAGAAGAGATTGACCCCCACCTCGCTATAGCCTCCTTTCAGGTAGTTGTAGAGAGTGATAAGGTCTCCCCTCAACCTTCTCTTCTCCAGGCTAAACAATCCCAACTCTCTCAGCCGCTCCTCACAAGACTTGAGCTCCAGACCCCTCACCAGCTTCGTTGCCCTTCTCTGGACACGCTCCAGCACCTCAGTGTCTTTCTTGGAGTGAGGGGCCCAAAACTGAACACAGTAATTATTATATACAGATGTTATTTGATTATTTGCTTTAATGATCAGAGTAACATCTAGCAGTCCAGCAATGGCGTTTTGTCACATAATCTTGTACATGCACATGCATATGCTAAAGGACTCCTTGGCTTCTTTATTTAGTTGATAAACTTGTCAGAGTAAAGACTGAAAATACAGGACAGCAGATATTGCTGTGATCCTGGGTTTACAGCCAGATAATTGAAACACAAAGAGATTAAACAGCATGTCTAAGGTCATGTAGCGAGTTTGACTCCAGTTCCCCTAAATCTTACTGTTCTTAACCAAATGAGTTTTCTTGCTGTCTAACACTTTATCTAGTAATTGCTTTGTTTATTGTTCAGGCTGAATACTGTCTGTGGATACAGCATGTGGGAAATAATGACAATTTTAGCCAAATGAATTAAGAAACACATTTGTGATGATTTTTAAATCAAGGCTTTAGTAGCTTTTATATGGACAGCTATAAAAAAAATCACTGAAAGACAAATAATATATAGCTTTTAATCTTTGCAAGAAAAAGTTCCAGAGGTATAATTAAGAACTCAATTTGTGACCCGTAATTTTTTTAACGGTTTTCAAAGAGCCATGGTTTAAAGTGTGGATCCATCTTGGGGACTGGTGCATGTCAAAAAATTTGAAAGCCCTCTTCATTTTTCCTCTTAGACTTTCGATTTGTCTTAGAAGGATACAGACTGTTTTCATGCTCTAGAGTCAGCTTCATGCCATTCCATTAAAGACCTGGGAGACCATTCAGATAGACTATCTGCCATGAACCATACTGCAATGCACATTGATGCAAACACTAAGAAACAGTATCCAGTTCAGAAATTTACATCATAGCATCACGCTCAACCAGCAGACCAAAACTCTATTAAACTGCTGGGTATGATACATTTAGCTCCAAGGTACCTTCGTATCCCTTTAGGGGTATAAACTGTATTTTCATTTTTTGTGCCTTCAGTGATCAGAGGTAGAAAAAGGCATGTATCTGTCAAGTGGTTACACTGTCTTACACTATCCCCTTACATGGGAGATCTCAAGAGACCTTCCAGCAAACATCACCATTGACGAACACAACACCTATGGGTCTGCTCAGCTTCCAAAATCCCAGAGATCCTCAGACTTCCATTTAAACAGAATTGACAGGTAAGCTGAAAAAATTTCAAGTTCTATGTTTCTAGTAAGGACAAGTGGACTTATAGGATCGTGGGATAATTCAGGTTGAAAGGGACCACAAGGTGTGTCTAATACAGCTTCCTGCCCAAAGCAGGGACAGCTTTGAGGTCGGGCCAAGTTGCTCAGGGGTTGATCTAGTTGCATCTTGCTGATCTCCAAGGGTGGAGATTGCTCAAACTCTCTGGGCATCCTCCTCCTCTGCTGGACAGTCCTCAAGGGTAAAAGCTTTCCTTTACATCCAGCCTGAACCATTTTTCTTTTGGTTTATGACCCTTGTTTCATTCTCCCAGTATGCATCACTGCAAGGAGCCTGGCTCTGTCATCTTGATCACATCACCACAGTTGTGGGAGAACGCTGTTGGGTGTCCCCAAAGCCACCTCTCTCCAGGCTGAAGGAGCTTCTGTCCCTCAACCTCTTTTCACAAGGCAAGTGTTCCTGCCCAGACCAGCTTGGTGACCCTCTGCTGAGTTTGCTCAGTTTGAGGTTTAGCTACATCTTTCTTGCATTGTGGGACCCAGCACTGGACGCAGTAACTCACTGTGGTCTAATGCTCACTTCCCTCGACACACTATCTCCTCAGCTGAACCTACTTAAGCAGCCCAGGAAGCTGTCAGCCCTCATTCCTTCTAGGGCACACAGCTCACATTCAGCGTATGGAAGGTTAAGTTTTGATAAACTGGTTGGTTTCAGGAAAACTTTAAAACCAGGAGAAATACTAGCAGTGTCTTTGTGTAAGTTTGTTTATTCAATATTTTTTTAATTTGAATTTGCACTGTTGGGTTCTGTTGGCTGTAGCTGAAACCAGCTAGAAACAAGGTGGCCAACAGGACCTTAGCTTGTAGGGGTAGCAAAAGGTTTGGCTTCAATTGCTGCAGAGTTACAGTCCTGGGTAACAGCAGTACCACCAGAGACTGTGAAATTTCCCTTGCGGAAATCTGACCAAAAAATTGTAATTTCCTATTTCAAATGTTAATCTATACTTAGCTCTGCAGAAAATAATAATGATTGTTACAAATTGCAGATTTTTATATATATATTTATAATCATATATATATATATAAGCACTGTGGACTGTCCTCTCATTATTTGTTGCCTTTAACTGATTTTCCAATTAACTTTTTTTACATATTTCTCTCATTTTTGCTATTTTCTATCTTCTCTTCTTGTCTTTCCCTTTCCCTTCCCATTTTCCTTCCCCTTTTGATCCAAAAAACCCATTTGTCCACCAGGAAGTGAACTGAGGGCTAAGATACTCCATATAACACCACAACATCATTGCACAATAGAGTTTTTAAAATTAATTTGAGTTATATTAAATTCAGTTCTGAAAAACTCCACAACCCTGGGCTATTCAATATTTTGTTTCAACCATATTCTTGTGCAGAAACTTTTTCAGGAATTAATTTTACCTCTGGCCAGTTTACATGTCAACTGAGTTCAACCATGCTGAATAATTAATTTTAGCTACATTCTATATTGTGACATAGACATGTCCTGAAGGCACATTTATCAGATATTTCTCAGATAAGTCCATTTCAGGTCTGTTCTTACTAGAAGACCCCAAAGAGGATGATAACTGTCTTGGATCAATCAATTAAAATTGGAGATGCCATAATTTTGCCACTGACAACCTTAACACAAATTCTTCATAAAGCTACTTATATAAATATATTCAAGATTTATTGGAAAGTTGAGTCACCAAGGAGACTGAGACCCACAGCTATTTTGCAAGTAATTTATAGTACCAGAGAATGTTACGCTGTCTTGCAACAGATTTTCAGGGGCTCTCCAGTATATATGTAAACAATTAGGGAGTGAGAATTGTGCTTCTTGCCTTTAAAACACTTTATTTACACCACTATACTGTCACTCATTAATGAAGATACTTTTAAACCAGTGTAACTGGAAATCACTTGGAGTCCATCAGCGTAACAGAGAATAATGCAAAGATCTTAATTCTGCTCTTTTGGTTTCATTGCTGAGCACAATGAGTAAGAACTCAACTAACATACCTATCACCATGCGTACCCGTCAGTTTTAAGTCATGAAAGATACTAAAAAAATGCAGACACAGGCACAGATTCTGCTCGCAGTCCTGCCAGTGCTACCGTCGCTCCCTGCAGTGGAGGAGAAGACGCTCCCTTGGGATGCTGACGCTGGCTGGCAGCTGTCTTTCAGATGACCAACAGAGATGTCAGTCACAGAGGCTGCTCTGAACATGAGATGGTCTGGCCCATTTAAGAAAAGATACTTCATAAATGCAAAGGCTGGTAAGTCATTCCTGACACGTCAGGCTGCACAAGTCGGTAATACAGCTGGTAATGGCTGGGAAAGGGAAACATGGAACGCTTTGTGTTTTACCAGCTCACATTTTGAAGATATTTGCAACCACCTACATTTCTTCTTCTTTCCGCAGTTCTGAAGACACATTGAATTGCGACATGGGAAGGTCCAATATTTCTAATCATGCACCAGAGGCTAGGAAACAAAGAGCACAACAAAATACCAGTCTCTTTTAACACCAATGTTATAAGCGAGTAAGGGAGCATTGCTATAAATGAAGAGTACGTGCCTGCACTAAACCACTCCTACAGTCTGAACTCAGTTGTACCTTTACTGCTCAGCTTTTCACTTGCACATACCCCCACTACAAAAAAGACTTGAGTGAGGGTATTTATTCTTGTCACAGGAGGGTTTTTTTTTTTCTTTTGCGGCTATTAGCATGTACTGGCTTTTTGCATATAAAAAAGTAAGATGTTAGTCAACAAAGAAAGGATTAGAAGGTTTTCAGAATCATTGAATTTATGGCCAAAAACAATAACATAAAGCCCACAAAAAGAGAAATGACCAAAAATGCCAAATGAAGCACATTTAGGGGGGCATTCTTTGAGCTTGTGTTGTTCTACTACACGGTGCCTGTAGCATGTGTGCCTCAGTGCTGAGAGGTTCTTGGTTCCCTACAAGTACACTGCTGGGGCCAAGATACGTCCAGGGAAGTTGCAGGGAATCACATCCGTGTTCTCTTGCTGACCCTGGAGCACTGCAAGATGCTTCACAGGTGGCAAAAAACTTATTCAATGCCGCAAGATAGACAAGTACACAAATACAGCACTTGTAAATATAATTGATAGGCAGGAACTTGTGACTACTTTTGTACAATGCAAATTAAGTTATAGTTTGGTAGCTGTTAAATGTAGTGTGTGTTTTCTTTCCTTCTTACACAGAAAGAGATATCATATATATGTGCAATTTGTGCATGTAAAAAAAACTTTTGGAAACAAAACAGAGGACTAAAAATATCAGTAACAAATATGCCTGATGTGTTTTCTTTTCTCTTCTAAAGCCTCTCACTAAAATATTTCCTCATCCTGTCTATCAAGTCAAAGTAGTGATGTTACGTGAAAGTCAACAAGTCATAACACAGCTATGAAGAAGGAGTTTCCATCATAATATAGCCTGTCTTTACCTGGCTGTGGTGCACAATAAGCTACGAGCACTAGAGAAAAATCAGATAAGTGTGTTTGGAAGCATCACGTTTAGGTGTCTTTCACCTTTGTTCTTCCAAGAGATTGTAAAATCTCCATCACCCTATCCAAATTCTGTCCTAGTCACACTTATAGTGCAGTACATGACCTACAAAATACTTTTAAAAAGATCTTTCTGCTTGTGCTCTGCTTGACTTATTGCTGCCCCAGATATATGCTGCAGGCCAGAAAATTGTTTGTCACAACAGAAAGCAAGCAATTTCTTCCAAATGCTGCTGTGAGCAGACGCTTACCAAGCTTTAGGTAACCCTTGGTCTCCAAGTGTCAACTACAAGCGGATCTGACTTGAACTCTTGATTAATCCACTCAAACCAACAGAAAAAAAAATAGATTTCCTAATGCAATTATTCTGAAATAGGAAGCAATAGAACTATACAAGCACTCTTGAACTCCTCTCTTTCCCTGTACACGTGGCTCTGTGTGCAAAGGGAGAATGAAAAGTCACACACTAAGATGATCAGTTATTTTCAATTAGTTGTAAAGCTGGGTAAGTGATAGAAAAGAGGGAAACAGAAAAAAAATGACTTAGGACAGTAAGGTAAGTGTGTATACTAGTTTACTAGAAGCTCTGGAGTACAGAACTGTGAGTTTTGCAGAGGCTGGATAGCTATGTGGAAGAATCAAGGAGAAGAACAGGGTGCAGGGAAAGAAAAAGATTTGCCATGGGTTTGTATAGGCCTAAAATAATTGAGATATCACTGTAATGAGACACCTTAATGTCAAAGATAGCATTACAAGTCCATAAAGATAAACCTATACAAGCAATGTTAGAAAACTGAAATAGCTCTACAACTCCCAGTGCCTAAACGAAATCCCAAAGTGAGTTCATGTTCCTCTATCCCATAAATAACACTATATGCCATGGAGAGCCACCTATGAGTGTACCTTTTTGAGATTTAACAAAAGAAAGGGAAAAACCACAGTGAAATAAGTCACAGTACAGAACTTGGCAGGGAGCAAAAGGGGATCTATTTTTAAAGGGCATGAAAGTAATTTTTCTAAATTCTGAAGTGGTATAAGGAGGGGATTTTAAAAACAAAAAACCCAAAGGATTTTCAGGGTATACTACTGAGAAATTACACGGAGAAATGTATTGTCCAAACCCTGTCACCACAGAACATACACCTGAGCTAGTTTCTCTAGTGCACAGACATGGTGGTAGTATATGAATACTAAGACAGCGTAAATAGTAAATAAGCCCCATATTAGTACTACTCTGCAGTGCTTCCTACATACTACCTTGGGCTATCAACCACCAGTACCTAATGTCTTTCAGTGGAGTAAGGACATTGAAATCTTGAGATTTTCCTGCATCTTTGCAAGGTTATTGCTAGTGACCCCATTTAACTATTGTGCCAACTTTTTTTTTTGGTTCCAACCATGAACATTATTTGAATTGTAATATAGATACCTGTACTGATGCTCTCTTTACTATATATTGTTTATTAAACTGCTTATAAATGGATTCTTTTAAAATACCCATTTCAGTGTATCACCTTCTATTGTGTGAGAAGAACTCAGGCAATATTGTTAACATGTTCAAAGGGGGTTGAAATCAATCCTAAGGTACCCAGCTGACTCACAAGATTGTGCATCAGGTCCCAAATCAATCATTGCTTTAAAAAAAAAAAAAAAGAAAGAAAGCAAAAGGAAATGCAACTTTTTCAATTTGAAAAACAAAATAAATCTTCCAGCCTTTTCTGTGTAAGCTTCTGAGCCCTGGCCATGTCCGACTTACATATTAGGGCATATATGTCACTAACATGTCTTGGCTTCCTCAGAAAAGAAATGATCACATGACCAAACCTGAAACTACAACTACATGTTAATACATTTTAATACTTTTTTTTCTCTAGATTCCCAGGGAAATAAGACCCTACCCTGCAATATATGCCTAAAATCAAGTTACACATAGTGTATATTATGAAGGTATGGTTTTATTTTTTTAACTACAAAGTAGTGCTACATTATAATAGCCTTGTTTTAGTTCTGCACTAGTGTGCGCGTGTGAGAAGACTTTTCTTTTCAATAACACCAAGTATTTAAGCAGCTGCACCTCAAGATTTTTTTCTTCAATGTTTGACTCCTTCCCCTGTTCAGGTCTTTTTTAAATATCCATGAATAAACCATGTTACCCGACACAGTACTTGATTCAGTACTCTGTGAGGAGCTCTTATAAGTATTAAAACCAAGGCACCTGTGCTTTGTTCAATCTAGCCAAGTAAGAAAAAAGGTAATGAAGTCCAGAGAAGGTTTGACAAAGACTAGGATTAGCACATCCATCAGTCTGAAATGGTCAGCTACTGTAACTTAAAATAAATCATTGAATGAATTGGATGAAAAAGAAATGACCAGAAAAGGAGTAATGTCTTTTCATAGCCAAGGAGAAAATAAAGTTGGGTCTTTCTCCACCTTTGGGGCTAGGGCAGAAAACAGAGGATGCATCATCCGATTAAATTTTGTAATTGCTGAATGGGAAGCTAATGTTATGCACTTGCCAGGCTATTCGTTAATTTTTTTAACTGCAAACTAGCAAAATAGAATGAACAGTTTGATAAATGCTCTGTTTAGATGGAATATAATCTTTTATTAAGCACACAGAATGTTATCTTACTCATTTTAGCACTAGCTTCTAGCTTTATCTGAGGAACAATCTCTTGGATCAGAACACTGTTATTGCTAATAAAAAAAGCATCATTATTAATTTACGAAGGAGTAAACTGGTATACAGTTTCACATATCAAGTCCAAACACACAATCATGTATCGTTTTTAAATAAAAACCTTTTTCAAGCAATTTCCAAAAAGCAACACTGGGAGAAATTTCTTGAAGCAAAATCCATGTTAGATTTTTTTTATGGCTTTTATTTGGTTCCGGTTAATCACCAGATCATACTTTCATACACCGAAAAGAGCTAAGCAGGGCAGAGGGACTAACCCAGCCTCTCACACTTCTTCCCACCCCACCAGCAGTGTCACAAAGACCTCCCGGCCACTGCTGAACTCTGACACGTAACCATGAAGTCAAACAAACTAGATACAGCTGGGCCCACGTAAAGTAACGTAAATAATCCTATAGATGAGTCTGTAGTTAGTAAACCTCAGAAGTTTTCTAAAGCACTTGGGGGCACGGTTAATTTAGTATCTTGTACTGCAAGGACGTCCTCTCGTTTTCCCATAGCCCCTTGGCCCCAGATGGAAGAGCAGGGCTGAAGACCTGTTGGGACCAGGCAGGAAGACTTCTTCAAGGCAGGCACAGCTCAAGAAGGATTGATAATCTGTCCCAGGCACTGTAGTCCCAGCTAGTGCCCGGAAAAATTATGGCCAATTTTAACTGTCTCTATTAAATCTTGTCCTCCTTCTGGGACAACACAACAATCTCTTGGAAGCAAGACAGAAAAGAAGGCGAAATAAATCCCAACCTTTAAAAATATTTCAAAATAAATTAAGTAAAGATAATTGTGGCAGAGTAATAGGCCATACTCATAGCAGGACTGAGTAATCAACTATGAATGTTCAGAACAACAAGTTCTTGATGGTGAATATCAGACTGTGTAAAATAGCTTCAAGGTATAAATAAATTATTCCCAAAATGCAGAAAGCACAGTCTTTTAGACAGGTTTAATTACTTTAATTCATCAGACAGAGAATAAGTGAGGGAAAATAACGAGTTTGTTGATCCATAAAAGACTGGGGAAAGCTTGTATAGTGAGAAACATTTTTCATTTAAAAACAAATTCTCCCTTCCAGATCAGTGACAGCAGCATAGAGAAGGTTTTTCCTATTTGTTTCTTTCTTGGCTTTTATGTACAAATAAAAGAGGAACACGGTTGGGGAACACGGACTCTGGGAATTTTGGGAACCTGTTTTAAGTTTTTGACAATGGCTGCATGTAAGTTACCTGTGTCTGGAAGCTGTACATTGTCATGCTAATGCAAAGAACCCATGGCTGTTCTGCCTGAATTGTTATACACTTTTGAAGGAATAGTGCTAGGAAAGGGCCATGACTGACAGGAAATTTAGAAAGAGCAATATGTAATCCAAAATTAGCGGAATACATGCAGCGCCCAGGAAACTAAGTCAAAATTAGCAAAAGAGGGAATCAGAGCTAAAATAAGTTTTTACTGCGGAGTTCCTAACAAATGTTACGTTTAAAAGATGAAACCTATTCACAGCAATATGAAAGGAAGAAGAAATCTGCAGGGAAGTCCTACAAAGGAAGAGTTTTTAAGAAGAAGTTTGTAGGGTAGTATGGGCACAGATAAGAGTGAAAAAAAAAATCTACAGCGGAGGTGGGAGAAGCATCAACAGAACACACGGAAATCATCTCTACAGAGTGTCCATAGAAGGTAGGCATACAGTCAGAATAAGCATGGAGACACAGAGCTTTTCTAGAATTAGTACACTAAATCAACACCCTGGAAATATAAAATTGCTGTTTCTCTCAGCCTTTCCATAGATTGCTTTACTACTGCATTCTGCAAGGATCTGCATTCTGCAAGGATACCCAGGCTTCAGTCAGCTGATTCTACATACTTTTCAGCTCCATCGGTTCTTCATGAATTCTTCTATTTCTTCTACTTATCTGCAGAGTTTTTGAAGCACATAGCTAGAGGTACTAAATTACATTTGGAAAAAAAAATATATATATATCTCTGTGCCATGTAGTCCTACAGCTCTGATGATACAGAGCTCTCAGTGAAAATCTGACGTGTAGAACAGACACATTTGTCTTGGAAAGAACTTTTTCTTTTTCAGTCTCTCTCTAAGATGGTGGATGTACTAGAGACACGTAAGTGTTGTTCACAGACATGCAGCAGGTGGTTATCTTATTTGTTTAGTTCTTACCCTATCATTATAAATGCTGCTGTTAAAAGCCTTCCTGTGAAAATATAAGTAGAGCATAGTTAAGCAAAAACGAATGTCTGGGGCATTGTATGACAAAGAGTAAACCAAATCCAAAACTCTAAAACAAAACACAACACATTCTCTTTTCTAAGAAAACACCATTTATTTACTCAGGACAGATTTTTCAAGGGGAAAATGACAATTCAATTTCAAAAATCTATTTTGAAAAATTTGATGTCACATAGCTGTGTTGCCTGTGTATTGGTATGTCTACTAAAACTGTATCTGA
Source organism: Chionis minor (assembly GCA_013398295.1). NCBI lineage: Eukaryota > Metazoa > Chordata > Aves > Charadriiformes > Chionidae > Chionis > Chionis minor. Next base: position 27,933 of record VZSF01008715.1, read on the forward strand.
AGGTTCCTATGACTGAAATGCAGTAACAAAAATGACGCTAAAAACCTGGGCAAAGACTGCAACTAAAAAAGAAATTCAGGAATATTTTAGAAACCATCAAATGCCAATTACTTAACATTCACTTTTGTTTCAGATCTCTGTAACCCTGACGCATTTAAAAATCAAGATAAATGTGTTAATCAATTCTTGATTATAAAGCACAAAGACTTTTCTTTGCAAGTCACCAGATGGGAAAACATGCAATGTCATATATTCTGTACCTCTGCATGAAGAAATCTGTTTTATTTGGTTTGATGGACTGAACTACTAAATTTGCTTACTCTCTACAGCTGTTCTTTTCCAAAAGGAGGGACTATTAATTAGCAACAGAAATGATGTAAAGAGCACAGAATCAGAATAGTTAGTCAGCCTTATATATGTATATGTGTGAGCATGCAAGAGGGAGAAAGAAAAGAAAAAGAATGGATGTATTTGTGTTTTATTGTTATAAGAAACAAAGTAAAGCATGATTTGTATTAGGACTTTCATACTTGATTAGACTGAAATTAAAAAATGATTCTGAGATCATGGCATTCTAAATATAGAGATGTTTACTATAGATGAAAAAGATTTATTTTTAATCTGAAAGAAAACATGACAGGGTGGAATAAGATTTAATTTACAGCACTCATTGAACCAAGCTGCAATGCATGTGGTAAAGGTTGAATACTTGAATAAAAACTGTTAAATTAATACCTTTGATAATACCCTTAAAATTACTATGAATCCAAAATATTAGCACTAACTCCTTGATATTTGAGATATCATTATGATACAAAAGTCTTGATACCTTTTCTCAGGGGTGAATTCCAAGTATAAGATGGTTCTTAGGTTTACTGATGGAAAACACAACTTTAATTGACTCAATTGGATAATGGATATATATCAGTTTGCCTGGAAATGTCTTATTTATCTGAAAGATACAGATTTATGTGAATCTCCCTGAATTACCTAGTAGGGCCAGAACATCCTAGCATTCTACTGAGGAAACATTAGGTAGTCCCAAAATCGGACACTTCCCAATAGTCATCTACCTCAGCAGGATAAGCTGGGAATAATACAAGAAGTTTGAATTCCATTTAAAACAACCTGGACTTCATTGGATCGTTTGGATTCCTGCTAAAATCAATGCAGATTTAAGAGTCTAGACACACAGTTCATTTTACCGTAAAGGAAATTAAACATCTGGTAAGATGAATCACAATTTAAATTTCATTCACTCTTCTGTGTATATCCCCATTGATTACAAATGGAGCCTTGTGTAACTAACTCAGCCAGAAATTTAAATTTTAAATGTTTGATAATAGGTAAGACCTAATGACACATCGTTGACACAGCCAAAACACTAATTTTTGGCAACCACAGCTTCTGGAAAGACACAGTCACAGTTTCATGTATTTAGATAAGCCTTCATCATATCACCATGGTCTTAAGGTTTGATAGATGCTAAAGGACCTAATTACATTTGGTTTATTTCAGTTCCTCATATGACCATTTTGAGTTTTACAAAGAGGAGGTGGTGTTTGACTGCCGAAAAACAGTGAGTATAGCCAAGAAATGCAGGATCATTCCCAACAGCTTATCACAGATGGAGATGGAACCTGGTAAAACAAGGAAGGCTTTTAAGGATGCAGAAAAGATGCATTGACAGAACTCCTGACCCAGCAGGGGTGTGAAATCATGAGCCTTCTCCTCCAAAGGATCACAGGAGGGGGTGGGTGTTTAAAAAGTTCCCAAGGAGCCTTGTAAAAGTTGTGTAAGGGTTGTGGGCCATCAGATTCCTGAGCAAGCACATAGGGTTTCAGGCGGAAACTTAGTAAGCCCCTGAATTTTGTAAGGATTAAGAACAACACCAGTGCACTCTTGGGGAGTATGCATTTTCTAGCCTTGTGCAACTGGCTAGATCTCACAGAAAAAGGGCTGCAGCAACTTTTTTTTTTTTTTCCCCCACCAAAATTAGGAAGCTGCAAATATGTGGTTTGCAAAGAAATTCAATTTTTCTGACTTTTAAGAATACTGCTTTTGCTAACATTAGTGTTCTTGCCCTGAAACCACTGTTGTGTGTAACTGACCTTAACTTCATGATTATTAAAGGCTTTTATTTTCTCCTTCTCTCCTAGACAGTGTTTTAACTATAAGAGACTGTGGCAGCTAGTTACAGAGCAGTAGTAATGTTACCAAATGACATAAGCATCAATTTTTTCCCTGTCATGGTTGTATCTCGTGCAAACCAGCCAAATCCTTACATTGTTTAAAGTTAAATTTTGTGTGTTCCTACAGTGTAATATCTGGCATTTGGAGAGGGAATGTTTCTAAAGTGAGAAATGGCTCTCATCATTTCTGAAGCTAGACAAGCCTTTGAAGAAACAGGTTTTTGAAGTCAGTGTTTAATAATCTGAAAAAAATCACGAAAATGCCATGAATGCAGCATAGGAACATTGTACTTAAAAGTTACTTCAATTTTTTTAAAACTTCACTTTTAGGCTGAAATAAAAAGGTTCAAAAGTTCACATTAGTGACAGTGTGTAATTAAAGACCCATAAATCCATGATGATCAGAATACTCTGGGGTGCAAAATTGCAGAGAAATACTGAAAGACAGCTTTTACTGAGGTAATTTAAAGACTAAATTTCTGCTCCTATATATGGAGACAGGAATAACACCTTTTAAGAACACACAACAGAACAAGGAAAGAGATTTGTTCATACTGTTTTTGAAGCTCAAAAAGCATGTGGTTCAGGGTCAGCTCAAGTTTCAGCGAAGGATTTCTCTAAGAATATTCATATTATCACAGGTTTAGAAGACCCAGATCTATTTTGGCACTATACAGACCCTATTAAAAAAAAAAAAAAGGCAATCCCTCCCCAGAAAGGTTTCCAATCCAGTCCTGAAAAGAGAGAAACAGTAACTTAAAATGCCTCACCAGGGTCACTCCATTAGTCAGCAGCAATTCCAAGAATAGAAACCAGGTTTTCTCATTCCCTGCCTCAGATCCAATTTGTTAGGCTATATTGCTTTCCAGTCAGAATGGTTGCTTGCAGTGACAGTACGTAATAATATAATGTGGTTTTCTCTTTTCAGCCCCTTTGTCCTTCCCCAGAGTAAGGCTTGCATACTTCAGTTCACGTCTTCAATACTTAAAATGTAATTATTTCAGTTTTACTTTAAAGATATCATCACAGCACTACTCTCATATTTGAAATGTTGCACCAAGCTGCAACTGTCCCTTTCCAGTGCCTCCTGAGATAAATAGGAAGAAAATTGCTATCCTCTTCACTTCAAGTCATATTTTCCTTTGATTTACTAATCTATTTTATTTTATCAGCTACCTGAGTCCCCATTTCAAACCATTTTTACAAGGTAATTGTTTTCAGTGAGAAAAATGTGTTTTACAAATTCTAAGCCTTTCACAGAAATAGGGAAAAATTAAATTGGATAGGGTAGTGATGATTTTTGTCTAGAAAAAATAAAGATTGTCGCTGCTCAGAGGATCAGAGATCGCAAACAAAAATGAAATCCTATGGTGAAGAAAGTTATATCTAATTTCAGAGTACCAATAAAAACCAAGGACCTAAATTAATTTCTGAAAAATTAACCATCCATAACCACTTACTGTACACAATACAGTGGAAGCCATAATTCCTTAAGCTGCTGTAGTTTAGTAATGAAGTGTTGTAGTTGCTTGTATAAAAAAAAGTATGCTAATATGAAACAAAATTGCTCAGCTGTTTGAATGCAAATAATGTAATATTGCTCCTTATTCCTAAAACAACATTCCTAACCAAATAAACCGGCCTTTATCTGATGAGAATTCCAACAAGCAAAATGATTTTTTAAAATGAGGCCAGCCAGTGATAATGGTTTCTTAGCATTATCTTACCCTTTCTCACTGAACAGTGAAGTCAGAGATGATGATTTTCTGTACTGGTGTTTGTATTGATCAAATTAAATTCCTCAGTACACGTTATTATGTACACAAGTACTTGTGCTTTATCTGTATGTGGAGTTTGTCCTTCTTACAGAATTACTACATAGGAGCTCTACAAGGAGGATGAACAGCAATAATGGAGCTTGTGTTTTTTCCTATACATACATAATGAACTTCAGCCAAAATTGTGATGGGAGTCCGTAATCCGGCAACAAGCCACCCTTTCACAGCCTGCAGAGAGCATGGCAATGGCCCAATTCAAAGAGAAATTTGAACAGACTGGGCAGCTGGAAATCCTGAAGAGAAAGAAGTGTTTCTGATGGGCTTTGCCTCTGCCAGGATCGAAATGCATATATTCTGATGACAAAGCAGGTCAGAGTGACAATCTACTGACCTCCAGATGAGTTGATTCTTACAAAGCTTTGGGTGGCCAAAATCATTTTACTGACTTGTATATAATGCAGGGTTAAGTTCTGCATAGGATTTACCTAAACAGCTAAAGAAGTCGCACTTTGTAATATGAATATATGTATTGCAAGCAAAGTAATTTTAGCCTTTGACATACTTCTGGGAAAAATATCAGTATCACTTGTTATGGGGCAAATACCACTTATGGGGCAAATTCAGTGAAGGGGCATATAAGGCACCTTTGCAGCAAGTTCATATTCCTCCTTCTCTGACTTTCTGACACTCCAACAACACCCTTTTAAACCTATTCACTCTCATTCTACCCATATGTATCTACCATAATGTGATTAACTTTCATCTGAGGGTATATATCAGAAGCAATCCTAAATCAGTGGTGGATTACATCCATGAGCAAATATTTGCTCCATTAACTCTGGTACGGATTGGAAGTGCTTAGGCATCAGGAGTCTTACTATTTTCAAGAGAAAGGGCTCTTTCAGTCCTTTAAAGGTCAAACTCAGTCTGACAGTGGAGAACACAAATTCCAAAGTTTGCAGAGAATGCTCCCTATTTCCTGACCTTTGAAGCTCTGAGCTGTTCAAGTACCTCAGCTGATCTCAGTTTTATTTGCAGCCTGTAGGGAGAGATGGGGGTTTCACCTATTGTTTTAAGCAGAGGGTATTGTACCTGACCCCATCCCACTTACAGAATAACATGCACTCACCAGTTTTGAACGAAAAATCATGAGCAACTCTGCCAGGTGCCTATCAGTTGTAGTACTACTACGTACACTGTGATAACTCTGTTTTTTGAAAATGGAATTATAAAACAGTTCATCAGAACACAAAATCCTTTTCCTCCTGTGCGTTTATTGGAAAAAAAATTGTAAAATCCGTAGACTGAAAAAATGACTATGCTTGTTTTTAGACATTCATTCCTTATTGCATTTATTGCCTTGGCCACAGGGATGTGTAGCTGCTAAACCAGTTGGCACATTCAGTTTGCTGGGCTGATTGATTCCACTTTTCAGAAAATGCATAGTGAATTATGCTTTCAATGTAGTTCAATGTTATTGCTTCTTTGGTGAGACAGTTAAACATTTGTTTAATACCTATTCATGCCAAAATGCTATGGAATAGCTTTTAAAAGACTATAAAATGCATAATATGATTTAGGGCTGCTATCGTACCTTTTGTTTACTATTCTTGTTCACATTAGTTTGAGTTCTTCCATTTAGAACACAGCAGTGCTTTCTTCTTTCTCAATTTCCTGTTCTAATGAATCAGATCCATATGATTGTCTATACAGAGCCAAGGGTTTGTACATTTGAGTTTCTTTGAAAGTGATCAGGTCAAAAATATCATTAAGAGCTTTTATAATCTGTGAAATGTAATTCTTACGATATAAAACTGGGGAATAAATTGTCGTTTTTACAGGTTTCCTTCACCTAAACTCCTTTCTAACACTGTGGGTTATGAAAACGAACTCCTTACAGATCATCAATTAATATGCATATTTATATTTGCTTATAATATCCTCATAAAGAAGAGGTGAAAGTTATACTTTCAAATATTCTTTTCCTCAATGGTATTCAAGGACAGGTTGTACAAATGGGAAAAAATATTTATGTTAAAACTGCAATATGTAAAGATAAAATGAATTCCATTCATCTGTGAACTCACAATAAAGATGGATCATGTATAGAAGTGCCTCATACAGAAAGTGAATAAATTAAACGCTATAATAGGAATACTGTGAACTCGTATGACTCTGCTGTAAAATATTTAAGATAAAGTTATAGTTTTAACATTTTATTGGACTTTTAAGACCAATTTAAAGTTTGCCTGAAATTGTCTATCCGTGTTTTAAGACATGAGCTCTGTATAGAGAAGATATATTCTCAACTCTTGGAATAAATTTAGTTTTCAAGCTAAGGATCCAGTTTTATTAAACCACAGGCCTAACAAAACAATTAAATTGACAAAATAGAAGCAAGGCATTATATCATATGTATATTTATGTCTGCATGTATGTATGTATATAGGTACTTATATACACACATCTGGCTATTAGCTGTTTTGAGTACTGAAATATGAAATGCTGGTATTGTTGATATGGAAAGCACACAGAAACACGTACCAGGGAATGCGATGCCTCTCCGAAGAAAGAAACCATGGGTAGATATCTAGTGAATGAGTGTCAATGGAGAGGCTTTTAGAAGGAATGTGCTCCTCTCCTCCTGCCTTAGTGAGGGGGGAAGAGGATGGCCATGTGTGGAGAAAGGGTGGTGGGGACAGTGGGAAACACTGGTCATTCCCAGCGCCACATGGGAGGAACCTTCGACTGCTCCCCTCTCCAGAAATCCTCAGAAATCCTCTGAGGATTCCTCTGTCCCACAGCTGGCTATGAAGTTGTAACTGAGAATCTTATAAAAAGCAAGAGGCAGTGTGTTGTCCGCAGCAGCCCAGACCTGGAAGTCTAGCCCAGAGTACCAGAAAATAAATTTACTGGAGATAGAAAGTGTCCTGTAACTCCCTGTGCCATAAGTGTGTATCTGAACACATCAATTCACCTCTCTCTAAACCAACTCCAAGCCCTGTGACACGTCACCTAAAAGCAGGCACCCCAGTGCATCGACCGCCACCGCAGTGGCGCTCCAAAGACCCTTTTTAAAGAAGCGGTCCACAAGCTGCGGTTGCGCTCCAGCTGCCGTAGGAGCACGCCGGCACTTGGGAGCATCGGCTGTGCTGTAAGTAAGGCTGCACTCCGCACGGCTCAGCCCGAGAAACCTCTGCAGCTCTAGGGCACAGCTTGACTGATTTTAAACGAGAAATGTGCTGGCATGCGAGCCCTGTTCATGTCTGCTGCAAAAGCAGTTGATTTATTGTAAGCATTCTCCTGGCTGTGGTTTACATAAGTAAAATATGAAGAACATTCATTACCCTGAATATCTGTTAGCTTTCAAGTAAAGCGGTCTTTCCTAATGCAAAAGAGGGAAACCCCCCGCAGGAACTAAATAAAAATATAAGGGAGCTGTAAAAGTTACAAGGCGCTTCGTACCTTTGTGTTTTAAACGCTACGCATCAAAGAGGAACCCTCCAAAAAAAGTTAGACAGAGGTCACCTTGGAGAACGAAAGTCCGTTAAGGATGAGTCTGCCTCGTTCGGATGGGGGCTGGAGCAGATTCCTCACACTGTGCTGCATAAATTAATGGCCACAGGTGGTTGCAGGCTGCTCCACTCCTGGTGACCTCTGAGCCATGAAGCTCTGCAGGTGTCAGCTACTGCAGAGCTATCACGAGAGACAGGAATTCTTAATGCTTTTTATTTCGCAGTTCTCTGGTATTTTTCCAGGATATTTTGCTTCAAATGAGTTGCTATTATAAGGATGACCCTAATTCTGCAGTATCAGAATAAAAGTGGTATGTAGCTCATTGCTACTGTGATTATCACATAACAATTAGAGGCAAGTAAAGTTTTGCAAAACAAGGTCATTTCTATCCACCCTGCACACACCTACATGTTTTTCATATTCTATATTGTTGCCATATAAGCCTTCATTTTTAATTTGCTCACAAGCTCTCTGTCATCAATTATTCTTCAAGCACTGGTACCTGATGGCATGACCTGGACCAAATAATTCATTCTCAAGATATTTTGACCTTTTTTTGTTCTTTTTTCTTTCTTCTTTTTTTCTCTTTCCCGCTAAAAGTCAGCCTGCATCTTCAGCAGCTGCAGGCCAATTACCTCTACTGACATTGCAAGGTGCTTATTAGGCCTCAGGTCTGACAGTCTCTGAAGGGCTCAATTAGTTGCTCTACTCAATCTCATTTACTTCACAGCTTCTCTAAGCAGGAGCATCCGGATGTAAAACTTCTCAGGGCATAATAAGTAGTAGGTGTTGATTTTTCAGAAGAATTTGTAAAAATCAACTCTGAGAATAGCATCTGGTTCCCAAATGTCTCTCTAATGATAACAGCTAGATAGTTCAGCTTCCTTTTTCCAAGTACCAAGAAAACAAGAAGCTTTGTTTCCTACTTGCAGGGCTGCAATTTTTTTAGTGTATGAGAAGGTGCAAGATCCTGGTGAGGATTTTCCAGCAGTGGGGGTATTTGTATCTCGCACTGCTGAGGGTTTGCCAGTGTCTAATGATCTGCATGCTCACAGTTGCCATTCCCTTCATCCAGGCACTCATCCTTACTCTCTGCTTACTTTTACAGAGCTTGTAAGAGTTTAATTATTTTTGAAACCTCTGTCCACCTCTCAAATTTGAATTGCAATTAGTTGGTGAATTCAAATGTTATCAAAGGGGAAGGAAAAGGGTCTGACAATGTAATCACACAACTCTTGTTTTCACTGGCAATCAGGTTAAAAACCTTGAAGAAAAATCATGAAATTAGGAAAGTACATGTTAGTAAAAATGGAACACATGCCTGATAGCTAATTGGTGCACAAAGATAAATTTGTTATCAGAAGCCAAATAACTACAAAGCCTGGTGCTAACTGTATTCCTAGCCTTTGAAATTCCTATTCCTTTGGTCTACTGCAAGACAGCTGAGGATGCTTCAAACTCACTCTTGAGTTATGCAAATGATATGATTAATGCTCCAGTGGTTTCTAAAACAGATAAAAAAATACACAGGTAATAACTGGTACTTGTCTCGATGTAGGTATTATCTTTTTAATGGTAATTTGGCTATAGCGGGTCATGTTCTTAGATTGTTGATTGCTTTGACTATTTGATCATGAAAAACTGCACAATTCCCCCAGATGTTTTAAATCCAAACTTCTTGATGTCTCATAAATGTTTAAAGATAGAAACTACAAGTGGTTTTTTAAGAGAAGAATATGACAGTACCTTTAAAGATATTGTATATACATATATGTAAAGATAATATATGTAAAGGTATAATGTGCATCTATATATAGTTTATGTGCATGCATACATACATATATATATTTTTGCAATTCCTATTACCCAGGGGAAATGGCAGAATGTGCAATCAACATCATTGCCACGGTAGTCCTGGATCAAACCGCTGTATACAGGCTTATGCATCATACACGGACTGAAATTGGTGTTATTTATGGACCCAAGGCACATTCCATAGTAGAAGGGATTTAGGACTCAGATGCTCCAAGTATTGAGGAACAAGAACTGCTTAAATTCTCATTTATAAGTGTGAAGTAGTGTTATTAAGTGCTGTTCTGATAAATTATATGAGCATGGTGGATCATGGGGGACCCTTTGCAAGAAGCCTGCACTGACTGCTAAATTAACATTGTCTATAAACATTTTTTTCTGAGTGTTTTGCTATGATATAAAATAACAGTAATCACATTATAGACTGTAGTGGCTTATGCCCAGAATCGTTACTACAGTAAGTTCCAGACACTTTGTAAAATCCATCATCATTTCAAGTATCTTGGAATAAGATAGTATGTAAATCACTTAAGAAATTATCTGAGCAAACATTTTTCCATCTCCCCTGAAAGGAATGCAATATTGCCTGTTTTTCCCTTTTCCTGAAACAGTACATTGTACTTTTTGAACTTGCTTTCAATTCTGGAGAAAGGTGAGCTTACGCAGGCTGCAGCGCTGATTATTCTGAAAAAAGATAGTTCAGTATCACCTTTTGTGTAACGTGAATTATGGGTTCAAAAAATTCAATTTGCAGCTATCTTCAGCAAATAATGGGAACCATCTGGACTGATTGGTATGGAAATCAAAACTAATTGATCCTGCCATTTTAGAGCCCTTTACAGAACATGAAAATAGACAAGATAATATTATGCTTTCTAGACTTAATCAAAACTGTACTTCAAATTACTCAGTGGTAAGTTATTGAAAAATGCTGGCTTTATATTCTACACCATTAAAAATGTAGATTCACAAAGCCCAAAGAAATTCTGTTTCTTAATTAATGGAGTCTGTTGCCAAAGGACGACCAAATATCTCTAAAAGAGAGTACAGGTAAAATGACTATACATTTTTTTCTCTCCAGGTACTTCATTTCCAGGTTTTTTTCCTCTCCATCGCCCTCTTTGCCTAGATCTCTTCCGTATCTCCCCACTCAACAGCTCTTCACTGAGATCAGAAGAGAGATTTGCTGTTTCCACATGGAAACCTTCTGACAGTGAGAGATTGCATCCAAAGGCAGCAGTCAGCCTGTGAAGATCATAATGTAGCTTTAGGGTTGCAGATTGCTGTTTCCTTGGGGAAATGACCACTCTGTAAATCCTAGTCTGGGAAAAGAGAGAACAGTTTGTCTCTGTTCTGACTGATCTTCATCTCATCAACCCAACACCCGCAATGAATCAAACAGTAGAAGTTCTAGAAAAGAAAAATATTTAGGTTGGAATAATAAGATCAGAAAGTGAAAAAGGTTTATGGTTGTATAAAAGTCCCCATAACCTGTTAAAAGGCAGTACTCATAGATAAAGCTACAGATTTCTTAACCCCCTGAAAAATCATGTGTGAGAGAAAATGTTCTTTTTTCCTGGATGGTCTGTATTTTTAAGAAGGTAAATCATAACAGAAATGCTACGCTTACTCAGGAGAAATTGGGAGAACACTGCTTTAAGACTGATTACTACATGTAATATCATTTCTCTGATAATTAAGCAGGCAGTGGTGTTAATCATAGAATCTCCATACATACACTCAAGATGAGAAATTAAAAAATCTAACATTTCATCACGCCTTTTCATCTGCTGAAGAACAGCATTTGGGCAGATGATCCAGGTCAGAATGAGGCAAATTATTATGTATTTACAATTGCTAGCACATTCTTGTAAGGAGTATCTGAAATATAGACAAAATTTTTTCTTTATATTGTCCTTTGTTCCTGAAACCATTTTTTCTCATTTTGACCAGTTAATAATTTTAAAGATATCTGGACTCACGTGCCTAGCTTCTCAAACTGCAGGAGATCATAGAATCATAGAATCACCTAGGTTGGAAAGGATCTTTAGGATCATCAAGTCCAACCATGAACCTAACACAGCCAAAACCACCCCTAAACCATGTCCCTCAGCACCACGTCTACCCATCTTTTAAATGCCTCCACAGGGATATTTTCTAATGTTATTCATGCAAGTATGTGACTTGTGTTTTATCTTTGGCATTGCTTACAACAACTCCTAGTTATTTTAATGTCTGCTATGACACTAAAAAAGTTCATTCATCAGTAATCTGCAGGGCTTGGGAAAAACACTGCATTTCAGCATTGCATATAAATGAGAGAATATATAACCATGAAAAGCTAATAGTCCTCAAAAATTGAACAAGTAATCCTGATTTTTAAAAGTAGAAATGCCTAAAACACTTTCGGGCAGTCCATATGAATATTCCAGATTGCAAGTGCAGAAATATATCAAAAATATATCATTTCAAGTACCTAACATGCTCTTGAAGGCTTTGGGTGGAACTATTGACTTTTAAAAAAAGATTCAGTCATTATTAGTCAAACAAGGAATCAATAATATGTTTTAAGAGATGTTATAATACAATGGGAAACCAGATTCTGAAAGTTGAAGATGGGAATTTAGTATCAAATTCAAAATGCATGTGGGAGCCAAGAGATATCTGTAGTTTAAAAATCTTTCCTGAATTCATTTTTTGGGGGGAAAAAAAAAAATTGGGGATTCAGATGCAATGTTTGCTGTGCTAAAATGGAAAAAAGACAAGATGTATTTATATGAAACTTAAAAGGATATTATTCAGACAAAATCAGAACCATTGTAAAATTCATAGTAGTTTTGCAACTAAAATGATGCAGATCTGCTTCTGCAGCTCTGGTTACCCAATATGTTTACTGGATGGCATGTCAGGTTTTCTTAAAGGGCTGAAGTGACAATGGAGTGCCTCACAGCTACAGCTATGCCCAAACTGCTAAGAATAATTAATTGACAGAAAACCTTAGGATAATGTGTCCTAATGAGTAAGAAATAGGGAAAATATCTCAATGAGAAGACAGTCTTGAATTACTAAATCAGGCTTGATAGAAAATATCCACTAAATAACATATTTTTTTTCCCCAGCCAGTGAAGACAAAAACTGTGCGTGTAAAAAACTAACCTGAACCAAACTAAAATAATTTATACAATCCTCCTAAGGAAGTAAGGTCTGTGTGTGATTTTCCCTTAACGTCTCTTTTGGATATCTGTAGCATTCAAATCAGCAAACCTCTTGTTCCAGTCATTGGTCAGGTTTAGACACCACTTGAGTCATTTCAGCTCTTTCTCTTTGAGTTCAATAGAAGCTCAGAGTAATGATTTAAGCTCCTCTCTGGCTTGAGAAAAAAAAAAATTGTTTGAAATGAATTTCCACCTGGGTTTTGGCCAGTTCTCTGACTGGATGTCTTTATGCATGTCTAATCCCATCCAGAATTACTCTATGTTCTCCAAGGAAAATCATCTCATATTGTGTTGTTAAACTTCCCACTTTTAAATTATGTCATCATTTCAATGACCAATCAGCTGATTAAAAAGAAATGTCAAACTGGAAAAAAGACTGTACTGTTATAGATAGACAAACAGGAAACTCAGGAGAATCAAGAGTCCTAGGGTTCCAGTGCCAGTCTTATATGTTTCACGTAATCCATATTCTTGCAAAAGAGCAAGTGTAAGCATAATTGAGAGGAGACACTGAAAAAAGCCCTGTGCTTTGGGCTGCAATTAAAGTCATTTTTTTATGTTTATTTAAATGAAAAAAATAGAGGTGGATGTCTAAAACATATATCATGATCAAATTACTAATTTACAAAATAATAACGAGAGAAGGAGGTTTGGTAGTGTGACTTTAGCCTTTTTTCCCTGCCTGATTAGGATGATGTTAAAATCATTCAATGGGTAACGAATATAATGTATTACAATAAATATGATTAAACTATCTCCAAGCTAAAACATTTAAAAATCTTTGCCTCCTTTCCTCCAGCATAAATCTTGATTAAAATTCAGAAGTTTCTCTTGTGTAGTTTCCTGAAGAGAAAGAAAGTAAATGGTGCTGCTCTATATTAATTAGTGACCTAGAACTCTGCTGACTGGGGAAACTGTCCTGATTTGTGGAAAGCATAACATCATTTACTTGGTATTATTAGTTTCTAGTTTCGTTTGTGTCCATCCTTGTCAGCCAACCTGGATTTTCAATGGAGCTTTAAAAAAATGAACTAACCAAAACAAATCTTATTAAGTTATCCTTTCCAGAAAGCTGCCAACTTAGATAATACATAACCAATTTCTACCACCTAGAACAATTCACTGTCTTCATTCTTTTACAGATTTATGATTCTTTAGGTTCCTCTGTGTTTGGAAAACATCATGCAAAGCTCAGAAGCCCCTGATTAGATAAGAGGTTTCGAACAATATTTTGCTAACTTTTGACAAGATAGCTCAGGGCTAGATCCAATAAAAATACATTACACTTCTTCATTGCGAAGCTCTGAAAAATTGATTTTTATATTGGATTGGACCATTGGCTTGTTAAAGAAACTTAACTTGATAACAACACCCTTTATCCCCTTAGGAGCTATCATTCCATGTTAGGAGGACTGAAACAGTGCAGCATATATAAGGAATATTATCTAGCCTCGTGGGGTCAAGGAGTTGTCTCGCAGCACAGCCTGAGTCACAGGGCTGTGCACTGGAATAAGAAAGCAGGGCAGAAGGTTCCTCGGGGGACAGAGGAGAAGGAAAGAAATCTTTCCCATTCTAGGACAGCAGAACTGTGCAGCAGCCGCTTAGCAAGGCTAATATTCTTGTTTCCCAAAGAGACCTATTTATAAAGCCACATTTCATTCATTATCTTCAATTGCCGGGAATGCATAAAATAAATATAGACAGGGACGAACCCCTCTGATGTAGCTCACTACATGCCTCTCTTCAGTTTGGTAGTCAATATTTGTTATAGCTCTCTGCTCAGACCGCTTGAGTACTCCTAATCCACTTGAAAAGGCTTGTTTGCTTTATGTTATGCTGAGATCACAATTTCATAGAACACTGTTCCTGGCCCAAACCCACACATAAATAATACAATTTAGAATCCATAATTATGTTGTCATCAAGCCTTCTCTACCTTTCTTCCAGACTGATGTGTTCTAATATAGTTCCCCAACATCTATTTTCTTGAAATCCGATTCCCTTGAAACACACATTCCAAGTTAAGTACAAAGGTAAGTAAGAAACAGTGGGAAAACTCAAGTATTTGGTATAGTAAACTCAGAAGCAAGAAGATGAATTATTCTGTTTCCACTTGTAAACAGTTTTGAGATCAATTCTCTAATACAGTGTTAAGTATATTTATTATCCACAAGGTATTTCTACTGCTAAAATCACTTAGGAGTAGGACATCCCCTTGTTTTCATGTGTTCATGGCACAGGGAGGAGATATGAAGGATATGTCTGCTTTTTCTGTCTCTGAGCAGCCCAGCCAACCCAACTAAAGATGGAAAAATAGGCCTCCAATAGTTAAATCCCTTCTTAGCTTTAGAAAACATGATAGGTTTGAGCTTTCCAGGGGAGGCGAGGGGTAGACAAGGAAGAGTTGCCCCAGGCATAAACTGCATTTACATACTTGATTTTTAGAACATGCATTTTAAGATTATACACGAGGCAGCAACACACTGAATTGCATATGAAAAGGTTTTAAATTATTTACGGTGGTATAACTATCAAACATACTACATCACAAGAAATTCTGCCTCTCAGTTTTAAATACAGTTTACCATTCATTTTCAAATGACTAAGCGTGGAAAATTTCTTCGTACTGGAGCAATGCAGCAGGCTAAATGGCAGAACATGGGAGGATCACACTTTAGCAAAGCGTCTTCTGCCTCCATCACTGTTCCCTATAATACAGAAAGGGAAGGAAATTACCCTGCTTGACTGACTGCCAGGGATGCTGCAGCTTTTCCTGGCTGGATGGTCTGTTATATATGGTTCTTAATGCAGTGACTGTCAGGCAGGATATGTCTGAGCAAGGAAGAGAGGGCACAGACACGTCTCTTTCTCAAGGACCTGGTAACCACTGACAAGAGTATGGACAGGGAGATGCTTTGCCCTGCAGGGAAGAGAGCAACAAGAGCCGGATGCCTAATGCATGTGAATATGGCTGCTGCTGCTCCTGTGCAGCTGCTCTGCGAGGGCCTAAAAGCCAAGGCATTTCATGGAAAACAAAAAACAAAACAAAACAAAACAAAACAAAAAAAAAAAGCAAGTCTTGGATACACAGATGCAAACACTTGCAAATTTAAATGACTCAGATCAGTGCTGCCAGATTCAGTGGAACTATGTCAGTTGTTCCAATTTTGTTCGTATCTTATCTGCTTTGCCTACACTCTGTGTTTTGAGTGTGCAGGGAATGCGTCATGCCGTATGTAAACTCACACACACCATGCAAGGCAGGAGTACAATGTTGTCTTTGAAGGAATTAAACTGTCATTACTGTTAATTTTAAACTCATATACTAAAATGAATTTATATTTTACGGCAAATTAAGAGAAAGAGTTTCTATTTCTTTTGAGACTAGTGGTGATCTTTCTCAAATTCAGTTGCCGCAGAAACACTATTTCATGTTCAGCACAATTCCATCGGATGTACTATACTCGGGTATAATAGCTGGCAGAGTGTGAGGAAACAACTCATGAATCTTTAGTAAATTAGGTTTACCCTTTTTCTCAGAGCTACATGGATCTTGCCTGCCCTCAGCTGGATTTATGGAGGGTTCATTGAAAAGTGGTGGTAAGAAATATGTTTGAAAACCAAGAATATATCATGTTATATAAGAAATAATAATTTCAATTTGGCCAATGATATTATGTTATAACGAACAGAGAATAGTTCAGTTACTTCAGGGATTTCTGAGTGTGAAAAAAAGAAGGAATAGGAAAAAGAATGAAAATGAAGGAAGGTGAAATAAAACATGTGACTAAACAACCCAGTAAAAAAATGGGCTTTCTGTTCTTAACTGTACATAGGACAAAAAATACTCTTAGTTCAATAAAGTCAAATACCATCTATTTTGCTATTTTCTGGATATATGAGGTCTCCTTCAGCCCCTGAGAAGTAAAAGGAAAATCTCTATAGGAATAACAGAGCACTTTGCGAAGCAGCAGTGGTCAGAGGCAATCTGCTGAATTGTACATTCACTGCCCAGCATTCAGGAAAGTAATCACAGTAATCATACTTTTCTGTGTTAAATATGTTTCTAAAAAGATCTGAAAATAAACAGATAAAAAGCCCATTTAAACTGTAGCAAAAAATTGCCCATTTTGTTAATGAAAAATACCAGCTGCGGAGATGGTCAAATTTGATATTTAAAAATAAAGAAGTCAGGCTTGTACTCCTTAAATCTTCTCTCCTTCCTTTATCTCCTTTCCTTGTTACCCTATGAAAAAGTCATTTATTGATGAAGAGTGGAACTAGGAGAGCAAAACAATTAATAAATCCAAAGCCAGTTATGAGATTTATCAACTCCTTTTAGATTACTCACCCTCTGCCCCCATTACTGGGTATGCTTCTGAAATCATTCTCCAAATGATGTAAAAGTTGATGGGATGCTGTCCCTCATACTAAGTCTCCCCCTAATGTTTTCTAGTGGAATAAAGTGCTTCACGAAACAGAGGACTGAGCTCAATGACTTGTGAGATCCTGTATCCTTGAAATCATTTTTGGTGATTTTGGATGTTAATCTTATTAAGGGTGTGACCCAAGGTCAGACTGCTGAAATTATGAAAAACATAATTCTGTCGTTAAATTAATAATTCCACTATCTCTCCCCTCTTCTTTCCCCTCCTCTCTATCTGAGCTGAAAGAGCCAATGATGTCCTCATAACCCCATCTTTCCCCTGAAATATTTGGAAATATAATCCCTTTCTGCAACTTATCTTAGGCATCAATACCTGCTCACTTTCAAAACCCCCATGACGTTTCATCACTGTATCTCCACACTGTTCCCCAAAGCGTGCATGATGGATGGCACGTCATGTGAGCAAGAATGTCATCCAAGAACTCCCTAGGTCCATCAGAAAGGTATCAAGCCGGCTGACTTGAAAATAAAAGAAATAAAATCACATGCTATGAAAGTCTCGGTTACCTTAAATCTCAAACAGCTTGATTTATCTCCTAGTATAGTCTTATTGAGAATGTGAAAAAAGACCAGCAGAATATGACTAAGAACTACCATACAAGTGGTGCCAGCATGATTCTCTATCACATCATTATATTTTGGGGAAGTCATAAGGAATGTTTTTACCCTGTGAAATTATACTTAAATAATCTCTTATCCTTCCCGGGGTTATACTGTCATCAGGATTCCAACATTTTAGTTAAACGGAACCATGCTTTTAATTTTTCTGCTTTCCTGTGAAGAAGGCAAGATGAAATCTCTTTTTTTCTGCTTGTGTAAATTCCATGATATCTACACTATCAATATTAATAGCTATTTTTCTGACATTCAGTTGGAGATGTTCAGGAAAAAGTTACAAATTAGATGTCTATTATGAGAACAACTGCAACACACTAAGAAAATCCTTTAAATTAGTAAATCTCTCCTCAGAATGTGCTTTTTCTGACCCCTTACTCTCAAAAGAAAGCATCCAGACTACCTGACTACAGTAGCATCATACGAAGCCAAAGTCAAGAAATTATCACGGTCAGTCTGATTCTTCTGGTGTCAACCATAAAATTTCATTGATAAGAGACTTTTGAAGACCATGAGGACCCTATTAGTACAAAACCACAGGTGCTTCTTCCCCTGCAAAAAGCATCATTGTTGCCACACAAAGAAGTACAGGTGCAATGATGCCAGAGGGGTGTTTAGTTCTTTAAAATAAGCACAAAGTGCTTATTTAAGTACTTAGTAAAAGCTCAGACTGTTGTCTACATATGGACATTTTCAGTAGCTCTAAAGCCAAGAGGCAGCACAGGGACAGACTGTAGGAACAAGGACAAATCCATGCTGAACTTTCTTCTCAGACGTGGTCAGAGGATGCTTTAATTTGAGAAGCCAATAGAGACAAGTGCAAAACCAATGTGGACAAGCCACTTGATGCAAGTTCAGGAGAATCCCCATAGAACAACTAGACAGGGCCTCTAGTATCCCATCGGTTACTCAAGAAGGTTCATTTGCAGAGATCAATTAACCCTTACATTTGCAAATGCAGAAATTATCACTGATCAAAAAATTTCACAAGTAACCAGTATAAAAAACAGACATTGGTAAAGCCAGGCCTGGTGAGCTTTGCCTACCCTTCTGTTAAACTTAAGCACTGGTGGGAAAGTAGAATGTTCTATTCCTGTCTGCTAACCAAAAGGTCTGTGGTCCCCTAAAGTTAATTTCTTCCTTCGTTCTTTAATTAGTTAATGTTTGGAAAGCACTTTGAAGATGCAAAGCTCCATTTAAGTGCAATGGATTATTTATTATTACTATATCCTCAGCTCCTTGACTTAATCATTTAATCAGAACAAATCTACCTCATGAGGAACCTATCACAAAAATTTTTTGGGGAAGTGTGGAAAGGAAAACAATATCATTTGTGAAAGAAAAAGGGATTGTAGGGAAGTTTTATCACTAAGCACTAAGTATTCCTAAATAGCTGCTATTCAGAACCTTGATGGGGGGGGGGGGGGGGGGNTATTTTTACAAAAATCAACTTTGTAAAAATTCTTTTTTCATGCATTGTGAAATGCATTTGTAGGAAAAAAAATATTTGAGGGCACTTAAGCCTGGTTATTAATTTAAAGAAAACTTTGTACAGCATAAAATTTTTAATAATAGTGATAAAGTCTGTATTAATTAAGTGGTGATTTGAGGTAAGATGTAATTAAATAGGTCCTTTCCTGAAAGACAGAAAAATTTTGAAATTACAGAACAGCACATATTTATTCTGAAATATGTCATGGTTAATCTGTGGACCTTTCTGAAGCTAGATTCTATTGAAGCAATGTATATTACTAAGCATTTAAAAAATTCCAAACATGCATTTTCCAGTAAGAAATCATATGGTTAAAAACCATAAGAACAATATGTTCTGATATTTTCAAAATGAAATTTCTTGCTTTTTCCATTTAGAATTATATTTTCATTTGGAATTGAGTTCAGCTTTATCTTTTTTAATTAAGAATAATGAAACAAAAATTATATCTTGGGCAAAAAATGTGGAATTTTCTTTCTCAGAAAGAATCATTCACAATGTTAAAATAAAGGCAGCAGATAAGAAGGCAATAAATCCTTAAGTCTGGTTTTCAGGAAAATTACTTAGTACAAATATTTGGAATTTACAAACAATCCCCAACCTACACATATTTAAGATGCAGAGACAGTTACTTCTTAAACTTAGGTGGTCCTGGAATTGGGGCAACACGCTCGGTAGTCAACAACTTACAGCAGAGAAGGCTACTCAGTTTCTGGCTGACGTCAACAGTTAGCTGGGAAACAGGATGTTTATTTGGAAGCAAAATATTTTGTTTTGATTTTCTTCAAACATTGATTCACTGAGAATAAGGTTCTGAGTCTTACCAATTTTCAAACCTGCCTACTATTTATATCCTTAACATGTTGCATTCAAGGTATTTGTGTGAACCAAAGCATTATTGAAATGTCAGAACACCACGATGATGTGATCTTACTGATGTCTTTAAAGGAAAATGGAGCAGCAAGTACTTTGCTTTTATGTTACATCATCAGCTGAAGATGGGAAGCTTTACTTTATTTCTGTGGCAGTTCACCGCCTACCAAATGCAATGCCATCACCACAGAAGCATTAAGTGTTTCACAGCAAGTTTTTAGTGAAGCAGCTTGGATTACAATCAAATTATTCTTTAGTGTCTCATGCTAAATCAGCGAAAGTTAGTTTAATACCAACACACCCATAAAATATGTATGACCTGCTCTTGCACTGTTTGGGATAACTTGTTTGCCGAGTGTTGCAGAAGGTGACATTGCAGGAAATAATTACAAGGCTTAAATACACACAAGAATCCATTGGAAAGGATTGAATTCTTGATGCCTGTGCTTGTGCGATTGGTTATTCTATTGGGAGCCTTGTGGAATGTTGTGTTTGAGGTGTTACTGATCTTGGAGAAGCCACATCTGCTCTACTGGGCCTTGCACTTAGGGTTTAAGAAGCCCGTAAGTTAACACAAGTGGCTGCTG
Organism: Chionis minor; assembly: GCA_013398295.1. Lineage (NCBI taxonomy): Eukaryota > Metazoa > Chordata > Aves > Charadriiformes > Chionidae > Chionis > Chionis minor. Next base: position 48,460 of record VZSF01008715.1, read on the forward strand.
TAAGGGAACCTGTTGGAGCGCCCTGTGCCAGCTCCTGCTGCACACTAGTGGGTGTTATGCCTCAGATGACATCCAGTCTGTCAGAAGAAGATACATGGCTTTGTTTTTCATAGAAGATAAAAGACACCACAGTGTAGGAGTGAGGAGGAACCCCGCCGTGGCTGGTACCTGTGCAGCATGCCATGGGAAAATCCATCCAGGAACTGTCCTATGCTGCATGAAAGCAGGGCTCCCGGAATCTCGAGATACGGAAGATTCACTGTCTATCTGTATTCCTCTTTTTATTCTATTTTATTAGAACAGCTATTTTATTAAGCCATTTTTTTGCTTGGCCCTTGCTATAGAGATCCATAGAATCCTCTCACCACCCCCAACACCTGTGCAGAACAGTTATCTCATTTTGTGACATATCATTATGCAACAATATTATGGTTTATGGTGTGCCATCCTAATATAGAGGATGGTTCATAGAATCATAGAATCACAGAATAGTTTGGGTTGGAAGGGACCATTGAAGGCCATCTAGTCCAACCCCCCTGCAATGAGCAGGGACATCTTCAACCGGATCAGGTCGCTCAGAGCCCCGTCCAACCTGGCATTGAATGTTGCCAGGGATGGGGCATCAACCACCTCTCTGGGCAACCTGGGCCAGTGTTTCACTACCCTCATTGTAAAAGACAAATATCTAATGTAAATCTACCTTCTTTTAGTTTAAAACCATTATCTCTTGTCCTATCACTACACTCCCTGATAGAGTCCTTCCCCATCTTTCCTGTAGGCCCCCTTCAGATACTGGAAGGCTGCTATAAGTTCTCCCTGGAACCTTCTTCTCCAGTCTGAACAAGCCCAACTCTCAGCCTGTCCTCACAGGAGAGGACATCCCTCTGATCATTTTTCTGGCCCTCCTCTGGACTCACTTCAACAGGTCTGTGTCCTTCCTATGCTGGGGGTTCCAGAGCTGGATGCAGTATTATAAGGCATAAATACTATTTAATGATATTTATTTGTGCAGGCAGGAGGTATTAGGCAGCTATGTGAAGACACTGTGGTCACGAGTGATTGAAGAAGTACACATAGCTTCAGATATCTACAGGATAGTACAAGTACATCTTGTCTGTACTATAGGTATTGCAGGTGGGCCACAGAGTGTTGTAAGAGCCAGTACCTCCTAGGAACAGTGTAGCTTTGCTCACTGAGACCCCACGCCTCAATTCTCTTCAAATCTTTTGCTTGTGTTCCTGCCTTTTTCTCCCAACAAGCGTCCAACTTCTGCCATTTAGGCTGTTCCATTGCTTGATCCTGTGCCTCCTGGCCCAAAGTCATCATCTTTCTGCAGCACCTGCATCTTTCTGCAGTCTTTCCCTGGCCACCAGACTTCCCTTCTCTAGTCTACATCTTATGGGAGGCTCTTCAGCATCTCCAGCCTGGCAGTGTCCATTTCCAAGTTAAACACCCTCCTTCAGCCTATTCATACTGCAGAGTTTCTAAAGTCATCACAAGCAACAGGGGTGTTATTCTTACAGCTTTTTAGCTGACTTTAGTAGGATTTTTTACGAGATTACACTCACAGTATGCTGCATGGTTCTATAACATAAAAAAAAGCTTATAATACATATCCCCAAAAAAATATTTCTCAGGCTTAGCTCAGTCCTGATACATTAGTATCAGATGACCACAAATGTGTGGTTCCTTAAGTCTGAATTAACACTCTAATATTTTATTTAAATAGATAGTAGTATGTTTAAATCTTCAAATAAATTTAAGAAACGCAAACCTACTCTAGCAAATGAAGGTTACTTCATATTTGAAAAGTCTTGGAAAATTAATCACAGCAAGAGCATAAATGATGAGGAAGTACTGTGGTTATATTCAGATGTAAATTTGGAAAAGTTGTTAAAATTATTGACCAGAAATGCTGAAATCACAGCAGTCACATTTGATATTAGTCAGAATAACAGCGTTAATGAGAAGGATACTGGTTTTGAAAAATGACATTTTCCTGCGCTTATATACTCATAAAACATAATCGTATTTGACTGATTTGAAAATACTCCTTCACAGAGAGAGGGCCATAACTGATGGATGTCATGACCAGCTCCAGTGCTTGATTATTGTGGCTAGGTCAAGGCTCGTTAAAAGTCTGATATAATTTCCCACTCTTTTGCATTAATCATGCAGAATTACTTTTTTTTTTCTTCCTCTTGGCTTCCATATAGTTCTGTTCTGTCACATTTGCTGCAGATGCATCATAATTTGACGAGTAGTCTCAATGGCATCATGGGGATCACTACCCAGTAGAAAACAGAATTTCAGAACTTAGTGCAGGGAAAAAAACTGTTGTTTAGACTATGATTACTATGAAGCATTTTCGCAAATTAAATATTGACCAGAAATTCACCAAAGAATAAACTATCTTGTAACTCTTACCTCCCTTCATACTGATAGAATAGTATTTTGGCTTTACAAAAGGACCTTCAGAACTTCCAAGGTACTAATCTCCTTTCCTCAAATCCGTTGTATTGTTGTCAAATCTGAATTTTAATCTTAGAATCTAGAAAACATGTGAGTTTTAATACATTTTCTAGTTTATTTCTTCATTGCATATTGATTTGAAATAATGAGGCACAATATAACCATACCACAACAGCACCACACTTTTTGATAAATGACATATCAACTGCTACCAAAATTATTGGTACTGTTGTTATAACTGCATCATGGTGTTCAAAATAATTACTTTGTGCCTCACAGGACTATCTTTTGCACTTCTTTCCTAGTCCTCTATATGATGAGGAAGGAGGAATTTCAGTCCTTGTCTTCCGTTGTCTCTCCTTACCCCGGAGTTTAGTCCTGGCCTTGGAGATATCAGGTCAGCATACAGGGATTAGGAAGACGGAGAGGAAGAGAGACCCAAATATTCCTATGCCCACTCACAACCTCTCAGCATCACCCAACTCTTTGTCTGAATGTATTAATAATATCTCAATGCTTAGTAATATTACAGTTTGCCACTAATTTGAAGCACCTTATCTAGTGCACCTAAGGGAACCATTCTCCACTGAATTATGCAAAAACACAAAAAATACAAAAAATCACATGAAAAACAGAGAAAAATGAGTACTGAGCAATCCAGATGGCTTGATGAGGATGAGAAGATCTGTCTGGGCTCAATATTAGGTGCTTGTAGATTCTGGAGGGAAAAAATGATGTCTTTTCGTGTCTACAAATAATTGATAAATAATGAAAACCACTCTGGCAAATCAACCTTAATGTACATAATATATCTCAACAGGTTTAAATTGATTATTGGAAATTAGTTCAGCCTGGCAGATTTTTTTTATCTGCCTCAGGATGAAGACTGCACAGTTGTCTCTATTTGGTTGTATGTTTTCCTTCCTTGGGAGAAACAGAGGAGTTTTGTCTTAGAACATGTATTCACAGAGAAACTCCCAGAGCAAAAAGGAGGAAAGCAGAGCTTCATCGCAGAATATCCAAGTGAAGCAAGCATGTAATTTAAGTTCTCTGTACCTTTTTCCTTTCTGTAGAATCTACATGAGAAGAACACAAAAAAGAAGATACATAGCATGGCCTCTCAAGGTCTCTTCCAGCTCCCATTTCTCATGATTCCTGTGGCCTGTTTCTGAGAATTGGTAGAGGAAAGAAGAATAAGATCAAGGAGCAGTAACGATGGCATAGACTAAAATAGAAAAGAAGGGACAGTCAGGAGAAGAGTGAGCTAGAACAGTTTCGGTATAAAGCTGTCACTTCAGGCTGAAACACATCAGATTTATTTAGCATTCAAATGCAAAAGCAGTTGTTATAACAGCTATTGGAAAAACAGTTAATGTTTTAATAACTGCAGGACTAAACCATTAAACGATGAAGTCAATATCCCCACAGAGAGTAAATATGCATCAACAGTACATTATCTGCTTAACAGTTCTAAGTTCTGTAATTATAGATATTTAAATTTGTTCTTTCTTCAAATCTTGTTGAAGAAGGAAACAGTTCAATATGAGCTCTAAATAAAGCCAGAAATTCTTAAAGAATAAAAATAAAATAATTTGATGACATTCCAGTAAAACGCAGAAGTGAAAAAATCACTACACACTTCAAGTAAACACAGATTATGTGCTTGGTGAGGTATTCAGAATAATGAATACATGCCAACTTCTATGAGAGGCCTGCATACTTCATCTTGAATTGACTTCACTATAGCTAATGTAAATGAAGAAAAACTACCATATTTAGGGATTACAGGGAAAAAACCCCTCCACTATTCTAATATGTTAAGTAAACAAAAAAGGCTTGATTTCCCCTCAGCAGCTGTGTCACCGTAAAGATTCCAGCTAAGAAAATTTTGACTTATACTGGTCTGAGATTACAATCAGCTGAGATGACCAAGCTGGTTCTTGCAGGAGGTAGTACCATCTTCTTTGTTATACAAATACAATCTGAAATGTGGATTTTGCTGAACTTCAGACCAACAACTAGGTGAAACTCTATGGTGAACCTCTACTTCTGTGACACTTTTTATTTGCTGATGCCCTTTAAAAATGGTAGCATAAAGAGGTTGAAGAGTTTTTTGCATGCTAACTACTTGCTGACATAGTCACATTGATGTTTATCTGATTTCTGTTTAGAGCTGCTCTCTAGTGATATTTTTCATAATTTTCCTTCATAACTTGTAGCTTTCTTATTTTCTCTTTATTGCTTGCAGATGCATCTAAACCAGGCAGATGAAAAAGGACTTATTTCAGGGGTCTTCAGTCATCACTAGTGTTTCATCTCTTCCTGAGTAGAGTCACACCGAGAGTATTGGTCTTGTAAAGCACCACCAGCAAATGCAAATTTCAGCTGCATTTACTACTTTACTATGGAGTGCTCTGATGGAGATATCCATACAAGACTAATTATGTAACATGATGCTTTCTGGAGATTACCTCAGTCAAATATTACCTTTAGACTTTGTTTGAAATAGAGATCCACTGACTGACTTTGAAATAAAAAAGGAAAGAAAACAGGATAGTAATCTAAATTGAAGCATGTTTAACCTCTGAGATCTTGTAGCCAAGAAAAAAAAAAGTGTCTTTCTACAGCATTTATTTATAGCTAAAGTGCCTGACAAGATCAGATTTTAAAAATTATATTGATTCCTTTCTTTACCAGCATTTCTTTGAAATGCAGTCCTTCAAAATAATATGACTACAAAAAAAGTGTCAAACATGAATTCCAAATTACCTTGGAAGTGTCACAAAAGTAAAAGGGAAATAAGAAATTTCTAAAAGCTGTATGTTGAAGACAGTACCAACAAATCAATGACAGTTAAAATCAGCAACTAAAATCTGTGTTTTGATTTACTCAGTGGTTTTCAGACTGATGTCTGACAATGCTGTAAGATACATAACATATCATAAGAGGAAAGGCAGAGCTTTGTAGCAGAAAAGCTTCTCAGGATGTTTGAAACAAATGAAAAAAAACCCAAAAATACTTACGGTTTTGAATTTACAGTCTAGATCATACAGGCTAGTCATTTGAGCTAACTCTAGAATCTTGAATGTGCTCATCTGCTGTAACGACTCTAGTTAGCAATACAGGACTTTAAAATTCTCAACCATGTTCTAACTTCTGTGGTTGCTTTTCCATCAGTCAATGACATAAATTAAATTTGGAATATTAATCTGTTTTCTACCCAGCAGCTTCCCTTGCAAAAAATCCCTGCTTACTAACCAGGCAGTTAGTCCTTTTATGAAATCATCAGAATTGGATCATTAATGTTACCTGTTACAAGTTTGTCTAGTGAAGACATACTTTCTTCCTTGGATTGAGATGAGAACTACACTCCTCAGTCGATGATGCTTTGTTGCTATCCAGTACCGCTGGTGTTATAGTTCCTTAAGTAACTCACATTCAACTACTTATTTACTGTGAAGGCCTCGGGCTGTCACATATCTTGCAAAGGGATTTGATCCTGCTTGAAGCACTGGATACCCTGGGTGATAGGGGTCTTAAAATTGACCTCTTCCCACTGCCCTGTTTCACTCAGGTGAAAAATGTTGCATTAGCACATTTTTCTCCATATAGACAATACCTAATGCAAATAGGCATGAGTTGACTGCAGCTGACAGGCCAGCGGTTAGAGGTTCAACTGGGATATAAGAGCTGCAGGTCCACATCACTCTTCCAATGTTTGATTAATTATTTATCTAAAAAGTGGAGGAGATCCAACAGGAGAGAAAACAGGTGCTCAAGCTAAAACACTCAATCATTTAATGATGGGGTATTCCTGGAGGATATAGATTGCGATTCTTGAACTGAATGGGGATTTGAATTGAGGCCAACGCTCTAATTACTGAGATAATGCATATTCTAGGAACAGAGAAGCTTTCTTTTTTGATATGTTTTATTCACATGCAGAAATTAAACATCTAACTCTATGAGAAATTTCTTTCCATAGGATCACAAACTAAAAAAGATTCTTATCTCTATTGGTAGGACACTGCCTTGGATGCTTTAGACTTTTTAAAAATTATTATTATTATTATTTTTAAAACCTCTAGCAGCCAACTCCAGTTTGGGAATTGTCAACACCAAGTTCCTATTTTGATAACCCCTTTGTCACATGACTAAGTCTGCCCATGCATTTTATAGTAAGGCAGCTGACCAAAGCCTGGAGATGACCCTAAAGCACTTCGGGGTGTTTGAACAGTACCTAAAGACCAGTAGTTATGTTCAGACCAAGGTGTCCTCTGCGGTGTCTCAGTTCCAAAGTGTGACAAAGGAGGCAGACCCTGGTATCCTGTACCACCAGGATATTTGTACAGTCCTGTGGGGATGATCTTGCTCTATTTGTTTGCAAATAGCTGGGGCATGGATCATTAGAAATCTTTTCCATTGTTTTCAAGGGTGTCATATACATACAGGCACAGCCAAATGCACACAGTGCAGTCCAGTTAATTGCAGTACACTTCATATTCCAGTTAATTCCACAGTTAATCTGAAAAGTAACACTGAATACCTTGATTTCTTTGTTTTCTAATAACATTTCTTTGATAACTGACTATAACTGATGTGGTGACCACCTCATAACAATTATATCTTAAATGAATGACCAACACAATTTTAATCTCCAGCATTACTAGATTTATGCAATGTGGCTGCACAATGTAATTTTGAAATTTCAAAAAATCTTTGGGAATTCCATATTTGCATTTGAAGTTATATTTGGCAATGCCAACATCGACATGTAACACTTTCCTTCCGGGAAAAGGGCAGCTAGCTAGGTATGAAATTTGTGAAAAGTAAAACAACATCAATGACATCAATGTGTTCTGACAAGAACTTACACAACTACACGAATATCTCAAATGAAACGTCAGTCATGTCAGGAAAAAGTCAAGAAATTAAAACTACAGTTTCCGGCTTTATGCACTTTTTTTAAAGTAGTTGCTAATATTCTATAGACATACTTTAAAACCATTAATTAAAGTATTCCCTCCCCCCAGTTAAAATAAATGCACTAAATTCAGTAGACAAAACTAGTCTTTTTACACGGGTCAGAAACAAGCATCTCAGACAGCTCTACCAGAGATGCTTGTTACTGATGGCACAAGTCTTACATGGAATCATAGAATCATAGAATGGGTTCGGGTTGGAAGGGACTTTAAAGATCATCTAGTTCCAACCCGCCAACCATGGGCAAGGATACCTCCTGCTAGACCTGGTTGCTCAAAGGTCCATCCAGCCTGGCCTTGAACACTTCCAGGGATGGGGCAGCCACAGCTTCCCTGGGCAACATGTGCCAGTGTCTCACCACCGTCATGGTGAAAAATGTCTTCCTGAGACCTAATCTAAATCTCCCCTCTTCCAGTTTGAAGTCATTACCCCTTGTCCTATCACTACATGCCCTTGTAAAAAGTCCCTCTCCAGCTTTCTTGCAGGCCCCTTTCAGGTGTTGGAAAGCTGCTATAAGGTGTCTCCAGAGCCTTCTCTTCTCCAGGCTGAGCAACCCCAACTCTCTCAACCTGTCCTCATAGCAGAGGTGCTCCAGCCCTCTGATCATCCTTGTGGTCTTCCTCTGGACCCTCTCTAGTAGGACCATGTCCTTCTACAGTTACAAAAGCATCTTCTACAGGAATGTGAATATATACTCCTTCTAATTTTATATTTACAGTTATATATTTACATGTATTTGTTGAGTGAAAGGATTGTGTACAAGAATGTACAAGTATCTATAATTCTACACTTTCAAATTCAGTGTGTCATGATTGATAAGGCCCAGGATAAGATTAGGAAGAGCCAGGATACCATTAAACACTTGATCAATCTACTGTTGGATACCAAGTAATTTTTTGTAATTCATGGTTCTGTTTCCTGATAAAAAAAAAAAGTAAAATAATATTTACCTTCTAACCTTCTTTATAAAAAACCTGTGTTGAAACGTTACATTGAAGAACAAAGTAGCTTAAAGGCAGACAGAGAACAGAGGACATGAAACAGCACAGAGAAAAATGTATTCAAGTGGGTCTCCAGGCATCCCTGATTCCAGTTATGAACAATTCCATCATCTTTTCTTCCTTTCAGTGAAGTAACAAGTATTACCATTTATTTTACATAGCTGTTATCAGAAGATCTTTTTGTATTGATGTGCAATATCTGTGGCAAACATTTAAAAGGTATATGCAGTGCATCCATGAGGATGCACTCACTGAGATGTTCTTGGCAGAACCTGTTCTTTCAAAAGCAGAACACTTCTAAGGTAAAAATTCAAGGGTAGCAGAGTCTGGAATAATCTGACAATGTTCTGATGTTAAAGAGGAAAGTTAGATATAATTCATTTTAAAATTAATTATTACTTGCAATATTATGTGCCATGCAGTCTACTGTGTCTGTGAGACAGAAACAGAGAGAGAATGCAATACGCATTTAAATAAATGACACTACTACAGTATTATTGAGGAAGGGTCTTAGGTACTTACCACCTTCATAAGAGCAACTGAATCATAGAATCATAGAAACATAGAAACATATAACAGTTTGGGTTGGAAGGTACCATTGAAGGCCATCTAGTCCAACCCCCCTGCAGTGAGCAGGGACATCTTCAACCAGATCAGGTCGCTCAGAGCCCCATCCAACCTGGCATTGAATGTTGCCAGGGATGGGGCATCGACCACCTCTCTGGGCAACCTGGGCCAGTGTTTCACCACCCTCAGTGTAAAAAATTCCTTCCTTATATCTAGCCTAAATCTGCCCTGTTTTAGTTTAAAGCCATTACCCCTTGCCCTTTCGCAACAGGCCCTGCTAAAAAACATGTCCCCATCTTTCCTCTAAGTCCCCTTTAAATGCTGAAAAGCTGCAATAAGGTCTCCCCGGAGCCTTCTCTCCTGCAGTTTGAACAACCCCAACTCCCTCTGTCTGTCCTCACAGGAGGGGTGTTCCATGCCTCTGATCAGTTTTGTGGTCTCCTCCGGACCAGCTCCAACAGGCCTGTCTCTTTCCTGTGAATAATGCTAATCAGTTTGGCATTCTAGCAACATAAAGATTTTATACCCTTTCATCTGAATAACCTTCCTGGTTCAAAAGATTTCCTGTTTGGCAAGAATTCCCCTGCTTTCTGGAGCATCTGCAGCTTTGTGACTCCCTTAGGCAGACACCTGACTCATCGCAGTGATAAGCATCCCACTCGGTCTCTTACCAGATCTTACAATGTTAACACTATATATTGTGACAGTATAGGCAGGAAGAAGGAACTGCAGAGAAATTACTGTCTACCATTTCTGTTATGATCTCAGTAGGCTTCTTGTCCTCCCTGAAGGCCAATTTGTCTGCCATTGTAGCATTCAGAAAACACTTCGTGGACAACACACTTGAAAGAGATACTCTTTGCTTGGTGACCAATGCTAACTGCGTAACAGGGTGCAAAAATCGATAGCTGCAACTCAGACTTTCTCTGTGTCAAGATAAGTCACCAAAAAATACAATTCTTATTACCATGACTTCCATTGTCACAGGAAACGTTGATACTACACACAATGAAAAACACCAGGAACTGAGATATAATCAATTATTCTCAATCATCTCTGAGGTAATTCCAACTGGGCTTGCGGATCTTCTACAAAATATCAGTGCTCCATGGGCTGGGCTGACTGTCCATTGATTCCAGCACTGGTTTATCTCAGAATTCCATTATATGTTTACAGTTCCTCACTGAGAAAAAGCTCAGGCAAAACATTAAAATCTTTTATCTTTCATCACCTCTGAAAACTGAAGAAAAGATTGCCTGTTTTCTCTCAGTGGATGCCCACCCAGCGTGACGAACTGCTGTGACTATAATGCACTTTCATTTGTCATTGTTCGTATTTGTAACTACTGATTTTCATCACAAATGCATACTGTGTCTGTTCTTGACTTGATCACAGTTCTTAGGACCGCAATTCAGAATTTAAAGCTTTATATGTCTCATTCTACTCCACAAAACTCCAAGACTATCATGTTTCATCTTACTTCTTACTTACTTCTTCTTTCTTACTTCTTCTGAGATCTTACTTCTCAGATATTAGTTAAGCAATTAGTTTCATGCAGATCACAATATGGCTGTCTTTTGAAGAGGATTTCATGATGGGCTAAAAACTAGTTATGAATTAAAAACTGAGGTTGTGAATGTGCCATCAGCCAAACCCAGAGTTTAAATTACATTACACTACTTCTGAGGATGTTATACTCTCATGCTTCATGTTCCATGAGTTTTTAGACTTTTTTCCTTTGCATTTCATATTTCATTATGGACTTCAATCCTTTATGCTTATGACAAGCGTTCTAAAGAATCTATCCAATGATAATTCTGCTTGGCAAATCCTCTCTTTTATAACTAAAAAAAATGTAAATTCTGTGTTTTGCATTTCCCATGAGACTTTTAGCAATGGTCACAAGTGGTTGTGAGTCAGTATCAGCAAACACTGACCTCATAAATAACACCCGGTGTGCACACATATACTAAGCCAAAATCAACCACTTTTCCTGAGCCTGTTGATGTCTGGGCTTTTTTGTTGGTTGACATGATGCATATGTTGTTATGGAACTTTGGATTTTATTGCACTGCTGAGGGATTACTGCACCAGGTTATCGGAGGTGTGCAAAAGCAGCTTTTACTTTTATGAAGAATTATGACCTTTTAACTAAATTATCAATATTTGTTTCAGATCTTTCTCAAGTTGTGCATTCCAGGTACTTCTTGCATATTTCCGTACTTGTTTAATGTAATGACTTATACACAAGGAAAGGTAAGGATTTTTTAATACACACAATAATTCACGTATAGTAATTGGACAACGTTACACAAAAATAAATCATGTTTCCAAACAAAACCCACCTCCAGCCCAGGAGAATCTGCTTGGTGTTGAAAGTATCTCAAGGCTAGCAGCCGTACAGGTGACCGGCACCAGAAAGCTAGTGCTCCCAGACTGTCTCAGTAATCAATATATACAGCTGGAGGTGATTCAAAACACCTTAATTAGAGTTCTTCCTTCTCTGAAATTAAGGAGGGGCGTGGAAAAGAATATTTAATTCCTCTTTTCAGTGCAGACACAGATGATAAGTCAAACAGTTCCCCAGGGAGTTAGTTGTAATCATTGTCTCTTGAATAAGAGTGGTCATTATTAGCCGTGTGCATTGACAAATAAATATTCCTTGGTGATATGAAACAAAGGAAGAAAATCCCCCAGACTGATGCAGTTTTCTGCCTGCTGAAGCACCAATCTCACTTCTGAAAAAATTCAGAAAAGTCAAATTTTCCTGAGCAGGTTAGAGTATTTCTTCCCACAGCAATATGGCAGACTTTTAACATTTTTTCTCTCTATTCCAGTTATTTTCTTTTCAAACAACATGCAAAGCATATGCAAAGAAAAAAATGCATTAAGGTAACAAAATATTCATCAGAATGAAACAGGCATTTTAATGTATCCTGGTAACATGGGGTTTGGTAAACAAATTTTCCTATGACTTTTTACATGAATCTTCTAATAAAAGCATTACAGAAATGTAGCTTTCAATTCTCCACCACCAAAAATCACTCTGAACACCAACATCTCTAAGGTTCTAATACATTTTAAGTTAAAAAGTTTGAAGAGTTTAGCCCATTCCACTTAAGAACTCCAGTTCTTACAGGGATAAAACTAAACCTCGATTACATATAAAATAAAATTAGAATCTCAGCTTTGCAATTCAATCTCATTTTAATTCTCTGGTTCACTAAATATTCTCTGATGAGTTTAAAGTAAGTATAGGGGATGCAGTCTTGGTAAAATGTGAGAAGAGATCAGGTCTAATTAATTTTTGCTGTTTAAGAGAACTGTTAAATATCAAGACTTGTTACACTGCCTTATGTAGCCAGTAGTTTATGGTAAGGACAGTAATAATATTCTCTTGTATTGTGCTGTGAGGTTAAATGAAATAATTTCTGCACATATGTAATATTTCATGCAGTTGTCCAATATATGTCCCATTATTATTATAGCTCTAAGAGGATTTGGCAAATATATGTACTTGTATAATATTTTCCTAGTGCTTTTCACCCACCTCTTCACAAAAGTGGCAAAATCTGAGGAATTATGTGGTAATTTAATGGGTTTACCACATTTGTTGTTTTAATGATGATCGCAGTGAATGTTTCAAACCCATTTTCTATTAAGACATAAAGGTTATCCATTGCTCTAAACATGGTAAAAGTGAATTACAACATCCCCACAACGAGATATCATCAAATAATTCCTGACTAATCTTTGTTACTAATATTATGACATCCTTGTCTCTAAATTGAAGAGTCATGGATTTGACCGATGGACCACTCAGTGGACAAGGAACTGGCCATAGAGTTGTGGTGAACATCTCCATGTCTGAGTGATGAGCAGTGACAAATGATGTTCCTCAGGGTTCAGTACTGGGGCAGTTATTTAACATCTTTGTGGCAACATGAATGTTTGGATTATTTTTTTTTTTTTTTGAAATCTCACACACAGATACAGCCTAGGCAGAGAATGGCTTGAGAGCAGGCCACTGTGGAGAGGGGGAAGCAGGTCTGGGTGACTGGCAACGCTACACCTGCGTTTCAACAACCACCGTCAATGCTTACAGTTGGACATCCGGGACTTAACACGCTTATAACAAAATAATAGCAGCACATACCATCTGCTACAGGGCTACGCTTGAAAAAAATTGCTGTAATATACACCTACACTCACACATACATTTTGTAACTATTCACCTCTTAAGTTGAGCCCCATTTTTATTTCTACCTAGCACAGCAAACGACATATTTTACTCAATTTAGACTATTTTTTTGTTATTTGAAAGACACAACAAAAGGCCTTTAGGGATAATTGCTCCATAACTCTTGGCTATGTAGAGAGATGTCTCTTTTATGTCAAAACAACATGCAAAGCTACCTAGGTTAGTCTGGTAACAGCATATTTCACCATTGCCTCATACAAATGCACTGGATAAGGTCACTGAACAGGTGATTACAGTACGGGTTTAGCCTCATCTGTATAATTATTGTTTGTAGCATTAGCCTCAGCATTCCCTTAGAAATTGTCACAGGTCAGAAGGATTGGGGCTGACTACTAGGTGACAGCAGCTGCAGAAATTCATATCATAGACTAGAAGAACTCACTCAAGTGCTAGGACAGCCATGTGGGATAATTCTACTAGGTTTATTATTAGATATAGTCCCAAGTGTTTAAGTATTAATTCTAATATTAGATTCACTTTTTAAATTATTTTTTGTTAAACCTACTTCAAGTGAATATGCATGCCTTTTTGTACTGACTGGCAGAAATATCCTAGAAAACAAAGGTGATAGTGAGTTTGTTCCCTGAAGCACTGGTTATGCTAAAATGCAAGATGTTGATTTGTAGACTTTCCCCTCAATGTGCAAATACATCTATACATTTTGATTGCATGTCTTGTGTATGTCTCACAGTGGTCAGTATGTTTTCCCATGTGTTCAGTTTGATCGTCTTGCAATCGTTTTTTCTTGGGTGTTTGTGACTGCTGTAATTGCTACCAGGAGGAATCTTTCTTTAGAAATGCTGTGTTTGTGGTAAATGTGGTATTATCCTGTTTTGAGTAAAGGCACTTTGCCCTGACCTTTTCTGAGCAGTGATTTTGCTTTCATTCTGTCTGAACACTTCCATGACATATTTGGATAAACAATCGCACTGAGTGCAGTAGTGTGGTGCTCACTGCCATGTGCTTCTTCATTAGGAGAAATGGAAATAATTTCTATACTAGCTTTAACTTTGTAAAACATTGATGACCCGACAAAGGCTTCTTCCTTTTCATCTTGCTATTTTAGCATCAATGCCACTGAGTATATGCTCTGTGGTATTCTAATATAGACACACAATTTTCCTACTGTGCAATGGAATTAATTTCTGCAACTCTTTAAATGCAATGTAATATACACTACAGTCCCCATTGTGATTAAATCTTCCAGAATTCACATAACAGGGTCCTGTTACATATTCTGTCAGCTCCCCTGTGAATCAGTTGAGTCACTGATTTAAAATCCTCTGCATCTGGTCTGAATACAGGCTATTTATACAGAAGGTCATGTTGCTGTTGAAAACATCACTCAGTAGTATCGCATGGAGTAGTGCAGGGTTCCTCTGCAGTTACATTCAGAAACGTCTGTGCTATTTCACAAACCATTGTGTGATGCCTAGTGGTATACATTCACATTTTAATGCCAATATTGTAACATTTGTAGCCAAATGAAATTTTTTAAACAATATGTGCTTATCAATACTTGTCAAACAATAAGATCTGTTTGAACAGATTCATGGCACGTTCTAAATATGGTTATACTAATTTTTCATCAGGCTATTGGTAATAATCCCAGACTCGGTGGTGATGGTTTTACCTTGAAATTCCTCCCCATTCCTCAAAATGTGAACTGTGTATTTAGGATTTTCAACTTATCCCAAGATAGCCTATTTCTTTATCATACGTGAATCCAATAAAAAAGACTCCACAAACTAAATGTTGTTCTTGAATTCCAATATTTTCAAAAAGCTGCCCAGCAGTGACTCGCTTTGTCTTTTTAATGCAAAAAAAGAAACATTCCAAATCAGATGAAACTTGCAATTTCCCTAGATACTTAGTTATACTGAGTATATATTTCCTTAGTATGCTATAATATCATAAGTCTTAATTCATAAATGCATTTCAAGTGCTTTGAGGTTGTAATGCTGAAGTTGCAATAGAAATTGCAAACATTTTTCCTATTTTGCTATTCTTTATGAGTACTATCTGTATTTTAACAGTATTAAAGATTTCTGTTTTGCAACAGTTGAATGTTTCAAGTCTATGTCTCTTCTTCATTTGCAAAGAAATCAGTTAATGAGCGAGCCTAAGAAAATAGAGATAAAAGAGCATAATACCCTACAGACATTTAGGAAGGCTTGAATAAACACCAAACTTTTAAAAACTTAGCTAAAATAAATGCATTTCCTAATAGAAAACAGTATGTGGGAGTCTGCGAAGTGCAATTAGTCAACTAAACTGGTGCATAATTAATTTTTCTTTTAATTGCTGAGTAATAATCTTAAAAGTATTCTGAAACATTGAATTTTGTTTGATTTGTAAGAAGGAAAGCTTTTTGCATTTGTAAGTGGAGCTAGTTGTGGTTAGAAAAGACTGATATTTTCAGAAAATTGAGATTCAATAAGATGCAGATTCTTCTTTCTAATGCTTCTTTGAAAATCCCTAGGAAGAGTTTAACTAGTTATATAGGGATTTTTTTAATATTTGGTCTGTTACTTACACTTTAAAATGTTATTATACAAAAAAAACTGCAAAGCAATAAAATCCAGCTGAACAGTGAATGATAAAATTCCAACTTTAAGACTGAGTTCAACTCTTTTAAGAACGATCCTTCCTTGACAGTGACACACACATTTTTCATGTACCAGCTGGATTTCATTGCCATAGGAAAACTGTCTACCTCAAAGGCAAATTCAAGGATGAGTCACTCAGATCTTTAGCAAGGAATACAGATGGAAAAATGCCACAGCTGCACAGAGCCAGAAGCAGAAAAGTGCATGACCTTAATGAATATGCTTTTACATTTGACAGATTCCATCAGAGAACTTGCAGTAGCTTCAGACTCCCATGGCACCATACAAACCTTTCTACATTGTTTTAGTCAACTATTGCAAGGCAAAATGTGGGATTTGAAATATAACATGGAAACTGATTTTTTTCTGCATTGCCTAGATCTGGTATGTTCCTAGAATGAAAATGCAACATAAAAGTGTAACAACCATGAGTACTTTTGTTTTTTCATTTCCTTTTAATCCATATTTTTACTACCTTCCTTCTTGACTTGTGCCTTCCAAAGTATTTTCTTTTATCTCTTCTTTGTTTTCTTTCTCCAGCTCTGATTTTTGTGTATTTTTTCTCATCTTCCTCTGAATCTCCATTCTCCCTTTGACACTTCTACTGAAATTCAACAAGGGCAAATACAAAGTTCTGCATCTGGGATGGAATAACCCCGTGCAACAATCTACGCCAGAGGATTACTAGAAAGAAAGTAGCTTTTCAGAAAAGGATCTAGTATGTATAGGATCCATGGCCAGGATAACATCTCTAGCCCTTATGTATCACAAGGCAGGAACAATTTCTGAGAGCACTTCATGCTCAGAGAGGACAACTGTTGCACCAACATCCTGGACATGTATTTTAAGAGGTGGGTTGGCATTAAGCAGGGAGAAGCTGTTCTTTCAGTGAAGGCCAGAACAGCCTCCGTTCAGATTCCTACTTACTAGTTGTACTCACAAATGCTCACAGCCCATTACTAAAGAAAGCATTTAATGCTCAAAATCACCCCCTACCGTTAAACCAGGATCAGTCACACTCTCTTCCCTCCCTTCAACAGTGCATTGCAACGAGCAGAGTCAGGGAAGAACAGTGGGTGCAGAATTCACCCTACAAATGCTTTTGGCCACCCACACAAAACAAGACAGAATTTCCTATGCATAGACAGGAGCAGGCAACAAGTCAACATTTGATTGGACACTGCTTGAGAATCACAGAATCACCAGGGTTGGAAGGAACCTCTGGAGATCATATAATCCACCCTCCCTGCCAGAGCAGGTTCACCTAGAGCAGGTAATGATCTGAAAATGAAAGAGGAAGGGCAAAAAAGATATCCGACACCCTCGAAGTAGTTGTCTTAGAGTTCAGGGACTGAAACCAGTGATGTGGCTCCGTAGAAAAGACCTTACTCTTCAAGTCTGACCTTCTCTTCCTGACGTCAGTTGTTCCGTACTCCATTAGTAAATGATGTTCTAAAGAATCATTTGCCCTGTTCAATAATACAGCTATCTTATATCCAGATAAAATATTAGACACAATTATCAATATATCTCCTTTATCTGAGGCACAGAGCCTTATAGCGCTTACTGGAATATCAGAGCTGATGATACTAAGTCAAGCCAAATGCTGAAAGCTCTGTTGTCTGAATTAAAAAATAAGATTGATATACACTGTAGGTCAGTTTTGGCAAAGAAAAGATCCTGTAATGTTCCATCCCCTCTATTTCCCTTACCAAAATACTTTTATTTTATTCTCCCCAGTTAGTCATTATTCTTTTTTCAATCCCCGGGTTGCTCCTCTTATTTCCTGCTGTTTAAACAGCCTTGATTTTGCATAGCTTCTTATGCTAAACCAATGTTTAAAGCTGTTTGATCCCTATCTCTGATCACACCCAGCAAGGAACATCCAGAAGCTATTTCCATTGCAATGTAACACAGTTTAGAGATCTTAATGGAGCCATTACTTAAAGCTGCTATTTGTTTATGATCTGACCTAAGTAAAGTTTCTCTAATAAAAATTGCTAAGATAGGAGAATATTGTGGAAGAAAAAGATAAAGATATAGAGCCACTGTGTAAAAAATCTTTACGTAGGATTATATGTACCTGTAAAGTAACAACACTGTCAGTAGTTTACTGACCACATGATGAATCCAGTCCATGGCATAGACTATTAATAAGGAAAGTTTTCATAGCAACATTACTTTGATATAATTCTATATTCCTACAAGCTTTCTGTTCTCTCGTAAAGTTGGGAGGGGGTTAGGTTTCTTACAAGGGAAGCTAAAATGTCATGGATTTCCAGATCACAGGAAAAGTATTTTTGAAAATCAAATTACAGCATAAGAGAATCTTGACCCTTCCAATTCTATGGAAGTTCCTTGTTTTTGCCTGAAATGCAGTGAGGTTGCTGCAGTGAAAATCTTCTCTGAGGACAGACCCAGGCTTAGTGATTCTGGAGGGTCTCCAGTGTTCTGCATCTTCAGTGGCCTTCCCCCGACGTTGACTCTGTCACCTTCATGATGCAGAGTATCTAGCATTTTCTGGGCTTAAGCATGAGAGTTAAAATCAACTCCTGAATCTGCTGCAGGTCTCCATGGTTACAGAACAGTCAGTGGCTGCTTTGTACACAGGAATAGATGGGATTTTTAAAAACTCAGGCTGCATTTGCAGAATGACAATCTGAGTTGTGACTTTTCCCCCCCAGTACACAGAGAACATAAAAATCAATTTTCATAAGAAAGGAAAAATGTAAAGTTAATGTCCATTATGCCAACCCAGACTGACAAAGTGCTCAGGAGTAGAACTGCTCATCAGATACAGAAGTTCAGAGTGCAGGAGTTACAGGAGGAGAGACCTGCTTAAAGGTTTTGAGGAAGAAGCCTTGTAAGAGCCAAGTAACATCCATTTGTGCAGACTGTTTCTCTTCCCAAAGCATTTCCTTTGCAGTCTAGACCATTGTTTACTTAAATCTCAATAAAATTCCTGATTCATATGAATTGTTCTCCGTTAGCCTAAGGATATAAATCCAATATTAATGTTAATTAAGTGTAGCTATGCACTGTCAGTACATAGATCACATTCAAATGTATTTGAAAGAGTGAAGGGCTTTAGAAGCATGTATTCAGCTCATTTTACATTAAGTAAAAATGAAGCAAATCACAAGTAGATTTCCCTATTATTACACATTTTTGTAAAAATATCACTGGATTGTATCTCAACAGCTACAAGGGAGCAGGGTGTCAGCTTTACATTTTGAAACACCATCATCAAAATGCCCTCTAGCAATACTGACTTAGCAGAGAGGATGCCACCTACTAAAATATTAATATCGCTGGCTTCAGGACACTTTCCTTCATCACTAATTGTCAAAGCAGAATTGACAGTGTTAGCTAGAGAGCTGCTAAGTTTAAACTGTATCACTGCTGTTCTCAAAAGAGATGAGGGACTGCTTACTCTCATCTCTCCTTATGATGATAGGAGGGGAAGAACACAGGCTATTTCCAGACCAAAAAACCCAGGATAATGTAAGCCTTCGCCTTCTTTTCATTTTCTCTTGAGATATTTTTCTCTTTCTCTCCTTCACAAATGGAGCAAAAGTCCCTTTCATTTCTCTTCTGCAGCTTTTTTCCTACCCTAGAAAAGGCTGGATGAACATATATTTTACAAGAGAATAAAATCATTTTTATTCACTGCAGAATACGAATAACTTAGGTTTCCTCTCTGGGATTTATAGCATTGGTGAAAGATAGTGGGTCGTAAGAAAAAAAAGGACCACTGAACACACATATCCTGCTAGCAGAAACTCCCGAAGATCTGATTTTTTTTTAATGTTTCTTGCACTGTCAGAAGAGCTTGTTTCAAAAGCCTTAACTATTAAAACAGGATGAGAACTGACTTATATAACAGTATTTAAAAGACACTGATTGCATAAAGGCAGCTCAGGGAACTGAGTAAAGTTTTAGCTTTGTCAGGATTTTTGCTCTATTTTAAATAAGCCATTCTACAAAACACCAGTCAGCAGCATAATCCTTCAACTCTTCGTCATGGAAGGAGTCCCCAGAAAGTTTCTTATCCACTAATGCACTTTTATCTCTATCTGATCAATAGTTTTCCACCAAAGCAGGAAATGAATGTTGTTTAGCCAGACAAAAACAGATATACAAAAGGTTTTAAATTATGCTAGGTGTTTTGAAACATTTATAAATAACAATAGAAAAATATTTTGCTTTCCTTTCCCTTTGTAAACCAGTCTGTTGTCCTTTTGAAGTAAAATAAATAGCTAAAGAAATGTTGGAGTCCTGTATGATCTAACAAAGTCCAGTTTGATATGAAACATTAGTTCATGTTCACCTCAGAAAGGATAACATCCAGACAGAAAAGTGCATGTTAATGTACCGTGGTGTAGACCACCGCTATTCCCCTCCTTGACTTCAAAGGTGCTATAGTGTTCGAGTATGGAGTATATTTAGAAGACCGCTTTGGTTAGGGATAATGTTTGATGTCTGACCCCCTGTTTTCTAGTGAAACAGAAAGGCTCTTCACACCAGCGTGCTCCTCATTGCTTTCTAACACCCCACCCACCCCATGAGTGAACTCTCGGGAAAATGTGCTGTGCAAATAGTCTTCACAAGCTTGAGGTTCCCCCTCCACTCTGTCTTGATCGACCAGCTTGCAAAACACAGCACTGATGTGAGAAGCTGATGTCACACCCACTTTTCAGCTTTATGATGTCACATTCAGTACATTATTTCTTCTTGGTGCTCCAGCTTGTAAATGAGGCATAGTAAAGATTCATGATAGATGGTATGATGCTCTCCACCTGCCTACAGCGGACGTGTTCAGTATTGCAAAATGCAAAGTGAATCCTCTCTCTGCCGAGCAAGAGCATGAAATGCCATTCACAATGGTTATTCAGTGGTTGAACTTCATTTCACTTGTAGTTTTATTTTGCTTTTTAAATGAGTCAAAGCAAGTATTAAAGTAACGGAGATGAAGAGACTGGCAAAGAAACTTCACTTTTTCAAGTGACTGTGAACGACCATTTGGCTTACTATCAGCCACCACGAATCTGCAGGTGAACAGATTATTGAGAAAGCGCAAAGTGCTGTGACCACTCTGTTGGACAAGGATTTTGACAGGCCAAAATGACAAAGACATAAGTGGTGCACAAAAAACATTCTCATTTTCCTTAATTTTGTGTGTTGTTCACTTAAATGAATAAACACAAATGCAAATGTTATGTATGAAATTGCTCACACGGACAAACTTCTGAACACTGATTATTTCCTGATTTTGTCACAGAAGGAAAAAAAAAGACAGTGAGCATTTTTCCTTCTCCTCCACTTGTATATAAGTTAATCATTGCCAGCCATGGGGATTGGATATGTGTAATTGCAGATGGTCACCATAATCTGATAGAAACTCTAAGCATTTTCTCGTTTTATATAAAGCATTTATACAGAAGTAATTTATCCAAACAAGTCACACACAGACGTAAGGGATCAAATGAAGAGTACCATAGTGTATGATTTGAGTCTAACTGCTGAGAGCATGATATACATGGCATATGCATACTTATACACATGTAATGTAAAGATATTGAGAGCTCAAAGGTTAAGATTTTTTTTCAGGGCTGTATTTGTCTGGTTTTTAATTGAAATTCCATTAAAAAAGGCAGAGCTATTTCTCTGTCCATTTACTTTTGCTTGCTTCTTTTATGCAGTGCTATATAAATGGAGCCTCTGTAAAATGAAGCAGTGTTTTGTTGCTGGTGGCATTGATAAATAAAGAACAAGAGACTATAAATATTTTATGTAGTTCCTAAAGGCTACATTCACTTTCAGATCCTTCTGCATCAGAAGTAGATTCTCTGTGAGTGTGTTAGTTCATTCTAGCCTCGGTCTGTTCACTCTCTTTCATTATATGAAACATAAAATGGCAAGACCTGATTTTCTGTTTTTTCCATAGCACTGTTACAAAAACCGCTACACAACAACTACAATAGTGATTATTGGCTATGTTACATTACACTACGTTACGTTATCACAGAATCATAGAATGGTTTAGGTTGGAAGGGTCCTTGAAGATCATCTAGTTCCAACCCCCCTGCCATGGGTAGGACACCTCCCACTAGATCAGGTGGCTTATGCTATGTTATGTTGTTATGTTATGTTGTTATGTTATGCTACATGTTATGTAGAATTTACTGAATAAATCTAGCTAGGCAAACATCAGGTAGTTCTGTGTATGGCTTTCAATTCATAAGGCTGCTGGTTGTTGTGACACACAGTTGCCTGGCCAGATGGATGTGCCCCTGGCTTTTGGTACTCACCGGTCATAGCAAAACTAGCTTTATGAGCTTTAACCAGTCTGACGCCGTCTTTTGAGCCCAGCATTTGTAAAATTCACACACCCTGCCAGTTGTAGAATGGTGATTTTATTTGGTATGTTGCTTTGCTATTCACATGGGTTTAAGTTTCATTTTACTAAATTACTTTACAGTTGTTGAAGTGAAAACCTTAAGGAGCTAATGAAGGAGCTGTTCGAATACGTCCTCTTTAGCATCCCCATGTTTTTAGTGAAAAGGGTTTGATATGTTTCTAAGGAGCATACTATTATGTTGCATAGCTGCATTCAGCAAGGAATATAACACCATACACTCACTTATCCCTAGCCACAAAGGAATGATTAATACAACTGTTACTAGTTAGCAGCCTTTTCATGGAAGAAGACCAAGATTTTTTAATTTTTTTTTTAGCTAGCTTAACTTTATTTGCTTTTAGACTGTGTAATGTCACTTCAGTCCCAAAAAGCAGGTGCAATTACCCTATTACAATCATAAATTTAGTGGAAATTTGTTTTCATTAGCAGAATTCTTAGCCCTTCAGTTAGCTTTGAAGTCTGTCAACAAAGAACCTTACAAAGAGGTGAACAAAAAACTAGAATTATGCTGTTTCCAAACTTCAGTGATTTATTTTGTAACACAGTTTTGCCAATGAGATTTCCACTCTCCCTTTTAAAGGGCCTTATGAAACTGTAACAACTTCCATCTCCCATTAACCTCAGGTTAACCCTGAGCTGTCTGCTTCCAGCTTCTGGACAAAGCTTCTGCTTTGGAACTGTTAATACATATTCACACTTTTCCCGTCCTATGCTCCCAAACATGATGTAAATTTTCATGGAAGGCCTCCATTAAATGAACCAGATAAAAGTTTTCGTACATCAAGGTGTATTTCAAGGTGACACCCCTCTCTGACATAAAGAAAAAGAAGACAGATATGAAATATGTCCTAGTTGTTTGCTTACAGTCAAGTTTTTCTAGCTCTGCATTTTCAAAAGTAGTGGGATTCTTAAGGCTACCTTTAAAAAAAATAGAAAGTTATCCGTGATAGTCCATTTGGGAAGTTTTTATTTCCATTCCAGGTTTTGAAGTTTTGTGGAAGGAGCAGAGGGAAGGGCATAAGGAGCAAAACCAAGAACATGCAGAAGGGAGAATAAAAATAGAAGTTCCAGAGGCAGTGCTCATGGTGTGATACCTAGGAGGGGTGAAAGCATCCAACTGCAGCTCTCCAAATGAACAAAAAATTTAACAACTTAACATCATTAACACGGAATGGAAAAAATAAATCCAACTTCCTTCGAACACCACAGCCAAGCACTTCTATTGCACCAAAGGAAAAAATGTAGCTCACCCAACACCCCTGTTCCACCTAGAAACCTCTTAATCTTATATCTGATGCTCTTCACCTTACTTGTCCCTTGCATTGATTCCAGTCCTGCATGTACCATATAGTAACAAAGCACAATAAGACATGTAAATTTAATCTCTTTATTTATTTATAAAATCGAACCCTGATCCTCCTTGCAACCTCTCTTGTAACCCTCCAAGTTATAAGAAGATATGTATGGTACAGTACACCTGTTGGAATAATGCTGCACTGGCTATATTAGAAACAAGAAGAAAAATCCATAGAAGAGAAAAAGGATAACAATATTGATCATTCAGCAGTCAAATTTCCCTAGCTCTAAATTCTATGCAGTTTCATAAATATTAAAAAAAAAAACAACACCTGTGGTCTGGAAAGTATCTCTGATAAGACTGCCAAAAATATTTTAACTGTTCATGGTTTTTTTGTTTTTGTTGTCTTTTACCTGTTTCACACAGCAGCTGAGGCTCACCATCTGGTCTGAGCTGAGATCACAGAGTGCAGCCAAATGGGTCAGAATCATGATGTTTTGCCAATGCTTTAAGCACTGGAAAACACTTGGGGAAAACTAAAAATAAATGTGGACATCATATATCACAACTCTGAAAAGAAAGTGATGAAATGAAAACAGCACAAGAGCCTTTCAAGGGAATTTTTATATATAAATATATATATATAAAGTGTTTCTATAGACATTATTTCTTTGAGAGAACTATTGAGTAATCAAAACACTGTTGATTATCTTTTAGATCTTCTCCTGATTTTCAACCCAATACTTCATATTCCATTGGGCCAATATATAAAATAACTAAATATTTGTTTCATGAGTCTCAACAGCTGAAACATAAACCTCTGTAAACCTTTTTCTATGCTAATTATCTTTTTTCCTCAAAAAGACTAACCATATCTGCAAAAATGCTTTAAAAGCCACAAAAAAAAAAAAAGTTGCAAGAATAATCTGATGCCTTTTTTCTTTAATGGTAATATCACATTATGATCACAGAGATGACTCGATTCAGTCATCTGGACTTTCTACTTGACAGAATTCCACGACACTTGTAAGTGTTCCATATCTCCTTGACTTCAGTGTTAAATCTCTGGCTTTTTTTTCCGATTCCTGTTGAGATAAGGTTACATATGCTGTTAAAGCTAAATGTCTGAAGACCAAACGTCTTATTTAATGGAAAACTATAGCTACATAAACCATACATACACAGATATACACACACGGGGGAAAAATACTCCACACACATTTTTTCATAGGAAAATAAGCTAGAACATTTAATGGTCAAATATCTANTCATTCAGCAGTCAAATTTCCCTAGCTCTAAATTCTATGCAGTTTCATAAATATTAAAAAAAAAAACAACACCTGTGGTCTGGAAAGTATCTCTGATAAGACTGCCAAAAATATTTTAACTGTTCATGGTTTTTTTGTTTTTGTTGTCTTTTACCTGTTTCACACAGCAGCTGAGGCTCACCATCTGGTCTGAGCTGAGATCACAGAGTGCAGCCAAATGGGTCAGAATCATGATGTTTTGCCAATGCTTTAAGCACTGGAAAACACTTGGGGAAAACTAAAAATAAATGTGGACATCATATATCACAACTCTGAAAAGAAAGTGATGAAATGAAAACAGCACAAGAGCCTTTCAAGGGAATTTTTATATATAAATATATATATATAAAGTGTTTCTATAGACATTATTTCTTTGAGAGAACTATTGAGTAATCAAAACACTGTTGATTATCTTTTAGATCTTCTCCTGATTTTCAACCCAATACTTCATATTCCATTGGGCCAATATATAAAATAACTAAATATTTGTTTCATGAGTCTCAACAGCTGAAACATAAACCTCTGTAAACCTTTTTCTATGCTAATTATCTTTTTTCCTCAAAAAGACTAACCATATCTGCAAAAATGCTTTAAAAGCCACAAAAAAAAAAAAAGTTGCAAGAATAATCTGATGCCTCTTTTCTTTAATGGTAATATCACATTATGATCACAGAGATGACTCGATTCAGTCATCTGGACTTTCTACTTGACAGAATTCCACGACACTTGTAAGTGTTCCATATCTCCTTGACTTCAGTGTTAAATCTCTGGCTTTTTTTTCCGATTCCTGTTGAGATAAGGTTACATATGCTGTTAAAGCTAAATGTCTGAAGACCAAACGTCTTATTTAATGGAAAACTATAGCTACATAAACCATACATACACAGATATACACACACGGGGGAAAAATACTCCACACACATTTTTTCATAGGAAAATAAGCTAGAACATTTAATGGTCAAATATCTATGGTTACTCCCAAACTGCATTTTTGTCATGCTGCAACATGTAGAAAGCTTACGTTTGGCAACATGCTTAAGCTGTTATTACTGTACACTTTTATGCTTAGCTTACACTTCTTTTTTAACTTACTGTACTTCTCTATGTTTAATTGCCATCTATTTCAAGGCTCTCAAGAAAGGGTAAGTTTCCTCCACAAGATAGTCAGGTGCAATGAAATATAAGCAATTTGCTAGCTGCAAACATGACCTGTATTGATAGCAATATGAATAATACTTTTACACATGGGACTTGTGAACTTCCCTCCATATACGTGGGGGTTTGACCCATCAAGATTTGTATTTGAAAATCTGAAATATCTTCTGCGTGAAGCATGTTGAAAGTCACATATCATTTAAATATTTCTGTCACAATAATTAATAACACATGTTGTCCTGTGGATAGCTTGCACTGAAATGCATCACTGAGTTACTTCACTAATAGAGCAGATTCTGTTTCAGAAAACCACAGACTGAACAAAATATTTACAAATTTTACATTCAGACTCTACAAAAGAGAAGACTAAACCCTTAAATTAGTATGGGAGATATGCATGAATCTTAAAATGTACAAGACAAAAAATAATCATCTTTGAAAAAATAGCATAAATTAAATTAGAGAAAACATATGGAAAATATTTTTGGTGTTCAGAATTAGGACAAAATTTTTTTGAGAAAACTACTAACAAAAGAAAACCATTTATTTTTATTTCATTCTAAGACAGGGTTTAGGTATGAAGAGAGATATCTATTTTGTTCCTACTAGAAAAGAAGTTTCACATGCTGTGACAGATTCATTATCCTTCAGGGAAGGAGAGTTTGTGATCCATCCACAACAAACAACTGCCCAGTAGAGAGCAGTTTCATCAGTGAGGCTTATTTACGCCCCCACACACACACCTCTCCTGATGCCCTTTTGACCATGCATTTTTTTGATACTTTGGGGAATATTTTAGCTGTACTCTGCCAGATTGATGCCTCTCTGACAGCACAATAAACAAATCCATATTAATCCACCAGTCCTACACTGTCCCCCATGACTTTTTAATGATGTTGATCCTAAAGATTTTGGTTTATCGATATTATTTCACTAATCCATTACATATTGCTGTTCTCACTTATATTTTGTATGTTCTTACACAACAATAGATGACTTGATCCAGACTCCAGATTTGTTGAGTCTTAGTATGGACTGCAGAATTGATGTTTGAAGACACATTTACATTCAGCATCACCAAAGTGGGAAAAAAAGCTTCTTTTCTTCTTTTTTTTTTTTTCTTTTCTGTGAATACTGACCCTATATCTGAAAATTTTGGCTGCTTGTTTACACCTGGATAAAATAATGTAGACTGGACTGCAACTGCATCTTTTTTATTCAATTTTTATATTTATGATATAATTATGCTCCAATATTTATGTAGCCACTTCCTACATAGTTGCTATTTAATTGGAAGTATTTTGTTACAGCTGCTATTTAATTGGAAGCAATTTACTACTGCTCTGAACATATGAAATCCCATGCACAAGTTGACACGTGGCTATAGGTGTGATATGGAAAACCCTGACCTGCCACTCTGGAAGCAGGAGCAACAGTGCAAATTTAGTGCTTGCTTCAAAGTAAACTCTGTTTTTTTCCAGCTACAAGCTAATAACATGCTGCTTTAGGTCAGCATTAACAAGTCCCGTATTTACTCATTTGGCAGAATCAATGATCTCCTGGGCCTTGGATAGCCACCGCAACCTGTAACATTTGTCAATATTAAGGAAGAGAAAAAGGACTGGGGAGGACATAGCTTATATGACTCTCACGTAATTAAATCCTCAGGTCTTGTTGACAGAAAAATGTGGTGAGAAGTGTTTATCTTCTCTTCAAATCCACTGACAGACCTCTGTGATACACAAACAGCAAAGTCTCACCATCACAAGATGTCCAGGTGAGGGGGTGCATTGGAAAGGGACTGCAATAGCCTCTTTAGTGGCCTCTTCACATGACAGAATCACAGAATGGTTTAGGTTGGAAGGGACCTTAAAGATCATCTAGTTCCAACCGCCCAGCCATAGACAAGGACACCTCCCACTAGACCAGGTTGCTCAAAGGCCCATCCAACCTGGCCTTGAACACTTCCAGGGATGGGGCATCCACAGCTTCCCTGGGCAACATGTGCCAGCGTTTCACCAATCTTAGTGAAAAATTTCTTCCTGAGATCTAATCTAAATCTGCCCTTTTCTGGTTTGAAGCCATTATCCCTCATTCTATCGCTGCATGCCCCTGTAAAAAGTCTCGCTCCATCTTTCTTTTCAGATACTGGAAGGTCACGGTAAGGTGTCCCTGGAGCCTTGTCTCCTCCAGGCTGAACAATCCCAACTCTCTCAGCCTGTCTTCATAGGAGAGCGGCTCCAGCCCTCTGATTATCTTCATGGCCCTCCTTTAGACTTGCTCCAAGAAGGTCCACATCCTTCTTATGTTGGGGGCTCCAGAGCTGGACACAGTATTCTAGGTGGGGGCTCACAAGAGCAGAGTGAGCACATACCACAGAGTGATGGCTGTATGTGGTACCTGGCCTGACTTGGTGGTTCCTAGCCTGCTCTGCAGCTGCTTTAACTCCTGTGTTCTCCATTATTTATGCTCTCTCTCAGAATGATGTGTATGAAGCTGCTTTAATATATGGTCTTGCTTTCCCTCACCTAAGTCCAAGAAAAAAATATTTCTCCACTGCAGGTTTTGCCTCTGAATCCTAGATGTAGCTTTGTCATGTGTGCAGATATCTGTAAAGATAAGTACACTTATTACTGTGCCTTTCGCTAGTGTTATTTAAAGAAAGGAATTTAACAGCTTGTGGCACACAGGATTAAATAGCTGGGATACAGTCTAGTGACTTTTTTCACAGTTCTATTCTTTTGCTTAACCCGTGAGCATGGGATGTTCAGTGAACAGCTTTCTCAGTCCAGTTGTCTGTTTTTCTGTTGTTTTGTTATTACCAGGTTTTGTTGCTGTTTCAGTTTCTTCACCAAGTTGTGAGGGCAGAAGACCCATTTGCACAGAGCCCCAGTGCCCTCAGCACAGTCACTCTACTCCTAAGGTAGGAAACTGGGATCTGTCAGAAACCTCAGGCCCATTCCTCCTGATCCTGCCAGAAAACACTGCCGAAAAAAGACATCAACAGAAGTCAACAGAGTTTGAGAAAGCATAGAAAATACATTGTCATGGCTGAAAGGTAGCATGGTAGCTCTGGAGAAAGTATTTTCATTGATAGCTAACGTTATCAATGTGGGAAGGACACAGCTAAGTCAGTGCCCCAAGCAAGATTAAATTACAGTGGCTCCTGCTTGAGAAAAATGAAGAAAAAAATCAAATGCTTTAGGACTTTGTTTTGCCTCCAGAAAGGATGTCAATATAGAGTATATCTATATTTGTCATACTGCTTGAAGATTGTTACTGCTTTTAACTTTTACATTTCGTTGTGTCT
The DNA here is from genome assembly GCA_013398295.1 of Chionis minor. NCBI lineage: Eukaryota > Metazoa > Chordata > Aves > Charadriiformes > Chionidae > Chionis > Chionis minor. The sequence continues at coordinate 77,843 of VZSF01008715.1, forward strand.
CAGATTGCGGTTATTTCAGAAACACCAGGGAAACTACTTCACAGTTACAGATGGAGTCCTTAAAATTTAGCAGGCAGAAAAGAAGGAACGGATGAATTCTGGGCATGCATATGTACCTCTTGACATCTCCATAAAGTTTTTTCATTTGTTTAGGGGCTGCCTGCTGAGCCTACAGAGAATCTCTCCTAGAGAGCCTGCTCTCTGTAAAGCTGTGATATCTGGCTGAGTAGCAGCTAATAGTGCTTTTGTTCTATTCTGGGAACTGCAGAGCTCTCTCTGAAGGAGTAATTTTCCTTTCCTATTGCATTCCCTTTGGATGCCTTACTAAGCTCCTACTGATCCTTCACAGGTCTGAAAACTCTCTGGCTCCTGGGCAATTGTTTCATTTGCAACAGGCATTTGACGGCAGACAGACATGAGGTAAGTGTTTAGATCCGTGGGGAAGCTACACAACACAAAAGAAGCCACACTATAAGGTTCACACAACTTGCTGTCAAAATAGCCCCTAAAGAATTAAGCAAGCCAGAAACTATTTTGAATGAATGGGTAGGAAGATTACAATTAGCTCCTTTTTCATGTGTCATATGCTGTACAGACAAAGACAGATGAGCTGAGTCTTAGTCTATATTCATATTAACGCTAAACCCCTCCTCAGCCAGTTTGAAAGAACAGTTTTAATTAGTGTATCTGGCAACATTTTAATGGGTAACTGCCTTGACTCTGCTGCTGAAAGACTTAAAGGCCCACAAGGGCAAAGCAAACAAATATTCCCTTTCAGTTAAAGAATCTCTACTTACCCCTGCACAGAAGGAACTACCCCTAAGTAACACCGCATCGAACACCCAGATGTGTGACAGAATGATTCCAGCACATTCATTTCAGTTTGCATATAAGTATGTGTAATAACATGTAATAATGAAGTGATTAAGTAATATACCAGTGTCACTAAGACTCACAGCCGCTCCGTGTTGACTGTCCCTGTGTAATATAAAAATATAACAGACTAGTAAGGAGTTCATATTGGGGTCTGGCTCCCCAATACCGCCTTATTTTAAAGTGCTCTGCCTTTTCAACCCTGTTAACTGAAAACAACCTCCCTCTGGCTTCATGCCATTTTGATGCCAAACTGAAATGAGTTTCTTCTAGAAAAAGAGAGGTATAACTGATGCGAATAAAGTCACAAAAGATTCCAGAATATGGCTAAACACAGAGTCCCTGTCTGCAATTAACAATTACTGCCCTGGTGACAGCATCTGCCTCAGCTCCAGTGTGTCCTGCTGTGGTCTTCCACAGCTTTGAATAGTCATGGCACATTCAAAGCCCAAGAGTGAGGAAGACAGGTTCCTTCCACTCCCTCAGGCTTTCTAACACGTCCACAGGAAAACCAGGGTTTCACAAGCTCCCTTCCGTCACCTGCATGACACATAACCTTCAATGTACGCCATCACACTCCAAACTACTGCCCAAGCTGCCTGCTCAGTTTAGGATCCCCAAAGCTGATCTTTTCACCTCAACAGAGGCGCCACAATCTGCCAGCTGTGAAAGCGCACAAACATTTCAGGTACGAGCCTCCAGGATACTGAGCAACTACAGAAAAATGCATTCAGTTCTTGAGGCCCGCAGGAAATAGGAATGTAAGGTTGTCTATGAGATAACATGAAATATGCCTTGGAAGATCTTGATGGAGACACTTTTAATCTGTATGAAAATCACTGTGCTGTTGGCTTACTACACTTGGCAGTTTCCAAGTTTCTCTGCCCAGTTGATGATGAAAGATCTGGCATTCCTTCATTAAACTTTTTTGAATCACCATCTGAACAGATCAAGATAATTCTAATAAATAAATAAATAAATAAAAACAAAACAAAAAAACAAAAAACCAAAGTCCCCCAAAATGGTTCTCTCTGTTTTACTGAATAATTTAACTGGGATTTTTCTTTCAGATGTACCTCTTAAGTGTCACTGAGCAGTAACTGTTTCTCAGAGTTGTCCCAAATATATTCCATTGAAATAGCAAAGAACTAGATTTTATTCAGTACCTGAATTGTACGCAAATCTCCCCACAATATATATTTGCAAATTAAGGACAACTTAGTTTGACTTGGAGATACTAATTCTAGTAAGTGCATATACATCTATTAATTTTCAAATTCTTGAATAAGAATTTTTTTGCAATTTTTTTAATAGCATTTGTTTATATTCTTAGAGAGAAAGAACAGTAAAATCTTACTGCCAGTTATTCAATTATCTTGAGCTAAATTAATGAATTAATATTTTATCTTGATTTAAACAACTATTCTTTCAGGTCTTCTAAGATATTAAGACCAAAACAACAGCTGTATTAGGTTAGAGCAAAGGTCTGTCATCCAATACATGCCTCCAAAGCATGTCAAGTAGCACTTGCCTAGGGAATAACACAAGAGTAGCAGGACATGCTGAAACTTCCTTAAACTGTATTTCTGTTTCCACCACTGACTTAGGGACTTCTCAAGATTGTATAATTGCATACATTTTTAATGGATTTTGTTCTATGAACTTGTAGAGCCACTTCTAATTTATACATCCTGCAGCAAGAAGCTCCACAACTTATTTATGCGCTATATCAAAAGCAACCTCCGTTTGTATGTCTTGATCTTCTTTCCTCCTGATTTAATTTAATGACACATCAAATGAAAAGCACACCTACATAATTTAGTATGTGTTTAATCAATGATCTTCTCTTCTAAAAGTCCCAGAATATCATTTTATTGACTCACAAGTGACTGCGGTGCTGACAACATTTCCTTTCTTCTTAAGGAAACTCCCCTGCCTTTGAAGATCCTGATGATGATTGCGTGGGGAGAAGCTCGCACCTTGTCCTCCTCACACTGCCCAGACTGGTTACAATGGTGCTGCTCATTCTGTGAAAATGAATCTTATCAGGGCAGAATTGAACTGAAATCACTTCTCCTGAAAGGTCTTTAATAACTGATCTGACAAGAGGGCAGGGTGGAATGTGCTGTTGACAAAATTCTTTTAAAACTATCGTACAATTGTTACCAATTGTTGCTTGCAGTTACTGGACAGTTGATGTGAACGTGCAGACACATAGATAGGAACAAGTACTGCTGGATGACAAGATGCTGCTCTTAAAGATGGATTTCCAGAGACCAGTCAAAGTTGCACTACAGCACTGGCAGAAGAATGCCAGCAGATGAACTACTACACTTGGTCTCAAAAACCCACCAAAAAGAGGAAAAGTGAGATAAATTTTAAAGAATATGCATGAATAACCAAAAATCATTAACTCACAGAGTACATGAATTTATGGAGTTTCACTGAAAAAAAAAAAAAGGATATGTCCTGGTCATAATTTCAGTGACAGCGCAATCTCAGAGTAACCTCTGGCAGCTGCCCCATGACGGCTAGAATAACAGAAAGGCTACTCACATTTTTTCTCTGAACATTTGACTCTGAGAATTACCAGGTCAGCCCCCTAGCCCAACCCAGTTGTGCTTATTCCTCCAGTTCTCCTTTTTTTCCAATAAAGTCTTTTGTTCTTTGGCCATTTTATGAATGGGATAGTAGGAATACACACAGCAGGGGTGGGCCAGCGTGCGGACTCTCTCTGTCTTTGTCAGGAAGAGCAATGGGTGGTAGCCAATTATGCAGCTAGTGATCTCAGCTAGAAGTATTCAATATTAGGCAAGGCATCCTGACTGTGTTGGAGGCTTATTTAAATCTCTTATACAGACCCTGGGCGATGTTTCCTTCTTGTACTGCACAGAGAAAAAAAAAAAAATCAAACATAGCAACGTACTTTAGCAGATTAATGAGTGCATCTGTTGGAGTTTCAGCTCCAACACTGAGGTTAGCACTTTGCATTTTGTGCTGAGCAACACGTTTCTGGAACCCAGCCCTGTACGAATTGTAAGTATTTACATCTGGCAGAGGAGGACCAAAAAGCCTGTGTGATTTTTAATGGGCTGATTAAGTAGATTTATATGCAAGTAAATGTGATTAGCTGTGGAACAGTTTATTGTTTCTGTGCTCACCAGTAAGAGGACTTATACTGTAACCTATTTGGGCAGTTTAATGGACAATTTGCACAACACTTAGGAACAGAAAATTGAAGGGAGGGAGGGGCAGGAAATCACTGTACAAGCACACTCCTGGCAATCACTTAACATTTTCATCAAGTTTTTTCACTGAGATTCCACATCCTTTCATCTATGATTGTCAACAATTACATTTTACTGTGTAACAAAGCTGTATACACACTACTGTAGTAGAACATCTGAAGCATTTTAAAGGTTGTGAAACAAGGTAAAGAAATCTTTATTTACCCCACTGTAAACAGGATGGGTTGACTAATACAAAATCAGCACAAGAGGAGAATTAAGATTATAATATCTTCATCTACTTCTGAAGATATTTGAAAATATCTTATATTCTCATCACTGTAATTGTGTTTGTCAGAATGAAACAAGTTGAAGATCCATTCAAGATATTTTTTGAACTCAAAAAAATCAGGCTACTTCATAGCATTCTGTTCTAGGCCCTATAAAATTATTGACTGCAAATTACATTCCTCCATCACAGTAAAAATACCAAAAAAAAAAAAAGTTTTATAAAAGTAGACATTTCTGAGTTTTAAAATGAAAATTATTCAGGATAGTGGTTGTGCTTATTTGAGTGACTAAGTAAACCCTTAACTATTAGAGAAAAGACCGTATTTTATCTATTCTTTCACATTGATAGTAGCTGACCTTGAAGCTGTTCCACATCACGCCCTGTGGTTACGGGTCTGTGGTGGATCACCTCAACACCACTCAACATCCTCATTAAGCATCCCCCACTTGCAGCCTTCACAACACCTGCCTGTGTCAGGACCTACCACACATGGAAATTCTGTCCCAATGCACTTCCTTTGCAATGGAAGACAGCCCAGATAATTTTTTCAGCTGAATGTAATTAACAATCAATTTTATTCCAATTGGAGACCTTAATTTTGCAGCATTTGCCTCAGTTTACCTGATCCTGTAAATGATCGATTTGTAATCCTACTGAATAGCAAACCAAGGACAGAAATATGATTCCCAGTCCACTGTGGAGCTGGTGTACAAAAAGAAAAGACTCTGAGAGACAGATACATACATATATACACTGAAGAAGACAGCAGGGGTGTCAGTAGAATGTAGAATGAATAAAAACACTAATGTGTGACTGGAAAAGCTATTCTCTGGACTCCCTAGTACATAACGTCTTTTTCATTTTAAGAAATAGCATTAAGTAAATCAGTTGGCTTCAAAGAGGGTATATTTTACAAAGTCATTATTTTCATGCAAAATGGCACTTTTTCTTTTCTTCATCTCCAATATTGCTGTAAAATATTATGGTTCCACATTTTTTCCATTTTTTTCTTCGCAAGGACTATCTAATTCTTACTTCCATTCAAAATATTCTAGCCCGCTCCGTTTTACTCTTGTGACTAAAAAGAGACTAAGAGCCCATAATACATAGTCAATATTTTAAGAATGTAATATGTTTTTAGCTGTCAGTATAAAAGCTGACAACAAGAGGTCCCTGTAGACAGCCAGACGCTACTGGTTAGTTCAAAATAACCATTTATACTGTATTGCTTCTTGTATATTTGCACAGGGAGTTATCTTTCATTTTAAAATCAATCATTATTTTTCCTTCATTTTAGAAAGATTTTGACCCATCTTAATGTCACTGTTGCAGATTATAGGTCATGACGTTGCAAATGTTTGTTCTTGCATCTACAAAGCACATCTGGAAGAGAACAAGCTTAATATTACCCAAGAATAATCAACATGTAGTGAATCTATGCAGAAATTATGGTTTTATTTTTATAGCAATTAATTTCAAGGCTAAAAATAAATGTTGTTCGCTCTTAATTTTTTCTTGCTAATATTTTACAAATATTTTGTTTGCTACTGTAAAGTTAACGGTGAGGTTAAAGGTACACAGATTTTGTATGAGCCCATAAAGTCCATGGCTTAAGGGCTGCCCACCAATTGGCCAGTGATTCATACAGAAGATACACAGTAGCTCAGATGAACAAACAGAACTTACTGAAATTGTAAATATCGTTCTGCTATTTATAACAAACACACTCTGTTCTATTGCAGTTTTGTTTCCTTATTGCTATTAGTGGATGATTAGGGAAAAAATGTAATGACCACAAAATTTGTAACTCAAGGACACTTCTATTTACATGAATAATAACTTATGTAAATTGATTAAATGAGAGACTATGCTGTCAAGGTTTTTCGTATTACCCATTTCTCTGTTTACACGGCAGATGGTTTAGATTTACTATTAGCATATTAGTGGGAAGATAGAAAGAAAGAAATTTTAAATAGCTGTGAATCCCCAGAAGGGAGCAATACCAGTTTCAAGAGAGTGCTTTTCGAGAATTTATAGGCTAAACTAAAAAAAATTATACCGCAAGGATGGATGTTAATTGCATATAAAATGAGGATAATTTTTATCCAATTCCAATCACATCTAAGGGATCTTTAAAGTACCAAGCAAAGTATCATTTCTATAGGTGAAACAAGACTTACTATCTTTGCACTTAATTAAAACTGTCTATTCTAACAAAATTTTCTTTTTCAGTTCACTGACTGAATCAGGAAAATCACATTAAAAACAATATCTCACAAGCATACTCAAAATCATTGTGATTTACGTATGTTCCTGATCATACTCAAGTCAACCAGAATTAATTAATTAATTAATAATTCTGGCTGACAGAAGGTACTGGATGATGTCTTTTCCCAACTGGCATCCTGTACGACCATTCCTTACCCTACCATTTGTAGGTGAACAATACATATGTATCTCAGTATCTTTTAATCCCTGAGATTTAAGGCATCACAAGAAAGTCCTGTTTTAAGAATTACCATGCTAACAGGGATGTATCTGCTTTGCTAAGTACTCTGCCTCATCTTTAACACTAAACTACTGTTAAGGTAAAAATAAAGGAATTCATATATCAATTACTGATAACACTTGATTTTTTACGTTTAGGGGAAGGTATTTGGAAATAAAACAACACAGATATCTACCTATGCATCAGATGTATTTATTCTATGCATTTCTTGGTGTACCCAGCAGTCCAAAGGTACTGGAATACACACCACTCAGAATCTGGCAACCAGTCTTTAGACAAAACCCTAATTGTAGTCACTTTTTTGCATCAAAAGTAATTGTGAATTGAGTATATGTGCGTATTTACATTCCCGAACTCCGATAAGTATTCTGTTCAGTGTCAGCCTTTTCCTTGAGGATTTTCCATAGTTCATAAACTTGATCTGTTATCAGGTTATGGATTTGTAACTGTTGCCCAAAAGGACATCTTCACCTGTGACTAATTTTACAAACGCTGAAGTCTTTTGAGCATTTTAAAGCAGAAGATAACGCCTTTCTAGGCAGTAACCAGAATGTGCTAATAACTGACTCAGTTCTTAACTAAAGATAAACAATTTATCCTTGTTATTACAGAATGTGCTACTGAAGGAAATGGGCTAAGATTCCAACTTTTTTGTATGTTAAAAATAACTTTTTCCCCCATTGATTTTTTTCTTCTGTAGAACTCAGTACTTTGTAGAGAAAGTATTGTTCTGCCATGGTTGGTCTACTTGAACAAAGTTTTGGCAGGATACTACTATTGCAGTATATTCATCCATATTATGTCTGCCAAAAATATATGCTTTTTCATAAAAAAGTTATCCACATAACTGATCTTTTAAATATATACCCCAATTCCCTATGAGAAATAGGTTGGGGCAGTAAAAATTAGAATGCAGAATATAAGGAATCATGCTGAGAGCAACAGTAAATAGGAGTTAAACAGCACCAGCTTTGGATGGATACCAGCAAATGTTGTTCTCTGAGGCTGCTAGATACCAGAGGACCTTCAGGCTGTAAGCTGAAGATGGTATCTTTACAGTTCATGCAAGGAACTGCAAAGGTAGCAAGGCTGAGTAGCACCGATAAGCAGTAATAACTATATAACACTGTCAGTTACTAATACATGGGCAACATAAGGTCCAGCAAGAACACTAGCTGACTTACAGCCTTTGGAACATTTCAAGAAATTTGCTATAGTTTCTAAATCTTGCATTTTGTCAGTTCTACTGTAGATGAAAATAATAGAGGCACTTAGATACCTTACATGGAGCATCATGGGACTGGAAGCAGGATCTTCTCAGCTGTAAAGCCACAAGCCTAAAATTCAGCCACCTAACTAATCACCTGGAATTAGTCTCACATGTTGATATTTGAGGTTACTGTCAAAATCTTAAAAAAAAAAAAAAAAATCAGTAAAAGGTTATAGTAGAAAAGAAGAAAAAGAAACTCTAGGGAGTCTAATTGTCTAATTGAAACAACTAATTTAATGATAAGTACCTTACTTGTGAAGATACGCATTTATGTTACACCTTTGTTTTGAATGACATAATAACATTTTTTCATACAGGTTTCCATCACATCTGTGATGCAGTCTTAAACTTAAAATGTCATAGACACTTTCTTAGTGCTTATAGTCATTTCTTGAAATATAAAAATGGCACCAGTTGATTAAATTATAGCAGAAAGTATTAATTTGATATTTTTGTAACTTAGGACAAAAAATACGTTGAGAAGCATCTCTGAGATAGATATGCTGAGTATCTCACCATAAGTAGCAAAATGGTCATGTAAGTTAGATGTAGTCATCAAAAACCTTTTTTGAAAAAAAAACCCAGTAATTAAAAACTCCAAAGGGTTTCCATGAAAATTTTGTTAATGGACTTATTTTTGAGACAAAACTTCTTCTGGAGGCAATTAGTACAGATAGAGTAAATTGCAAATTAGGATCACTCATTGTCTTTTTCCCCTATATTCTGTTAATTTCATTTTAATATATATTTATTATAAATAGCTATTAAACCTCCCCACCTATATTTTAAAAATATTTTTTAAAAGTGAGTAGATAGGTAGCTAGTCTGGCAACAAAAGGAAATCTGGAAGTCTGAGGAACAGGCTTGGTGATGAGAAATATATGTAATTACCAAATGCCAGTTGATTCATTTCATAAAGGAGGGTCAAAATCTTCCATTCTGGCTCTTAACTCTCAGCATAAAAAGATACAACCAGTGAGATAACACAGAAAACCCCCAACCCACTAAGGATCCCAACAATACAGCGGTTAATATATGTGTGAACGTAGAGAAATGTTACTCACATTTAGGAAATGGAATCGATTTTACCTCTGTCTTGCATCTGACTAGGTATATCTAAGAGCTTTTGACAGTCACTGGGGGACCCCATGTTTTTTGTAAGATATATTAAGATATTTTGTAAGATATATTAAGAGACTAGTAGATGGGCAAAAGGAAAATTCATCTTGTCCTTGAATATTAATAGTATTGTTAATTTACAAAGTATGTTTTCACAGCTTGTTTCTGGGCTAAAAGCAAAAAGGGGAGTTCTCTGAATAAGGATTGCTCTGTCAGTAAGAAGAGATATCCTTTATATGCCTAAAAAGTGCATATGCCTAAAAAGTGCATCAATTGACATCTTTCCCTCATCATTCAGGAGCCACAGGGGCTCCTCCTTAAGCATTGTCATGTCTCTAGTAAATAAGTTGTCCTTTCTGCTTCAGTTATCCTTGGGAAGAAGACAAAACTTGAATAAAATAACAGAAAATCTAACCCAGAGCTCTATAAAATGTTGGTGTATTTGTCATGTCCCTATAGTTTAAGTCCAATTAGTACAAGAAAGATTTACAGAGATTGTAGTGAAACATAATATTATCTCCGCAACCTTTGCTTATTTTAGTTTAGATTGTAATATTTTAGCTCTTTGTGGGTTTTATTTATGACTGATCCGATAGTTTATGTTCAAAATTAGGTGTTTACACATCCTGAAGGCTCAACTTTTTCAACTCCTCCAGCCCTTCTTGGTCTTTCTCAGCCATCCCCAATTATCAAAGTTTTGATCAGATTAATTAAAAATTGTATGTATTCTCTGTGCTTCAAATGGGCTGCAAGTTACCTGATGTCACCGTACAATTTCTCTAAGTGGCCAGTGTCTCAGAGGTGATTGTCCAGCAGACATGGCTGGACCTACCACCCTACAAACAAATCAGCTGCAGGAAACTTTGTGAATGCTGGGACATGTCTACCGTGAGAAATTTTCGAAGTGGGCCATCGCTGGTGGTTTTGGGTAAAAAGTGAGCTGAAGCGTAAGGTTCAGGGTAAGGTTAAGATTAGACCTAGGTTTAGGAGAGACAGAAAGGTTAGACCTGCAGTTGAAGAGGGACTGGAAAGTGGTTGCCAAAGGGAGGAGTAAACTGTAAAAACTTTTCTCCCCTGAAAATTTTGCCATCTGGGCAAGAGTTCTGGATCTTAGCTTTGGACTCAGCAGAGGGCCCAGTTTTAGAGTTAGGGTTCAGAGAGACACAAGACCTAGAACTGCACTGGGCAGGGTCTGCTGATGAAGTGGTGGGCTGGACAGAGTTTTCTCCCCTGACAACTGTGTCACCTGGACCAAGGCTGGGGCTCTTGGTCTAAGATGAGCCAAGGGTTAGGATTAGGGATAAATTTAGGAGGGAGACGAAGCCTAGAGCTATAGGAGGAGTGGTGTTGGATAGATGCTGTCAAAGGAAGGAGAGAGCTGCAAAATGTTTTTTGCCTTGAAACCCTTTTCATCTGGATGGGTGGCATGATGTGGTTATCAGGCATTGGAACCGGCTGCCCAGGGAGGTGGTGGAATCGCCGTCCCGGGAGGTATTTAAAAGACAGGTAGACGTGGTTCTGAGGGACATGGTTTAGGGGTGGTTTTGGCAGCGTAGGTTTATGGTTGGACTCGATGATCTTGAAGGTCTCTTCCAACCCAAGTGATTCTATGGTTCTATGATTCTATGATTCTATGTCTCAGGTTAAACCTCAGCTGAATGCTCAGGATTTGGGTGAGGGTTAGGGCTGAGAGAAGCGAAGCCTGGAGTTTAAACTTCAGTAGAATTTGAATAGCACTGCCAAAAGGAAGGGTTATCTGAAAAAAAAATTGTCCCCTGAGAAGTGTCTTATCCTTGTTGTTGGGCCAAAGAAAACGCTCACTCAGTACTTACAGTTAGCTACAGGATTAGGGTTTAGAGACAAAGCCGGGGAGAGGGGTTGGAAAGAAAATGAAAACCAGAAAAGGGAAGTGGTGAAGCGGTTAACTGGAAGTTTTCTTCTGAAAAATATTTTCTACTGATACTTAACATTTAAAGGAAAAAATAATTTTAACTACTTTCATTGTGTTTGTTCTCCATGCTTGTTCTAAGAAATGAACTTGTTGTCAGGAATGTTTCCAGATCAATTGAACTGAGGCATATTTGTATGCACAACTTCATTCTACTAGTTATGCTCATCTGGTTTAGCATACAATATACCACCAAGTAAACCAGCATGAATTTGGAACACAAAGAATGCATAAATAACTTAAGAAAGACAGATAGAACTAGGAATCATTTGTAGTAGTCATGGGCAAATAGTTTCACAAAGCTCAGAAAAATTGCCAGCTTAGAAAAATTGACAAACAGGAAAACAGAGAAAAGACTCCACACTGAATCCATGACGCAATTAATTATTCTCCCAGTTATTTCAGTGACTGGAGCAAGTAAAGCAGTGCCCACAAAACAACTCAGAGCTAAATCAAGAGCCAACCCCAAATGCTGTATGTTGGCGGGTGAGCAGCTACAAGAACTTATACACATCCAACACGTTTGCAACGCAAGCTGCTGAGGGAATTAATGCTTTTATACTGAGCTATATTTTGACTAAAACATTCCCACTGCTTGCAGAGGCAGACAACACTCTTTGAATGGGCGGTCTATCACAGAGAAGTTAGGCATTACAACCATTACAGCAATGAAGTTGAAGGCAGCTTGCATGACTTGAACCAGCTGCTATCCAGTCTGCCAGGTTCTGGCTTCTCATACAGTCTTGGGGAAGAAGTAGTTGCGGTATCTATGTTAGACAGTTGGCAGTGGATTAAACCACATACGTACAGACTGGCAATACTCCACATGTGCATACGGTCGAGTTTGGGAAGGTAGGCAATGGCTACCTCTGTGTTTTCTTCAATACCTTTGCTAGGTAGTGCTTTATGATTTTCAGAGAAGTGTAGTGTTTGTGTCTGAGGATTTGGTCAAAAACCTGAAGAACACCAGTATATGGCTTAGAGGCAATCCAAGAGGCTTTCTGTAGTGTGAAGATTGGTTCCCCTGCAGTAGGAAACAATCTTCCTAACATAAACCCAATGACTTTTTCAACAACAAAACAGGTAAATCCTTTCTATTGAAAAATACTGTTATACATCTGTGCTTTTCCTTCACTCTTAGCCTTGCTGCTTTCATCCCATCAGGCAATATTTCTTTTTGTATAAATTTCGCAATAGTAAACAGCTGACAACAGACTTGCCATCTTACCTCTGAAATTTCACTAACAGTTGTTTCTGAAAATGCCATTTAGTTTGTGACAAGGTTTTGAGTACATTTCTTGGCATTTTTTCCTTTAGAAATTTATGAGAAATGACATGTGCTTCCCTAAAAAAAGAACTTGTATCAAGGCAGTTCTAATTTCATACAAACAGTCCCCCAAAAACCTGGAAATGAAAAAAAGCCACAAGTCTTCGTGTTGGGGAGTTTGAGATTGTTGTTTCTGCTTTGTCAGCTGCAGACATTTTGAAGTCTTGCTACAGATGAATAATTAAAGATTAAAACACAATAGCCTTCCTGAATTACACCCAAATATCAACAGTTATTCCGAGCCATGCTGACAACACCCACAGCTTGATGCTCTATTTAGTCAGCATGACTACTAGGTCATCTATGTAGGTAGTGGTTGAGTGGTTCAGACAAGGCATCATCTAGGACTGCCAAAAACTGACTGTTCATTGTTGATACCCAGACACAAGCTCATAACCAAGAGACTTCAAGGAGAGCTTCCAGAGAAAATAGACTTTACAGTAGCAGATCAAAAAATACTTCATGTAAAATTGTAAATGCATGACACAATTAAGTAATAAAAAAATAGTGTTACAAATGAAGCATAAAGATTTATATATGCAACAAATACATATTTTGTTCCTATTTAAAGATAAGTAATTGCATGACAATTCTACTTCATAAATCACTAACAGATGGACAGCCCACTAGGAGAGAAATTCAACCTTAGTTACCTTTTCCAGAGGCAAACAATCAAGATTTCAGAGCATCTGCAAGTCAGAACCTCCAAACGCACACCAGTTCAGAAAAACAAAAGGATCCCACCTCAGAGCAGAACTACTCATTTAGTACCTTACTGGTTGATATAAATCTGTAATTCTGAAAGGGAAAATATAGGCTCATTGTTACCTACAGTCAACCTTACTTTTACAGTTGTGCTCCTTGGAAGTCCCAGTTCATCCTTCCCTTTTGGTGTTTCTCACTTTTGTGTGTTCTTGTTTTTCTGTTTACTAATAGTTTCTTTCTATTTCCTTAGCCTAAACAATTTGAAGATAAAGCCCAGGCAGTTGTGGTTTTCTTATATTCTTAAAAGCCTTTACCACTTTCAGCTCTTTCTTAGTTTTACATTACCTTAAACACTGAGGCCAAAGCCTAACATTGCAAACCAATCCACACTATGCAGCCAACAAAGAGAGCACCTACTGCTGCTGCGGGTATTTAACATCGGCGCCTTGGGCAACTCTCTTTTAGACACTGAATGCTATTTTACTGCACAGTGAAGGAGCTTAGGGCTTGACTCCTGTAATAAATCATAACTAATTATGCTAATACATAGGGCATGAAATTAGCTGCTCACCTCATGCCTGTGACATCTATTAATCTGTATGTTGGTTTATTACTTGCATTATGATGTTTATGAAGACAAGTCAGCTTTTCCCTGCAGGAGTACTAAACAGCTGTTCCTTAATTCCCAAAGTCAAATCTTCCAAACTCCTTTATCAAAGGAGACTTTTGTGCCCCTTTGCAACTCCAGTGGGATCAGCAAATAACCCAGGCCAGGCAAAATGTTTACAGGGTCAATGTTCAAACAGCTCAAAATCAGATAAGATAGGTACTGTATGGGTTAAATAACCATGTCTGAAGACTTAGTGCGTAACTCACTATCAATTTACAGCGAGCAACTTTCTATTGCATTCAAATGAACCTCCATTTTTCAGTGTTATTCTTTTCATGAGTATATATTTACACTTGTAGGATTCACTTCCGTAAGTGACAAAATTCGCACAGTACTCATTGTTATCAAAAGAATCTGCAAAATGGCACCAGCTCTCCCAGGTCTCTTATTTACCACTTTTATCAGATTACATTCCCAGACTACATATTATAGAACAATTATATACCAGATTAATAAGCAATGGTAGAGCTGGTAGCATGCCCAGTTATTAATGCCTCTAAATTCTTCAGCAGTTATTGATGCTTTGAATGCCAAAATTCACATTTATGTAATGTCCCGGAATACATTTGTGCTCCCTGGAAGGACTATATCATTGCTGATTGTCAATCAGCCTTTTCTACACCTCCTGCAGCTGTGCCTCCCAGATTCCTCATTGCTCCATGACAGCCGAAGTCTGAGAGAAGACAAGGGGCATTGGCAGAGAAGCTTTACCAGTCAGACAACGTGTGATGAAGCCCCACGAAGAAGGGGGAAAAAAAAGCCTCCTGGTATGAGTCACTGTCAAGAAACCATGAAAAGCTTATCCACATGCAACGTATAATCTACAACACACCAAACACCAAATCTGTTTTGAGAAGTGGATACCATGATTAATCCCACACCCTTTGAGTCAGCAAATGAATCAAGAATTTACTTCTGTGAAGCATTTTAGCCTTTTTTGTAGATTAAAAGCTACTGAGATACTGGCTGCTCTGCTTGCACCTGTAACATCTGAGGCTTATTTCCAGAGAGAAGCAGCAGAATATGGGCTGCAGGGGTGGCCTCTGTCCAGAGCAGCCAGAGCTGCCCTGTGCCAGACACATCTGGTCCCAGTTGGCTCTGACCGACCCATCGCAGGGCACGGCTGAGCCCCTCAGCCAAGCTGGTGGCATCTCTGGGAGGAGGAGGTGCTTCATGGCAGGTCCTTGCTGCAGCTGATGGAGAGCCCATCCTGGAGCAGAGGAAAAGTGTGAGTAAGAAGAAGCAGCAGCAAGGAACCTCCATGTCCTGATGACAACCCCCACACCACCACCATCCCCCTGTCACTCGTGGCCTTGCTGAAGTGACTGACCATGACCTGCAGTGACAGCCAGGCAGGGAGGAATGGAGTCTAGAGTGATTTCACATGAGTTTTCTTGCCCCTGTTCCTGCTATTTTCTCTCCTCCCTGTCCCACTCCCCTAGGAGGGGGGGAGTGGGCAAGCAGCTGGTTTGGAGCTTGACTGCCAGCTAGGGCCACCCCACCAGCTGTGGTAACATCCGAGTCTGCTGCTTCCAAATCAGATTTAGCTCATCAAAGGGCAAGTTGTCATTACATTCACTGTCCCACTGTGTATTCCTGGCCCTTTTCTTGGGCTGGGGTTAGATATCACTGGGGGCAGAGAGATGCCACTTGGTCCAGCTGCCATTAGCTCTTCAGAAGATTTGACGAGCCTTCTGCTGGGTCAGCTGGCTGTGCCTGTGCAGGCGGTAAGGGAGTTCAATGACTGATGGGGAAGTGGTTCTGCCCTTCTACTCTGCTCTTGTGAGACCCCACCTCGAATACTGTGTCCAGCTCTGGAGACTCCAACATAAGAAGGACATGGACCTGTTGGAGCAAGTCCAGAGGAGGCCACCAACACGATCAGAGGGCTGGAGCACCTCTGCTGTGAGGACAGGCTGAGAGAGTTGGGGTTGTCCAGCCTGGAGAAGAGAAGGCTTCAGGGAGACCTCATAGCAGCCTTCCAGTATCTGAAGGGAGCCTGCAAGGAAGCTGGAGAAGGACTTTTACAAGGACATGTAGTGATAGGACAAGGGGTAATGGCTCCAAACTGGAAAAGGGCAGATTTAGATTAGATCTCAGGAAGAGATTTTTCACCATGATGGTGGTGAGACACTGGCACAGGTTGCCCAGGGAAGTTGTGGATGCCCCATCCCTGGTAGTGTTCAAGGCCAGGTTGGATGGGCCTTTGAGCACCTTGGTCTAGTAGGAGGTGCCCCTGCCCATGGCAGGGAGGCTTGGAACTAGATGATCTTTAAGGTCCCTTCCGATCTACACCATTTTATGATTCTATGATTTATGCCAATGTGAGTGGAGGGTGCTGTTGAAGGGTCCCATCCATTCCTGTTCCCTCCTGACTATCTGGTCTCGTTTATTCTAATCAATATTTAAATGTTCTTATTAAGTATATAATCAATATTTAAAACTAATAACTCACCAAATGTGATAAATACAAGCAAGGAATTTGTCTATTTTTAAAAGTTTCAAAGACATAACAATTATGTTTTCTATAATATGGACTTACATAAAAAGGCTTAATTAAGAATGCAGTTGAAATCATAACTTTTTAAAAGAACATATGACATTTAAATCTGAGGAGATATTGTGTCACACAAATCTTTTCTCCTGCAGTTCCTGTGAATAACAAAAATTCATGTAAAATGAAGATGCAAATAGACATAGCTGAGAAAAACATTAGTGATAAATATGTAATACACATTATCTACAGTTGTCTTCCTACTACTTCAAATAAATGTTACAGCTCTTTCTGGTTTCTCCTATTATTCCCTGATCAAAGTAATAGAAATTCTGCTCATTTTGTAATTTCTTTGATGATTTTCTGTAGCCTTAAGCTGTTCACCAGAAATCGCAACATGCAGGCCCAAGTCACTAGAGAATTTAAGCACATGTCTAATTTTATGAATTATCATATCACAACAGAGGAAGTTGCACACATGTTTAGAATTTCAAAAGCACTTTGCTTTTTACTCTTACCGAAAATGTGTCCAGAGAGGGTCACTAAAAAGAATGTAGCTTGCTCGTTATCTGCAAATTTCAGAAGCTTCCTATTTCTTTAGCAATTTAAGAAAAAAAAAAAAGAAGAAAAGTTACAGTGTTTATGAACAACTGGTGCTCCTCAAGGCATCTGTGCCACATGCTAACAGGGAAAAAAAAGTAGTAACTAAGGTCCCATTGCTTGTCATTGAGGTTATCTGTTCCCTTTGATATTAGCCACAAAAAATTAGTTTAATATATATTGCAGTAAAATCAATTTAATTTAACTATGTAAAATAATTTTTGCTGTTGATCTGGTGTATACTTTACATTTCTTCCCAGCCTTTCAGTTCCACTGAAGCATGAATGTTATTTTGCCTGCATAATTGAGAACTCTTATTCTAAAACAAAGTTCATTGAATTGGTACCAAAGTGTAAATGCAATTAGTAACACAACTTTTATAATGGCAAGAACATCTGTGCATAGTGCAGAATGTTTATTGATGCCATTTATTGCATTTTTAGTCTGTGCATAATGTCTCCCTAAATATAATGCACTTGGCAAGGTTTTCTATATGCTATTTATAGCACTTGAAATAGTCTAAACTCAAGATATTTCATTGCTGTATCCAGTCAATGCTAATTATAATAACATAAAATAATACACAAAATTAAATCTGCAAGGGCAGTCTCCAATTCAGATATTTTTTAAATGTATAATTTATCAAGGAGGATTTTCTAAATGTAATTGGATTGTTTCAAAGAAAGTAGGAGGTTCTGTAGAGTTATGAATCAGAAAAGGATTCCTCAGGTGTTCTTTCCCATGTTAAGGCAGAGCCCAGAAAGACATGGCTGAGAATTTCTTTCACATCTGTGTACCATGTGGGGCAGCAAACCATTAGACTATTTCTGCTGAAGAGTACCCACAACAGTCTCTTATGAATCACTCTAATTAAAAGAGTAAAATGACCTTGTAGGGGGCTGATAGCACAAGTTGCAATATTATATGGTTCTTCATTTCCTAAGGATTAATAATTGCATGTTTCATGACAAACATTGAGGGCTTTTTACTTACTTCATTACAAAGTAAGAAAAGGCCTGCCCCATCTCAGTAACATTTTCCAGGGATCATTAAGTGCTGAAAAAGTTCTGGAATCATTGCAAATCTTCATGATACTTCGCAGTATGCTACATAATCTTCATAATATGCTACTACAGCTCAGGTTTATGTACTTATTTTATTCTTTAATAAACTAAACCACAAAGAAATGAAGAGATTTATTCATGATCAAAAACCAGAGTCAGTGGTCATAACCTCTAATTGTCTGTTCTCCATCATAAAAGACTTCAAATAGTCAAAGGTAATCTAAGACATCACACATATGTGAATTTGACAGGATTGACGCACTTTTCATTAATCAGGTGATGACGAATTTAGTAGACAGCTCTATTTTTGCTTCAGTTGTAAGAGACAGTTAGGATCACAGCATTGATATGGATTATTGCTAGTTGTGACTCAGAAAGGAAACCTTTAAAATCTGTTAGCTCATTTGGTAGGACATTTTAGGGGATTGTTTAGTCATGTTCAGTTGATTGGTAATTTTTGCCTTTTACCTTTAAGACAGTGATGCTTAAGATGTAGGTGTTGGCAGCACTTAAGCACTCTGAATTTAAAAGTTGCTCACAAATTTAAAATTGATAAAAACCCCTTCTAATCATGAAAAGGAACCGCATTTTTTCAGCAGTGCAGTATATTTGGCCAGTTTGTATTAAAAAAAAAACCAACAAACATCCACAGTTCAGCATTTGACCTCCACATGCAGAATCTGAAAGTCACTTTACCGATACTCTAAGGAGAACAACCAGCAAGGAACATCTTTCTTGTCTGATAATCTAACACAGAAGAGGCCAGCTCATACCATACAAGAGTTCAGAAGCAGTTTGACATTCTTTGTGAGAGGTCACCAAAAATGTAAGGCACTTTTGTTATCTGGTATTGGAAGTTCCTGCTCTAGTTCTAAAATAAAATTCACCTAAGCCTTGAGGCAGACAGTTCCTATGTACACTGAAGACACTCACCTGGCTGCATTAGCCATAGCGTTCTTGTCCAAATACATAGATGAAGTTCCTTACTATCATATCAGATATGTAGAAAATGTGGTACATATTTTTCTCTGACATTGGTAAATAGTTCATATCCAGGAAAAAATTGGGCAGTCCTGATACTGTGTGTGGTTTGTACTGTAAGAGAACATGACTGTTTATTTAAGAGTATAATTTAACCTGGAGGTATCACTTCAATTTGACTACAAATTTTGGGTCTAGTAAAAATTGGTGCCAATTATGATTACATTCAGAACTCAATGGATTTTTTGGTCTGAAGGGAGTTGCTCTGTTGAGCAATTCTAGAAAATATTTATCTGGTAAAAAAAATAGATTTTTAGGTTCATCAGGACACAATAACTGATTCTAATTATTAGAAGGCCTTATCTCTGAGGCTGCTGAATTTTACATTTAATATACCTATATGGATCTGATCATACCAACACCACATGAAGATTCAGGCTAAATTCACAGAATGTTTCATCTGAAAACAAAATGCATAAGTAAAGGAGATTATATCATCCTTTTACCAATCAACTAATGAATAGAAGAGGAAAGGCCCATTCCTTCCTTCTTCAGAGTGGATTTGCACCCAGATTTACTAGAAAGAAACCTACAAATCATGTTCAGATACCATGGTACGAAACAAATTCAGTCATATCTGGAACAAAGACCCATTTTACATTAAATTTTGAAAAATACTGAAAGACAGAGCTTATTTACAGAATGGGAGAAAGAGAACATTCAGTGATTAGGGCATTTCACCAGAGAGGTGGGACATCTATCCAGCTGCTTTTATTTAGATGATTCATACATAAGGGAACAGTTTCAGTATGCAATAATCAAATTTTTAGAGAGGAAAAAACCCAAAATGCAACAACAACTAAAAAGGCTAGTTAATGTGGATAGAATGTAATTTATTTTTGCCACAGTATAAGCTGAAATATTAGTTAGTCCCTTATCCATAATTATATTCTTTACAATTTTGTTCTTTCTTGCTCTCTTACTGCTTAAGGATTATTCAGTTTAATGCCTTTAACAGTTCCCAGTGCCAGTCTTTTTCTAACTTTTAATTCCTAAGAATCAACACCAGAAAAAAAAAAAAAAACAAAAACCAACCCACATTTATTTAAAATAAATTCATGTCTGTCCATGACATGCTTAATGAAAAAAAGCAAGATTTACAAGTCCATCATCATTAGAACTCTCCTTTGGTTGTTCTCAGCATGCTCCTGATAAAACTGATATAACTGCTGTACTCCACTGATCATAGCAAAATAGATATATAGCCCTCCACTGAAATTCTATCAGTGCTTCTGTCACTTGTCCAAGGGATCATAATTATATGCTGGAGAAAATGAATTAATGGAATAAATGAAGTATGCGGATATCTGTCAGCCCTGACAAACAACTTTGCTGTTCAATTAGCATAACTCCATCCTTTATTAAAGAACTGGGATTACTCATCACAGTTAAATGCTTTATTTATTTAAGATGCTCATTTATAAAACAGGCCTAGAGAAGTATCAATTTGTTTCCCTGAAGCCTCTCAGAGACAGAAGTTGGTGTGGTTATGTATAGAAGATGGTTTGTACATGTTTTTCATACCGTGGGCCACATCTCTAATCCATACTGCTTTGTGAGCAGCCTCTTCACCCATTCACATGATGTGACATTCCCATGGCAACTACTGCAACTGCCAACATGGAAAAATACTAGTGGCGTATTTAATGAATTTTAACTTAGCAGTAAGCACATCATCCCGTTTGGGGGCGAAATGCAGACAAAGCAGCCATAGTTTGCAGCGAGGAGTCGCAGAACGTACCAGCACCTGCATGGAAGGAGCAGGCAGGAGCACCCTGTGACCGCTCAAAGTCTCCACGCTCCCGAGCAGGTCCTCTGAGTAACCCGGGCGGCAAAGCTATGGAAAATACCACCAGCAGATGGTTCCTAGAAAGGACTTGAGGATAATTATGGGCTTGGTGTCAGTATTGGCACCAGTTTTGGTCGTGGCCAAGGAGTGTTGCTTTCTCGCAGCGTGCAGAGCACAGCACAGAGGAGAGGTCTCCCCAGCCTGGATGACTCCTGCTCCTCCTGCTCTCCACAGAAGCTGCTCCACACAACGTGGGCTTCGAGCAGGCGTCCTCAAAGCACAGGACAGGTTGAACATCTTACACTGACACCCTGAATAACAAAAAACTATAAATCCTTGGTCCCTCAAGGAAAGGCAAGAGGAGATAGGATAAACATGGCCTGCAATAATTTAAGAATCAGAGGTTTAAAAGACTTCAGTGCAACCATGATGATCCTGTCTCATTTCTGGGGTCCATTTGCACAGGTCTAGCACTGTGTTTTGTGTCTCTCACTGTCAGCAGCAAACACAGTAGAGAAAAAAAACCCCACACAACCGGCATATTAGGTGATCTAAAATAAATACAAAAATCTACATCAAGGTTTCAAGGCAGATATATCGGCAGGGAAAATTTATTTCTGCCCACATTAGAAATCAATTTGATAGCATAAATCGAAGATAATTTGTAAGCATAAATCAAGAATATAAGGCCATTGTAAAAAGAAAAAATAGAGCAAACTCTTTAATACTGAAATAATTCTCCAAGAGCATCGCTTCAGGAATGTACTGGACCTTTCTTACTATTTTTCCTTATCCTCTGCCGCCATCCGGTGGCCATTTAATTCAAAAGACTGTTAAACGGATACTTGAGCTAAAGAACCTGAAAAGTTGGGACCTTTAGCAAAAGATAAACAAAACAGCCAGTCTTAGGGTGAAGCAGCATGTTTTCAGGCAAGGGATACTGACAGTAAATTAACATTCAACCATTTCTTTTATGTACACATCTTTTAACAAACCACAGAAGGGGGGAGGATGACACCAACAAAGGAAAGAATGACTCTTTCTGTGTGAAAGTTAGGTGTTTAGGTTAAAACACCTTAGGTGTTTAGGTGGTATTTCCCCTCCTTGAGGCAATGGGGAGGCAAAGGAGAAACCGAGGCAGCTCCAAAAGCAAATTCTTCCATCATAAAAAGGGATGTCTAAAGTAAACGGGATTAATCAGCATTTGGCTGTTCCTCATTCTCTCCACTGCCTACAAAGATATCCTCTAGGCACCTGACATTTAGATAATGTCACTTAGAGAGCTCAATTCTACCCTGAGTGACAAGCCAAAACAGCAGACCTTTATGGCACATCTGTATAAGCACATGCCTGGCACTCATTTAGTAGTACGCAAATATCAGGGAAGATTGTTGGGAATTAACATTATTTTGAGCTGCTAAAAGCATGACCTTTGTTAGCAGCTGTCCAACTTCGGGTAGAAAAACTTCTATCTCATTTTCAAAAGGCAGAGAGCGCAAAAGTGCACGTTCAGTTTAAAACAAGGCATTAGGAGGAGTGTCACCATAAGACACAAAACATAAGGGCTCAGAACTCCAATAATGGAAGACAGCAAAGGCTGATTTTCTCCAGCCTGCACTTGTAGAAATGGATTCTGCTGTACTCTTCTGTATTTATATTAATGACCACTGCTGCAAGAGAAAGAGGGTGGCCGATCATCTCAGTTGCCCATATTTTTGGTTTAATCTTATTGCTTTGCAGCTTTGACATTTAGGACTATCAAAAGTGAATGAGATCTTAAGAATGATTGACTTCTCTCTGCCAAATGAGGATGCTGACCACTTAAATGCATAGTGGAAACACCTGTGTATTTCCAGCTGTGAACCAAATATTTTTCTCAATCAAATAAGGGATATTTGTTTTCTTTCTTTAAATATGTCTGTAAATATGTGTTTCAAAGAAGATATTGGTCAGGGGAGGAACAGCTACAAGTATTCTTCCTGAGAGACAGAAAAAGATTTCTATGCATGAAGTGGAGACTCTTAGTTTGAACAAAATAATTTTGATAGAGAAAAGCAGCTGGTGCTCCAGTAAATAATGAGTTGAAGGTTCATTCACGGACAGCTTTTATCACCACAGATACAGCAAGAAAAATAACTAACCAAAAAAAGGGAAAAGGAGAGCAAATGCTAGAGAAACAGATTGTCATTTTGACTGTAAGAGAAGGAGAAAACTGGATGATTCTCATAGAGCAAGAAACAGAAGCAAAGAGATCCATGACACCCCCAGGTCAGGAAATTGGGCCAAAGCTTGATTAGCTTAGACAATACCCCAATATCAGCCATTCAGAATGGTGGCAGCAGAGGATGAAAAACACAATTATAACTTTATAAAACTTAAACAGTAATGGGTCTTCTGGACTGTTCCTATCCCCAACCATGCCCGAAAGCCATCAGTTAGTTTCATTGGGATTCAATGATGAGAAAACACTCAGTGAGTGACAGAGAATAAAGCTGGAGCATTGACAAGAAAAGTAACAAGTCGCTACAAGCTTGGATGAGATGCTAAAGTTGATAGAAGAGGATCTCCTAGCTGAATATGATTCATCTGGATTCAGATTAAGAACACAACACAACAGAAAATTTGCTTTCGTGATTTACTGGTGTTCTAACAGATGGATGCACAAGAATCCTGCTCTGGTAGGAAATAGGAAATGTGTCCTACACAATTGTGGGTAGAAACTTGCTTAATTTTTTTTACTCTCTAATTTTGCTGCTAGCTAGGTATAGGTCCTCCTTTTTCTTCTCCCCTGTGCTAAATGGTAATCTGTTTTCTGGTTCCTGCTTTTGCCTATACTTTCCTTGCCAGTTATTTCTCATGTTCAATCTGTAATGGCACCATCTGGCTATCAAGGAACTTCCCTTCCTCTCTCATGCTGTGTAGGAGCAACTATCCTAATGTCTACCATTCAGGGGAACAAAAATTTAGCCTGGAGTTCCTTCAGAATGATAAAGGGTTTTCTCAGTTATGTTCTGAAAAAAAGCACACAGGCTTGATGACCGTCCGTCCCTTACATTACTCCTAGTCACAGTTCTTTAGAGTGAATCCTAATAAAGAACAACCTGCCCACATGACTGTTACCTATGTGAATTAGACTGAACTGCCATTGTCAGACACATCATCTGAAAAACTCTAGTTTACTTGAAGCAGTTGCGAAAGTTGATGTGGAAAAAATATTTATTAAATTAAGAGGTAAGAAAACTTTTTCTTTGCTTACCCTTAGCTAAGGTTAATTTCTACAGCATGTAAAAATATGCCAGTTCTTAGGGATCACACTCAGTAAAAGATAGTTTTGTAATCTTGTTAGTATAGAAACTCAAATGTTAAACCTAGAAGAAATATGTTTTCTTCTTCTTTGTGAGATATCTATTATTTTAAATATTTTAGGTATTAGAACTTGATTCTATTTTTAACACTCTTTTATATCATTTATCATACCAGAATCTTCTGGTGTCTTCTGAGAATAAAATGTCTCAGCAGGTTAGCTGAATTTATGTAACACTGCCACAGACTATTTCTTCCTAGGAGCTTGTCACTGTTATACACAGCAAGGACTGTGCAGACACAAAATGAGCTTGTGAAGGATTTTTTAAGTACTGTAATTCTTCATAAAAAGGCATATATATATCTCAATCAAAAGCAATCAATAAAATGAAAGAAAAAAATACCATCAAAGACAAACCCTCCCTGTAAAGTTTGGTCCAACCTCCGTCCTTTGATTTGATTTCCATTATTTATTTGCATTATTGCCTTGAAAAATTGTGTGCATTAAAAATGCATCATTTAACATGGAGACAATGGGTCTGTGCAACCATTTTCTGCATTAAGATATTTGGTTTTGTGATGCCCCACAAATTGTTTGTACATCTTGCATTATCAACAGTCACCATAGTATGTGATTTCCTCCTAATCATTAAACTGTTTGGGTGCACAACAGCAAAGTAGGGAACTATTATTCTGCAGACTTTACAGATGATGACAGAAGCAAAGAGTAGTTACCCAAAGTTATGAAAGTCTTTCTTTTTTTCTGTCACTGCCAATCATTTTAAACGTGCTGATTTTCCTGCTAACAATACATTCCAAAGGGTATAGTAATCACAAAAACTACTTTCAAT
Organism: Chionis minor; assembly: GCA_013398295.1. Taxonomy (NCBI): domain Eukaryota; kingdom Metazoa; phylum Chordata; class Aves; order Charadriiformes; family Chionidae; genus Chionis; species Chionis minor. The sequence continues at coordinate 102,925 of VZSF01008715.1, forward strand.
GAAAAACATGACTTAAATAACAAAGAAGTCATTCAAATACACACACACACACAAAATAATTCCCATTAGACAGTGAAGAGAGATTGGGAAATTGAGTTAAGTTCAAATTACTGATGCCACAATATCCTAATATAATATTTTTGCTCATATGTATTCAATTTAGGTGAAAGTATGCTACTAAAGCTGCAGGGCAGTGTACAGTTACTAAAAAGAGACTAAGTAGGCCAAAGGAGAATTCGTAAATGTTTTTGAGCTTATACTGGAAGGTTTCAAGATAAGTCTAGAAGAATAAAAACACAGAGTTCTATCTCAGCAGAGATGGCACTGATACCAGGACTTTAGAAAAATATTAGGAATTCCAAATAATTCTGAAATATATAATAGGTAACAGAGTAAGGTACAAATCAGCTTTATAAACTTCTACTGAATTGATCTTTGTCCTTTAAAAGGCAAGAAAAGAAATTACTCTAAGGGCCAGATCCAGATTGGAACTCCAGCAGAGAATTTAGAATTAGACTTGCATAAACTGTGCAAACTTCCATGCTCAAATGCTGCCTGGCCCCGAGGGTCTTTCTCTTCTGCAGGCATTTAAGTCCATTTATCTTCTAGACATCGAGGGTTTTTCCAGTTGCATTTCAGTCTTCATAATGCGAGCAATTTCAGGGTTGCTTCATGCCTGCACCAGAACAAGATTTCCTGCTTTCCTTGTTATCAGCAGAGGGGCTCCATGAAACTGGCAAGCTCAGCACAAACTTCCATTACAGACGTCTTCATCAGGACAGGAGCCAGGAAAGTAAGTGTGCCTGGTGACTCTTTGCCCACTCCACTTTTTTAACCACATCTCAGTCTTTAGAGCAGGATGTCGGAGCACGTTCTTTGCGTTGCTTGGGAGGATGCACAGGTAGACGGCTTCTTGAATGATTTGAAGCTACCCTTAATGCGGAAAAGCATTTCCAAGCGAGTTAAACCTTGCAACTGTTTCACTGGTCCGTTGTACTTTACAAAGACTATAGAAGCCCCTGGAAAAAAGTTTTCTTACTGGTATCCTTACTGGGAAGGAACGAACACGCCTGGCAGCTCTGTCTGCTCCTATATCATCCTATTGGGCATGATAGTCAAGTGCTGTTGCAGAGATGTCCTTTTTTCTTCGTTTTTGAGGAAACAAAAGCACTCCCCTTCCCTCCACAATTAATGGTAGAAACTAAAAATATCGGTTTCATATATTCACTAGTAAATAATTCACTTCCACAGTAACATCAGTCACTGAGCAATCTCTGCAGTTTCTCTGGAGCTTCTCAGCGAAAAAGGGTCTGCTCAGCTGGAGTGGTTGCAGCAGGCAACTGTCTCATATTGATCCACATTGCCTCGATAGCCAACTAAGAGCTTCACAGTGTTACTTTTAATTCCTTGCGCTTTGGGGCTATTGCAGCAAAACCACTATTTAAACAGACTCACTGACAGTGGTGCATTCAGATGGAAGACAATTACCTGGAAGAGGTTGACAGTCTCCTTTGTAAGATGCATGTGGTGACTGGAAATGAGGTACCTGAAGATCATGTTGCTCTAGCTGCATTAAATTCAGTCACAGGACAGAAGGGATGACACAAAGGACATTTCACCTGCCCAAAATAGGATCAGAATGGGATAGACAGGACTTGAATATGTAGACATACAGCAAAAATATAGACGTGACTGAAGAAATGCCATGGGAGGTAATGAACCCTCAAAGCATGGTGTAGGACCCATAGTGATGGCTCCACTACAGTTCTGTAGCCTGTTTGTATAGTATTTATATAGTACACAGCTTGTTTATAGAGTATGTAAACTTCCTGTAATACTTTTTTAAAACTCCAATTTTTCTGCTTCCAAAATCCCCTTGTAAAATCTAAGTAGTCTGCATGCAACAGTTTTGACTTTAAAAGAGAGGTTTGAAGTTTCTTTGTCTGTTCATTAGCTCTTCCAGTAATGCTTGGTTAAACAGGGATGAGTAAAATAAAGCAGCAAATAAACTATATCATTTCAAAGGATATACAGTTTATTAGAATGTGATCTGACAGTGATGCAGTCTATTCACAATGCCATGTTCCTGTGGATGGACTGGCTGGAACATACTTTGCCTTGGGAGTTTCTAAAGTGAACAGATAACACAGGTGTTTTCATCTGAAAAGAATTCATCCGAGTGTTAAGTAATTCCTACAGAAGAAATGCTGACAACTCTCCTGAGAGGTTAACATCTGTAGAGAGGTGTTCCCCACTCCCCCTTTTTTTTTAATTTCGACTTTATCCAGCAGTTTATTTAAAGGGTGTTGTTAAATTTCTGCAAAGGTCCCATGCAAGGACAGTCATCAGTTAGCTATGTTAAACAGAAATTATAGATTTTATATGCTGCCAAACCAAATAAGCTGGGATCATCTAAACACTGTCTTTGGTTTTGGTCTCTTCGCACATCTCTCCATGCAACATAGGCAGCCTCTCAACTGCTAAATTCTGTGGTTCATCTGGGACTATGGTGAATCCCAGACATTCTGATTGTTGAACGCTGATTCTTCTTTCAAGCACTTCATATTTATTTCAATAGCTTAAAGACTGAGTGGCAGTTAAAAAATGCAGGCTCTGCATAGAATATTCTGAAGGTGCAAGTGCACAAGATGTTGAGCCTTCACTTGCAGAAACAGAAATATTTGAAGAGCCACTGAAACAGATGTCTCTGTGCGGTTTCATCACAGTCCTGAGTGCTTCATTGGAGTTCTCTTGAGTACCTTTGTCTCCCCACAGTCAATGCAGCTAAATGTTCACATATCAAAGTGTTATTTTCTTTTAAAAACAAGGATTGACACCTTCTCTAACTTTTTTTCTTCCTCTAAGAGATTTTCATATGCGATAGGTAAGCAGGAGCCTGGACTAGAGACCTCCTGTGGTTCCTTCCAACTTGAACTATTCCATGATCTTATGAACCTGATCATGGTCAAAAACAAGTTGATGGATTATTTACATGTTTTTAGATCTAGTCTGTTGGCCATTGCCACAATACTTATAGTACTGATTAATGAACACATTTAAAAAGCCAGATTGTTCAGAAGGCACTAGGCACAAGCACTGAACTTACTTCAGTATTTTAAAATTCCACATGCCACTGATGTTTGCAATAACATATGTCACAATCTCTGCCTCAAAAAACTAAACAATTCCCAAACTGTAGGGGTGGTGAGATAAGGAGTAGAAATCACAGGTGTAAAAGAACAGGAGAAAATTGTATGCCAATAATATCGCTGAATCTTCATGAATGCATGGAAAGTAAGACATTTTATACCACTACTCCTATCCTTTTCTCTTTCTCTTTGGTCTGTAATGAAGCTTCTTCACTTCTGAAAACAAACTATACTTAAGATGAGTGGTTACCGGATGTTCCCATTCCTATTTCCCAGTTCTGCATTCTAACAACATTACTGCCCTACAGCCAAGGAACTAAACTTGGACGACAGGATAAGAATAGCCACCTTGTATCGTGACAAATATAATCATATTATTTTTCTCTGTCTATTCAGAAAATCCATCTAAACCTTTTGCTCAGGAAAGTTCATTATATCAAGCACATTACACATCATCCTGATAAATATTAGTGCAATTTCACCAATGAAACATAAAGATGGAGGCTGTAATTAAAGTGTGGTGTGCTTTTGATGAGGCCTGTAACAAGCTGTAAGTTAAGGGCTATATCCTTGATTTACTGGGTGTCTTATTGGGTGATCCATTTTAAAAATTGAGAAAGTCATCAACTATACTATATGAGATAAAATGTTCTGAAAAAAATTTATGAAAAAGAGGAGTTGCATATGTGGGAAGCTAGAAGTCTATCCAACAGCAATTAAAATATTTCTTGCTTTATTCCAAGGCACAGGGACCTAAGGTATCCCTCCAGGTAAGGTTGTCTTCCATAGATGAACTACTTCAACTAAATGGTAACTGTCTGTGCAATTTGCTTTCCAGCAGAGCAATTTTATTTGTTGCAGGCTAGTGGTGTTTATTTCAAGAAGTTCAAGCCTTTAAACTAATGCCATCACCTTGTTCCTACTCTGACAATCCATCCTTTAAGCAAGTAAATGTAAAATGTCACTGGCTGATATTTTGAAAGTAAAGAGAAAGAGCCACATGCAACCACAAAGCAAAATCCGCATTGTCAAAGCCCTTCTGCTTCAATGTCTTGCCCAGTTTAAAATGACGTGCAGTCACCAGAGAGCAACAGCAATGGTGCAGGTTGCATGAATATAAATAGCAGATTAAATAGCTAAATGCACACACATATCTATATAGAAAAAAAAATCCAGAGCTAAAAGAAGATAGTAAGAGGAAATGCATGGCTAACTCCAAAGCTGACAGTCTTGTTAAGAGCAGAGGAGAGTAAAAAAGTCAATTCCACGACTGCCAACAACATGAAGGGAAATATTACTTTCTTCTCAGTGTAACAAATACAGTACAGAGCAATTGTATTGCAGAAACTGTTTATCATTGTCAACAGGCCTCACTATTTTCATAAAGTGAAAGTTCTGTTGTTAATTCTTTCTTTGCCTTTTTGCATTTTATATCTCTAGACTTACATCAGCTTCTTGAAGCATTTCCAGACTGTGGCTGTAGGCAGTGAATTCTCTCATCCCTCCCCGTCAGACAGTTTAACTCTTTCAAACACAGGGCAGGACTGTTTCTAAGCAGGTTGTTTATAATCTATCCGCACATCTCGCTGTGTCAATTATTCTTTGGGGCACATGATGTATAGTGCATGTTTGGTTCACTTCAGATAACTGTCTCTGTCCCTTTCCAAGGAGACGCAAAGTCTCTTTAAGTGGCTTACCTAAGATCGAAGTGACATACATGCAAACCTGCACACATGTCCCTATTCTCAAGTGTCAGTTGCATTTTTTTTCTGTTCAATATCTCAAAAAGAAAAATAAAAAACCCTCAGATGGCAGCTGGAAGAAAACATACCGTACAAAGAGGGTGTTGAATTTGTCCTGTGTTTTTAAGGACACCCATCCAAACTTCCTGGCACACAAATGTGGAAAAATATTTTTCATTAAGCCCTGTCTCAAAATAATTATGTTTGTAGAGTTATTGTTTTTTCTTTTTTTTTTTTTAGAGGTTTGTGTTGATAAGTACACGTCTTCCTCCTCCATATAATCAACAGATAAGACTCCGCCTGTTGGTTCTGCAGCTGCTGTGAGCTTGCTACTGTGGCAAACAGGGAGGATAGCTTGCTCCTTTTTTTGCTCTGAAACTGAGTTAAAGGAACCTTCCTTGAGGCAAGAGTTAGAAGTGCTCTTTCAACTTATTCCTGTATTCACTTGAGAGTTATTCTTTCCTGATTTCCCTTTATCTTTGGGTTTGTTTATTTTTTTTTTCCTTCTGCCCTGTCCATTCCTTTTTCCTGGTTCCCTTACAATTTTTAAGAAGTGCTGTGATGATACGGCAAGAAATTGCACGGAATACTCTTTCCTCTTCCAAAACATGACCCAACCTGTCAATCAAATAAGTCGATAAATTAGATGGTTGTATTTTCTTCTGGGCTCTCATAAAGGCTGATGCTAGGTTATTACTTACCTTCGCTGGAACATCCACTGGGCTGAGTTCAGCTCGAGAGTTCAGCTCTCTCCTGTCTAGTTGATGCAGAATAACTTCTGTACAAAGAAGAAGGTTTCCCACCTAAACTTTAGATTTCTAGAGACTTCTGTCATTTTTCAGTCTAGTGCTTTTTCTGAAAGCTGTCTAACTGAGCAGGGCTTTATATTCTCTGTAGGTTCTGGAGCAGTGAGTATTTTGGCCACAGAGCTTTTTAGCCAGTGCAGATGGAACCATTGCTTCAGATGTGTGTGTTTATAAATAAAGCTCAACAAAGGAAAAATAATGCCCTTTTGGAATAGGGCTTATTAGCATTTTGATGGCTTCTTTATCCTGGGAATAGCCTTCTGCTTTTGGCCTCTTCCTTCTATTCTCCATCCTGAATCTGTCATCTTTCTCTAATAATTAGGATTTATACTGAGCAATCAAGGCTTAGGTTGTCAAGGCAAAAAAAGAGTAAAAATGAATTATACCATGTTCTCCCTGTAGATAAGAATAGCATATATTTGCTGTATAAATAATGGGGTTTAATATGTAAATTACGAGCAACATCAGATTGTGAAGGGTGTATGAAAAGCTCTACAATTTCAATTTTTCTAAAACCATAAGTAATTTCCTATAGGAATAACACTAATGATATTTTTGGGGAGAGGGGGAGGGGACTGGACGGGACAAAATTCATTTGGCTATGTGAAATAAAAATGAATAGCAAGGTTTTATGACAGCAGTTAGACTTTTAAATGAGTAAGAGGCAGCATTCATTGAACCACCACCATGATAGGACTGCAACCAAATAAATAATAAATACTTAGGTTCCTGATTCCAAGTACATGATATATGGATCTCAAAACAGTACTGAATCTATGACATTAGTGGCGCTGATGTAATAATATTCTAACAATATATTTTTAATTATATGAATTAACCATGATGATTCAAATTTACCCACTCCTATTCAGTCTTTTTAGAAGTAGTGACAAATGTCAAATATTATTGCATCTCGTTATTCTATATTATTTATTCCAGTAAAAAATATTTTAAGCAACAGCTTTAAACTTCCATGTGTTATCCTTTAAGAAAGAAAATATTCTTAGTTTAACAATTCAACATAGGCTAGCAGGTGTTAAAGGCAGAATAAGTAAAGTAGAATGCTTTCAAACAAAAGTAGGAATTCCAAAATTACATCACGTTTAGAAAAGGCACAGTCCTAAGAGGAAAAATACTAGAAGGAACAATACTAAAACTCAAACTTGTATTGCTTCAGTTTTTAAGGTTCCAAAGGCAACTACTCTGACCCAGCAGATAGAAAGCCTCTGAGTTTTCCTTTGTAGTATATTCCATATGATTTCCAGTAGCAGATGCCACTTTGAGGGAAACTGAAATAGCTAAAGCAGTGAAAAAGCAGCATAATTCACACCACTTTGAAGCCCTACTCTTACACCTTTTCTCTAGACTAACTGATTCCGCAGACCCTCAGGTCTTGTGGACAGACTAAAATAGATTTCCACAACATATTAAGAAAACAAATAAATATATTCTAGGAACTGGAACTCTGGGTTTCTAATCTCAGAGCTATTATTTATCTCTGCTATGACTCCAGGCAACCAGATGTATCTTACAGAGCTTTGAGGAGTGGGAGAAGCCAAGGGAGATGATGAAATACTGATTTTTACTACCTTACTTGTCCTTCTTAATGAAGATATTGATTTACTTTGTTCAGTGCCTCAAAGCTGTGCGGTATCACTTCAGACTGGTTTTCTCCTAACAACAGACAGTGATTATGCTCACCCAATTTTTTTCTTTCTTCTGTTAATTAACAGAGTACTGTTTTTCTTTTTGATATCCATCATAGCCAATATCACTTTGCTAAGGCAAGCACATGCAACAGATTAGCAATCGGTACCCTAAGCCATACAAAAATATAAGTTAAAAGGGTGAAAGCCTCCAGGAATATCTAGAAAGAATCAGCCATGGAGTATTTTTCCAGTATTATCTAACAGAGACATTCACAACTAGTCTTGATGGCACATTTTGTTACCTGATTTCAATATTTTCACACCAAAAATTAAAAAAAAAAAAGTTCACGATTTTATACTGATATTTTTAAAAAAATGTATTTTATCCAAAAATTCCTCATAACTCTACTTCCAAATCCTTCTCATCTGATCCTTTTGCCTCAGAAAGTGTGTATGCAGGCTGCACAGGCACACACCATGTGGAACATATATCTGGGTCTCTGTCTCCTGTCCAGTTCTCAGCCGCTCTACCAACTGTGGGCAACAGCCTGACAAGGAGAGGTTATATGACTTCAAAGAGCAGTCTTTATCTTCTAGCAGAAAATACATGCAATAGAGTGTATGAAAAACATATATGAACTATGGCAATTTATTAAACATTTCCGAAAAACAACATTCAGCAAACCAGTTCCATGCATTGGAAAGGATGAGAAGAGAAAGACAGTGAGCAGTTGAAATGAGTAACAGTTGGAAGAGCAGGAATTATGGCAGCCGGCATGGGAGCCGGAAAGGGTAAGCAAAGACACAGAAGCCCTGCCTTACCATGTGGATTCGCATTAATCTGCAGCGGTTATTTTTCTAATGATTACTCTGTGAGTATGGAATGATGACACACGGCTTTCTAGCATGTGGACACTCCTCTGTGATTAGTGTAGTATGGAACGTATGCAACTGCACAGAGTTTAGTCATGGGTCCTTTCCCATGGGGCACAGTCCCAATATAAACCAAAGTATTTTCTAGATGCACAAAACGTGAAAGGATCAGTAAAGCTTATGTGTCGTAACATGCCTAAATTATTTATTAATAGCAAAACGAAAGTCCAAAGAAACCAACAGAAGCATTATAGTTACTTTAAAAGTTATTTAGAGAATTGAAAGAATAGATGTCAAGCCACCCAAGAAATGAATTCTCCTCCAGTTTTCATACCTTATTTTCAAGAATTAAAAAGCTTAACTGTTTATATATATGCTTTGTTTGTTATTTAATTTCAGAAGTTGCTTCAGCCTTCACACATGCTCTTAACCAAGCAGTTTTGTATGTAGTGCACTCTATTTGACTCACACAGACAAAAAGGGTAGGATACAAAATGAGTTCTACACTCTATCATCTTGTGGCCCATATTTCATCCTTGTGTATTCAGCATGCTAGCCAATAACATTAAACTTTCGGTTTGTGAGTGGTTTTTTGATGGGTTGGTGTTTGGGTTTTGTTTTTTTCCAAGAGAGGAGCAGCACTGCTCTGCGTTTGTTTTTGAAAGTGACGAACACAACGCTTTCCTTTTTGCTTTTAAAAAGTAGGGTTGTGCAGCAACCCTTGTGTCTATGAAGAATGAAATGCAGCCCAGGTAGAAGGGCTGCCGGCTGCACAGCAGTCCCCTGGGAAGTGTTGGCATGCCTTTGGGCAGCTCAGCGCAGATCTTGTTCCTATTCAGGCAGTTCACCTTCAGCAACTGATGCTCCAGCCATGCCCTCTGGGGAGACAGCATGAAAGTCCCGTTGCCTCTATCTCCAAGACCTGATTTCTTCCCACTGCTGGCACTAAATCCCATTGAATTGAATTCTTCCACCTCTTGCCTGGCTCTGTGCTACTCTTTCATTCTAGGGAGTCTCTCGTCTAGCATTTTTCTATAGTTCAACATTTCCTGATTTTCTGAAAGGGGTCACCTGCATCTTGTTCAGCCAACAACCTTAATGGTACTAAGGGATGCAATTCTTCTCTTTAAAATTATTTCCTAGAGTCAGAGGCAGTCAGCTGAGTCCAGTGAAATGGAAAACTAATGAGACAGATGCCCTGGTGGATCTCCTGTACAAAGTTATCCCATTATCACTGAGAAGGAAAAAAATGGGAAGATACCACTGAAATATCCATCGCTAGCCATTGTTTTCTCTGCCCTTGTGGTAAAACTAGGCAGGACTTAAGGATGTAAATACTTTGCTGAACTTGGAACAGTTTTGGACATCAGAACTCTTAAAAGAAAGACAATAATATTAGGATTCGTTAGTTTTAGGACCACATGTTCTCTTTTTGTCCAATGTCACCTAACAAAATCTGCAGAAAAATTATTTGTTCTTTTTGCAGGATGTACAACTGAGTTCTGCACCTAAATAGAGCTGATTTAGCTGGTAAATTGTGAAATTTGTCATACTGTTTTCACAAAGTGCAGTTAATGCATTTTTTTCACTTTTATCTCAGGGAATATTAAAGCTCCTGAAGAAGCCATGGCTTTGTTCATACTGTCTGTTGAAGATATAGGAAAGCTTACTGTAAAGGTATCTCAAAGGAGTATGTTCTTAATGTAGCAGATGTTCTGAGTACTAACACTTATTATGTGATCTATATTTGAATTAGACTGCAACATGGTGAAATGCAGGTGCTACGGGTGTTTCCTGAACATGGAACTGAAATGTGCTGGGATACTTAAGCAGCCGAACCATGTTAAATTAATCTCAAAATCAGAATTGGACCAAAAGCCTTCAAACTCATATTTATTTTTTATCTCTGAAGCTTTATTGTATGTTGGATAGTTACTTCAATTTCCTTCTGCATTCTTAGTTTGCATAAAGTAGGTACCAGGCATTTGAAGCTGTTACAGGTTATATTTCAGTACTTATGCTAGAATCTTCTCACACTGAGAAACATGTTTCATATTTTCATATTTATTTCATCCCATCCCACACAAGTTCTTATTTCTGCAATCTTCCATGGGAAAAGAAGAAATACAATTAATGCAGTCATCCAGAAAGTATCAGTAGGAGATGGAAGATTTTTTTTTCCAAGCCTTGGGGTGGGGAGAAAAGACATCTTGCTGCTCTGCTCTTAAGCTACTAAGCCAGATGCTGGTGAAATGGAAATACAGACAATGGGGCAGCCACAGAACAACATAAATGATGTTGCATATAATTCATGCATTTTTGTACCTATCAAATATCATGTTCTGTGTTTCTTCAGTAAATATTTGGTTTTTACTTGGACATTAGATCAGATTTTCAGAACTTTTTCAACGTGCAATTACAACTCAATGTGAAATGAAACAAAAAAAAAGCCAGATGAATAAGTAGAACCAAGCTGTTACATTTGATGCTTTGGAAATATGAACATCATCTGTCACTGTATAAAAAAACTGTTATGAGAAGATGTGCACTCATCTGACTGTATGCTCTGAATAAACATACAGGATTTGAAGTGTAAGAAAAGAGACCTAGCACAATTAAAAATTATCTTTTGTTGGTAGAAACTTCCAAGTGAGGTAAAATAGGAACACACATTAAATAATCTCTACCACTGAAGATAAGCAAGATTTGAATCTGTGATTCTCACTGAAGGATAGATTTTTGTTAATATGGGTAAAAAAATCCTATCAATCTATCCCTGCAGATTATTACCCCTTGCAAACTGGCTATGCTTACAAATGCATTTTTTATCTTCTAAGCATTTTGCAATTGTGTTTACCAGAGATCTGATGCTACGGTCTTTCCATGCATGGAGTTCTTACTCCATACAGAAGGGTGTTAACCTTGATGTCTCATAGAAGTGGACATACTTTGAATATTGAAGGAAACTGGTAAGCAGTTTCCTATGAATAATTTTGTTCCTCTCATAAATGGCTACATGATTTAGGCTGCTATTTTGATTATATTTCAATTATATAATGTTGATTATAGACATATTAGAATATAGTTTGATAAATTGCATATTATTTATTTTGTTCAATTTTCTCACTTTTTTTTTTTTGTCCTGGATATTTTTGCAGAATTCCAGAGAAAAAAAAAAAATACTAAAATGAATGCAAGAAGGAAAGATAAGATGCTAAGGATTCAGAGCTAGAGAAACAATTAACAGTGGGCAAAGGAGGTGAGGAACTAAAACATAATTCAAATCTTTACAAAGGTGATGGGTGAGGCTGCCATTGATCCAACTCAAGACAAATACAGCCTTTTCTCTTCCCAGTTTCACTGAGACTATCTTTCTACGGCATAACAAATCACCGTTTTGCAATAGCCTTTATTCTTGCTCTCTTAAGGAAAAATTTTAACGATTGGAGTAAGATTTGCCTTGAGTCAGTACAAAATGAAGCTTTTATTAATGTGTTTTGTTAATCAAGGTGGAACTGCGACCACTTTCATTTCAAGGAGATACAGGGGTTTCACAAGAAATCTTCAGAAACCTCAGGGTTCACTGGAAAACTAACCTTGGACTGCTTTAGCCAAGTGACTGGGAATCTGCTGGCAGTGTAGGAAGCTCATGCTCTGATTCGTGCACTGCCTCAAGCAGAGAGAACTGAGATGAAAAACTGTTCTGAACACAAATGAGTAAGGAATCAAAGGCAGGGATTTCACACCTCGGCCACCAGGCTGAAGGTGGAGCAAACTCTTCTGGAAGTTGATTTGAGGCTCGGGAGCCCAGAAGCTCAGGGTTTATGTGCAAAGGACAGGCATGTTGAGCTTTGTGACAGTAATCACAAGTCTTTTGTTCTACTGCAAAACAGCTGCGAAGTTTGAAACTTCAGAAGTGGATGCATAATGGAATTGCCATCCTCTGGCCAGCTCCAACTGCTCAGCACTTCTTCTCTGAGGGGCAGAAAGTTGGGACAGGAGGTTGCAGAATATGGCCCCCAACTAACTCTTTCCCACAGAGCCCTATTGCTACCTACCTCTCTCAGGAGTGACCTGTCTATATGCCAGTAGCACAGAATACATGAAAATGAAATTGCATACTTCAATACCCAAGATAAGAAAATAACAGCTAAGTGTGAAGATAGTAGTCATTCTGAATGCAAAAGCATCCTCAAACAGGATAAAAAACAGGTTTAAATAACATGGCAGAGACCATCACCATAAATTTGGCTGGTATGTCAATCCTTTTTTTTTTTTTCTAGAAAAGAATTTCAGGAAGGATGGGAGGGAGTAGAAACATTAACAAGTATTCAGTCTTGGCTCGACCTCATTCCAACAGGTAAGTTTTCAGAGTTTTTTAAAACACTTAAAGTGACTACTCTGCATATCTATCCAAAGTGATTGCTGGGGTGGAAGCAAGGCAGTCTACTAGTTTCTTTTCAATATATTTATGTGCTGAGGTGAATAACATTTTATTGATATAGGTTTCCATGTTCAATATATGGCATAACTTTTTCAGGAGCATAAACTTCAGTGGTAGTATATGTTTACTTAGACTTTCATTCTTGCCTGAGAACATTTTGCTGAAGTTGAACTGTCAACAGGAAAACACGAACACTTCAATTCCCATAAATCATTTCCAACCCAAAGAACAGATGGTGTTGAGATGCAGCACCACAGCCTGCTGTTCTCTGAGATTTGAGGAAGGCCCTGTAGCTCTCCACAGAAACCAATTTTATTATGTTCACTTCACTCATTAGGCATAAGAGTGATTTAAAAAATAACCAAAAATGTCATTTCAGTTGCTGAAGAGAATCTAAATACTGACTACAAAATCATACTTCATACTTTCTATCCTCATTTTTTATCCTTTGGATTAAGGTACACATTTCACAGATATTCAGGATATGCATTTCACATACCTTAACAGAATCTTCTAAAAGTGTTTTACAGGTATACTGTAATTTATTTTTTTAGAAAATCCCTATTTTCTTGCACTGTTTAAAATGCTTGCATCTTTAGGATAATATAACTTGATCCTAGATACAACAATTCTTTTTAGCTATAGGAAATTTCAAGGACTTCAAACATGGCTGTAGCTGTAGAGTCAGAGGAGAGAAAAAGAAGGAAGTAAGTCTGGCTCAACTTCTGGAATAAAGGAAGGATTGCAGTAAAAGTAGTTAAACTTTTACTAGTGAATTGAGTCTACGGTGAAGTAACTGGGCTTGCCTCAGATGTAGCATCAGATTAAAACTGCATGGCTGAATCAGATTGCGCTTCCAACTGTCTCTCTGGCATAGGATGCCTTCCTGTGGTAGGACCAAAGCAGCATCTCCTAATGCCTTGTTAATCAGTTCCTGGGTTATTTAGACAGGTAAAAGGTATTTCATCTAGAATTTGGGGTTCTTCAGTCATACCTGAGCTGTCATAGCATTTTCTGTACTCAAAAAGCATCATTCTGCTTGAAAAAAAAATAAATCTAGTTATACACTGTGTAGAAGGCACCTACAAGAGATAAATGTTATTTTATGGCTGCTTCCAACAGGCGTAAGGAGATTCAGTGTCCTTTACAGACCTGGAGAAACTCTGCTTTTAGAAGTATCATCACCGACACTTAAGGGGTTGTTAAAGGGGTCTAGAGCAGATAAGCAGTAAGCCCGTTATCTATCCATTTCTCTGTAATTTGAATGACTTTTGCCTGTAAACCAATGGAGATAATGCAGCTCATTTCAAAGCAGCTGTTTGCACACTTGCTCGATGTCAGGATTGCGCTTCAGCTGTCAGTATTACTACTCTAGCAAATACGACCACCCAACAGAGAAGAAGGCCTGGAGCAAAGCAGGCAGGTGATGCTTCAGACGGGATAAATGAGCTGGGATCTACAAGAGCTGCCGCGTGTACAGCCTGTGAACGTAGGGCATCTGTCTGTGGCTGGTGATTTCTCCCTCTGTAACAACAGCAGGAAACTCTTTGCCACGTGACCAACAGAATACCCTTGTTCTTCCCCTAGTTCTTCCTTACCAGGGAGCAGAGCACTAGGATGGAAGTACTTTCATAAAAAGGTGATTTTCTGACCAAGGCCATTCTGCAAAACCACACTTTCAATTCAAAGCACAGTTTCACTTTAAATACACTAGGTGAGAAAAAGTCAGTGACATTTACCAATTTAGCCATATGTTTTCTACAGTTTGCACCAGAATATCTAGATATACAGAAGAGCCTAATCTCAAACTGTGAATCTCATTCAACTCTTTAATGCTGTATAATGCTACATAATGTTAATAACACAGTGAGAGGAATGATTTCATCTTTTTATTTTGGACAGGTCCATCTATCTTTTAAAACATTAATCCAAACCAAAATAATTGTGTAAAAAACTATAGGAAATTTGAAAACAGTGACCAGTCAGCACCCATATATAGGACTCAGCTGCTAAAATCAACATTTGAGAAAACAATCTGAATCCTCTTCTTCAAAATTAAACAAAAAACAATCTAACGGAATGCACTGATTTGCAACATAGGATAATACATTAAAAAACACCAGCTACCACTTTGGTTCATTTCATTCAATGGCATGGTTTTGGTTTTTTTTTTTTCTCCGTTGCATGAATACCAATCTGAACTGGAAACCAGAGGCAGAATTTCAGAACGTCTCAATGCAGTGGGTAGTATTATTAGCAGTTTTTCTGTCATGAAGTTAGGGGTTAACCATTCACGTGTTCTCTGTATCACCTATAATAGGACAAATCATGCTATTTACAATACTACATTAACACTGATATAAGGAACAGTAACAATAAAAATTCCGAACAATTGCACTTTTGAAACTGATTAATTGTCACTGGAGAAACTTGATTTCCAATCCTTGATTTACTTTGCTAGGGAAAGTGTTAAATGTAGGAAAAACTCAGAAGGGTGATCTTATACCCCAATTATCTGTATTTTGCATCTCTTTCATAAGCAGTGTCATCTGTTTTGCAAGAAATGAAGCACTCATTCTTGTCTTCAAAAAAATATAAAACCTAGGGGAGTGGTTAACTTACGTTTCGGAAGGCAGCCATGGAATGAGGATGCATTTTTCAGATGGATTTCCTTTAATTACTCACAGTATGGCAGGTATAGAGATTAGCACCACACTTCTATACAGATTAGATAACCTCTTATAACGTGCCTTTCTATATGTATGTGAAGGGAAAGTTAAGTTACCATCTACATCTATATAAAATTGTACCTTTGGGCACAAGAGATGATACAAGAGCCTTAAAAGGTATTTCATCTATGTTTTATCAGTTTGGGAACTTTTAAGGTTTTGTCAGTTTCATCAAAAGCTTGAGAAAAATTCTTTCCTAACCCCTGGTCTTTCGGTGTCATTATTTAAGCAGTATCCCTAATATTTTCAGCAATTAAGGAAGGAAATATTTACAGTGATTTGCAGTACAGCCCTTAAAGATGAGAGAGCAGGAAAGCTCTTTCTGTCACTTACTGTGCTGAGTCTTCAGTTTCATTCAACGTTTTCCTTGAAATAGGTTTTAGAAATCAACCGTAATTTCCCTGATGTGCTATATCAACTACCAGACAGAACTGCAAAGAATTGATCAGAAGAAAGTAAATGAAAATTAAGAGAGTCCAGGAACCCAGGTGGGATGTATTTATTATTTCTCTTGCACAACTGAATCTGTTCCATGTTACCTTTTAATACATTTCTGGGACATAATTTCTTTCTGTAAGATCAGTGGAAATGGTGCGGACTTTCTCCAAGACCTTCAAACAAGAAAAAAAGGCTTTTTACATTCCCCTTTTATGGAACATGAACAGAATGTACAGATCTCAAACAGCAAAAAATAGCACATTCTCTTAAAGAAATATGTAATTTTCATCCTACACGTATGTCACTTTCAAACCAGAAGGGAAAATCTTCATGAAAGAACACCAGATTGTTCTAACCGATGCCTTCTCAGAACGCTGCACTCAAAGAAAAAAACCCAAACAACATTTACTTAACATTGACACTCTCAATAGCTAAGAAAACTTATCTGTACTAAGGAAGAGCAACAAGAAACTGAGTCTGATCACTATAAAATTACATGAATACAAAACAGTGGGGAAAGTTATTTTAAAATGAGCTGTTGCTTTTCATATATCAGGTCTTTAACTTTCACTGGAAGACAGATGGCCTCTCTAACTTGTAGGTGGCAAAGGAAATGGAAGGCATAGTTGAAAGGCTTGGACAACAGCCAAAGTAAAAATTGTAATTTTGATATCATAGTGTTGAAACGCAGTGCATATAGCAATCATTTTATGATGTTTACTGCCTCCCTTAGCCTTAATTTCAAGGCCCGGAATGTTGTAAGCAACAGATCAAGCCAGGGAGCTTGTGAGAGCAACAGGGGACGTGCATTTTGTAGCTGACATTTTCTTCTTGAGTGCAACCTCCAACCCGCTCATTTTCATACCAAGGTGAAACAACTTGAGTTTGTTCAGAAGACACAACTTCTGCAATACAGTGCTCCTGTGAAGATGTTAAAAAATTGCTAGTTGTGCTGTACAGATGATCTTCAGAACAGTCCTTGTATCTTATTATGTATTGTGAAACAAAGGATAATCCCCTGAGGTATTGAAAAGTTAAAGCGACTAATAAGATGACTCAGAATTTCAGCTCAGTCTGGCTTGTTCTTGTGTCTTTCGCTTTTCATATTCTCTTTTTAGGTCTAGTGTGTTTAAAAGACATGCACTTCAAACAAAATACCCTTATCTAACAGGTACTTATTTCAAAGATAGATGGTTCACTATACATCTACAAAGACTTGTCTCTGATACCACTGAAGTTCACGGTAGCTTATCTGTTGTCTGGGTTAAAAGTCCTGTACATGTGTGTGGATGGTTTGTACAAATCTGACAATAGTACTTTATGGCATAAATAGGCTATTAAAAAATGTCTGTAAGGTCTGGCCAAAAAATTAAAAATATAAGGAATTCTACAACAGGTTTCCAATACTTCATTAATATTCCTCCGTACTGTACCACTAAGAAAATGGGAGATTATTTCTTCATTTCTGTTAGTGAATCTGTACTCTTCTCTAAATAACATCTTCTAGCTCTTAAAGAACAGTATTAGTTCAAATGCCCACTTGCCTTTTTCCTCTAAATCAGAAAGATTCTAGAGTCACAGTAGTCATCCATTTATTCCAAAGGTGATAAAGACTTAGATCAGGTAAATTTGGTTCTTGCTGTCACCATCAGTCACATCTGTGAGGAAATACATGTATTTCACAAATACGTGAATGTCCCATAAAGGGAAATGCAACTGATTGAACATTTTTTCCCAGGTATCAAAAGATGAAATTCAGCACAGACTTACAAAATACAGCCCTAATTCTAATCTACGGGCAATAATCTATCTGAGACAGTTTAACTCTGCCTGAAGAAGACAGATAAAGAGTGCTCTGGGTTAGATACAATTATTAATTCTTTCAGATATTTATCTGAGTTATCATGAAGCAGCACAAACTGTTCAGCCTCATGCAGTTTTGTACAGGGAGATATTGCCATGTTTTGATAAAAAGTAGCTGGAATGGAGGAGCATTGTGACACAGGAGGAGAATAATGTTGAGGCACAAATAAATGCAAAAGATGAATGAGAAAGAAAATTGCAGGGGGAGGAAGGTGATGAAGCTATAAATATAAAATTAAGGTGAGGCAAAAGAAAAGACTTAATTTTTCATGGTGGCAATTAGAAGGAAGGAAAACACTGTCAGTTTGGAATTAAGAGGAGGTTTAATCTGACAGCTCAATTCTGAGATAAAAGACAATCACCACTGTAAAGCACGATATTGGTTCAATGCACTAATTATTAAGGAGGAAAACAGAGATGGTAAGTACTTTCTGAGGGGTTATTTTAAACAAATCAGATGAGGAGTTTAAAGTTTTCAAGACAAGTCATCTGCTTTACTTGTCACTCTGATGATAACTGTGATTTTCATCGTATGTTGGGTTTAATGTGTTTGAGGATACACTTCCAGAAGATTACTAATATACCAAAGCAAATATGAGAGGCTACACTTTAAGACAGAATTTCCTTCCATCATTTTTCCAGCTGGTACTGAATTTGATTACTGTAAAGTGCTTGCTAGTTTCTTCCATATCTTTGCCATTATGAATACAAGTTACTGACTTCTGGCAGTATAACTGCAAGGTGCAGCATATAGAACACAAAATCCAGACTAAGTCCCTAGATACCCTCTAGGCTGCACAATGTAACTCATGTAAGTCACATAGAGATAATTAGCCTGTTTGGGAAACTGAATTTTAAGAAAAGTGAAATACAGAAAATATGCAGCATTTCAGGAGCATGGCATGTGCTGGACTACATCAGCAGGGGCAAAGGACTTGGGCTCCTTGTCAGCATCCAGATTTCAGTTTGGATCTGGCCATTACGCCCTGAGGTAAGGAAAATCTATGTCTATGCTTGCAAAATAAATGGGCCCAGGACTGCATCCAAGGACGATTAGCTGCTGTGTGCTGAGAAGCCAGCATCCCCGAAAGGGAATGCTTACCCTCAGACCTGAATGACTTTCCTCTACACAAGCTCATGCAGTGATTTCTCACAAAGCCCAAGGCAGCATGGTCACACCTCTGCTAGCTTGCTTCTAGAACTGCCAGGGAGGAGAAACAAAAATACCATTAGCACATATTTATTTTAAATTAATTAGAAACAGCTGAGAGTGCAAATGTGTAATAAAGATGGGCAAAGTCTAGAACATTATCACTTAGTTTGACACCAGCGCTAGTAAAAACAACCAACGAAATGATAAGGGAATTAATCTGGAAGCACAAGGCAGACGACTGCTAAATAAACAGCAACAGCATGGGCCTGCAAAGAGTAGGTTGTACCTCATAAACCTGAATGGCATTTTGTTCACACCCTGCAAAGATGGACCAAGCAGAGAGGTGATAAAAGCCAGCCAGCAGAGAATTGCAATAAACTTTGGAAAGACCTAACAAAGATGGGCAATTTGATAACATACCAGCAGATTACCGTGTGGGGAAGCTCGTGGAGATGTGCAGGGAAAGAAGCAATTTCAATTGCAGAGATAGGTTTTGAGGTACAAGTGGTTTCACCTTGCTGATGTGTCACTGTGAACAGCTTAGTAGTCCCAAAGTTAACTGGGGGGGGGGCAAAAAAAAAATCCAAACCCCAGATCCCAAACTCAAGAATATTGAACATACCCTACTGCTACACCTGATGGCTATATACAATGTTCCTCATTGTTGTTCATATATCTACCCCCAGCCTTAGGAGAAGTTTCATCTTGATGTAAGAATATAAATTTTTTACAGTGAGTCTTCATCACTAGAAGTTTTCAAGACTTGACTGGACAGAGTGCCAGATAATCTCATTTAAGCTCCCTTTTCCACAAAAGGTTGGACAAGATGATCTTTTGTATCTGAAGTCTTCTTCCAGTTACTGGTAGAGAGCTGACATGCTTTAAGAGATGATGTCAGGGAGCCCTTATAGCTACCAAGACTTCTCTGTCTGCAAAACAAATTTTTAGACAGATCAATATAGTCTGATCTGAGCCTTCCAGTTTCTGTGTGCAGGTAAACATGATGCCATAATGACTATCATGTGAAATGTGACTTTCGTCTTATATATGGGTGCAGTAGAAGCATCTGAAAGCTGAGCGCCTTGTCCTTTACCAAAAGTTTGGTTAAACAATGAAAAAAAGCACTGGAAACATCACTTCTCCTCTACAGCTAGGCTTTCTCTTTCCGCTTCCTTAGCTGCACAGTGACCATCAAGGCTAAGACAGGGTTTCTGCTCAACTACATTAATGATAACATCTCCTAGGTGCATGAGGAATGCTTGAGTAATTTTGCACCGAGGACAGTGTAATAGAAGTGCTGCTACAAGCATTGCAAAGGGGGTTTTAATGCCATGATGTTAAAACATAAGAAAATGTGATTTTTTTTTTTTTCCAGTATTTGACTCTCTTCAGTCACATCCTCCTCCTGCAGCCTTACAAAGTCAGGGTATACAAGGTCTCACAACATTTCTCCTCATGGGTTTTTAATGGAGCAGTGAAAAGTATAGTACTGAGTACAATTTTAAGACAAGTTTGCAAAAGATATATTTGACCTCTTCTTTATTGGTACTAAATCAGTTTCAGTGCTTACGGCACAATTGCAGAACCAGATGGAGCAAGATCTTTTGCCCAGTTCCTCAGTAATGCCACCCTCGAAGCTGCAGCTAGTTTTGGAAGGTGGTGATTACACCACCTTCCCTGAATTTGCTGACATCAGCCTCCCTGACATATGGCTGTCTGGAGGCACATGGACAGAAGATGATGGATAGCCTATCTTTCAAACGGCAGCGATCAGACCAGAAACAAGCTCCATGCACCATGCTTGTTTTGCGGAAACTGCATAAATCTTTTTTCCCCGATTATAATCAAACTGATGAAGTGCCAGAGCTCAAAGAGAGGGTGCATCCAGGTAGTTTTATACTTCACAGTCTGCTGGAATGTTTTGTTAATTACTTAGAAATGATGTCTTCTGAAGGAATAAAGAAGCAGGTTGGCATTTGATCATGTTGCCTGATGATGCATTTCCATATGTTGCAAATCTCTTGCCATACAGTGAGGATCAGAACGTCTGTCTAGCTGATCTTGTCAGAAGCATCAGCATTTTCAGAATTTTTGTTTCTTTTGCTTAGCATTGGCAACCAAAGGTGCTCTTCAGACTGAAGTTGGCATTCCTTTATGGGAAACCCCACATTTTTATCAAGTGTACATTTGGCTCCTTCAGAACATTTTCCACCTCTGAAAACAAGTATGATTGTGCAATTAATTCCTCAGTCCTAAAAGAGATGTGTCAGCATTGTGAGCTGCCCTTGGCTGCAGGGAAATTCTCAAGGAGTTGAGGTATGTTATAAACTCTTTGACAAACAAGACTGTTCTCTCTTCCAGCCACTGACCTCTTTCGTAACCTGAACTGTGCCTTTGCCTACAGATTTCTGTGGTACTCTCAGAGCTGCTTAAGTGCACATTGCTTAGTTTTTCTCTAACCTTTTCTGTAGACATGAGCTAGCAGTGCCATCATTATGTGCAGCTGTTCTTTTTTTTTTTCCCCCCAACCTGTCTGTGAGAAGACATTTATGATACAGAAATCCGGTGCCAGCTAGTCAGTAGCAAGGTTCTGTATGCCCAAATCATCTTTGATGACAGACTGCAGTCTGTCTTTTCAAGGGCAGAGCCACATCATTCCCATTACCTCCATTCAGGCACACACTCAAGAGAGGTCACAACAGTCCTCCCTGTTGGATGTGGCTGTGAGAGGGACTTGTGAATGCTCTGCCCTTCACAGCACAATTAAGGGCACACTCATATACAATAAAATCATGTTAGGATGACCCTGAGCTGACGGGTGTCCAGTTCTCCAGCAGCCATGCTGCAAGTCTGAGGCATCAGACTCAATTGCTCAGCTGCAATACTAGTTTTAAAATATTTATGCACCACAAAAACAGCCTGAACGACAAAGGATGTTTTCCATTGTTTTTTCAGTGTATAAAATATACTAAGAGGGCTGGGAAGGGAAGTGTTCCCACTTTGCCTCAAGGGTGCTGGTCAGGACTGGAATCCCAGGAGGGACTACAGTCTGCCTTCCCAAGATCCCAGTATTACACCCTGCTCATCCCCCACCTTTTTCAGACTGTTGGTTCTCCTACACTGGCAGGCTAGCTAAGGAGCCCAGGACTGCCAGGCTCACACCTGAGCCCAGCATCCACTGAAATAAAGACAGATAAATGCTAGGACATCTGCATGTCATCCCACAGTAATTCCTATACAGGTCTTCTAACACTAATGGTCTTGGACAAACTCCTCCTTTATAGTCCCAGAGAAAGGTCACAGAAATCTGTTAACTTTTGATTTAAGCAAAACCACGTAATTATTTCTGTCAAAATGTGAGCTTTGGGTCCTGGGGTTTTGTTTGTTTGGTTGTTTTTTTTTAAATAAAATTAATGTGGTTGTTCAAATTAGTCGCCATTTATGAACCCAAGTGGAATTTAGCAAAGAAGACTGGGCACCAAGCTGTCCATTATTTTCATCTGTGACTTAGGAAAAAGCAGTAGAGCTTACCTCATTTAAAATGTAATGCTTCCAAACGCAGGAAGAGTGAGAGACCTTTTGCAACATCGTGTCCTTTACAGAGATCTTGAGAATTTAGCAATCTGAATACACCTTAATGTGATCACATTTAGTGCAAATAAGCCTCCTTCCACTCCTTCACCCTTCTCTTTTTTGTTGTGTGGAAAGGCTAAATGGTTTGCTGGAGCAAGTTTTTTTGAAGTTTGCAGTAATTTGATAGCAGGGATAACCTCAAAGCCCTCTTGCTCTATAGTGAGCAAGTCCTTACAACCCACTATCTGTCAAACAATTTCTAAATGCTGCCAACTGCCTACTGTCTCCTTTTGTCTAGCCACGAGTCAGAAACATCCACCGTGTACATCTGTTCCAAGCGCCGCATATGAGACAGCATCAGCTTTGCTTAGTTGTTGCCATTGCTAGGTGAATCATGCCATGCCACATCATTTATTCAGGCCATCAACATTAAACTGGTATTTCATAGTTCTGTCCCGATAAATCAAATCTGTTAAGTTGAAAACCCAGTAAGTGAATCAGTGACATTGAAACCTAATGGCCCACAAATGAAATGTTCCATTTTTGAAAGACTCTAATGGGCTTAGTCATTTCTTATTTCACAGGCTGTAGCAAATTTATCAGCTAAATTAAAAGCCTGCTTTGCTGGACTTTGAATGACAATAAAAATATTGACACTGAAAGACTGAGGAAAGGCATACCACCTCCTTCCAGACAGCCTGAACGTCACTTCTAAACAATTGAACTGCTATTCTAGATTGGTCATTCATATGCAACCAATCTCTGAAGCGGGGTAGATGACATATGAACTTAAGGAAAAAATAAACCAGCTCTGCATTAAAAACAAGAAGCCATTTAAGGGTATCCTTGCTAAAGTATTTCTTCGTGAAGATCAATAATAAGTTGAAAATACACATGCTTACCAAGGCTAGAGAAAGTCCACACAAGTAAGCCACCACAGCAAGCGGCTACCAGATGGCTAGGGTAATTTGCTACCATTAAGGATAATCTATAGATATACCTACAGATTGCTTAGTCAAGTACATTCCAAAATTCATCTGAAAGAGCATTAACTGATGCTCAAAATCAATAGCATAAAGCACTGCTCAACTCCCAGGAATTTTGAAAGTGACACTGTACAGGACAGCAGGGTCCCACTCCCTCATGCAGCTTTCTTGCCCTGGTGGCACAGGTCAGATCCCCATTATTCAAACCAGCTCCAAGTTTTCAAAAGTGCCTGTTCGTGCTCATTTGCTAAGGTGCTAACCCATGTTTTATAAATACTTCGATGGTTCTGCCTTCGTAGATTTGGCCTGAATTTCATAAGTGAAGAGATCTTATCTGTAAGTGATCTGATCTCTTTCCCTGCCACCCTCTGGCAGGTCCAGACCCTCCTTGATAATATGCCTGCTCAGTTTTAAAAGAGTTATTGTACCATTTAAATAAATATATAAAAAATTTTTAAAAAAAGGCAAGGCAAAAGCAGGATTAAATCAATCTACAGTATCAGTACTTGTATCAAAATATAAAGATGATACAGTGCTCACAATTAGAAATTGTTTTGCACACATATATGTATATATAAGCATCTTAAAATTATTCCTTCTTAACTTTATCAACTTATACACTGTCAGCCCCTGAATGTTTATGTTGATAATTTCTCAATACTAATGAATACATTGCTTAATAGAATAGATGCTGTACTCTCCCTTTGTACTCGCATGTTTCCTGACTGGAGTGCAGATACAAGTGTCTGGCTCTGTCTTGGAGGTGTCTACTTTAACAGACAGCAGAGTGCTCTTACAAGACTCATTTTAGCCCATAATGGGTACAGCACAAATTGGAATCTCCTGCTTCAGCTGACATAAAAAATAGACATTTTCCTACTGCACATTGGTCTGGAGCCAGCAGCTTTCTATTTTCTAACAGAGCATTTAAAATGACCACAGGTTTTTGTTGCCTTACCTCACATTTTTTAACGCGGATGCTATGGGAAGAAAATTATGTAAATAAACCTGTGCTTGCATGGGGAGAAGAGAAATCAGCCCCCTCTCGCTTCATCCAGTGAAGGAATTCTTGAGCTGCATCACTATTTCTATAAGTCTAGCGAACTAAAATAAATCAAAACCCAACCTTCAATACTGTGAATGAGAAAAGCCTGAGGTGTCACATAATATCTGTGACAAAGAAACCAGGGCCATACATGTGTGATTGTCAAAATACTAGTATGGGACAGTACTGTTTTTAGGATTTCACTCAAGTAGTGCATGGGAGATTTTAACTTTCCATTTATACTGAATATATTCAGCAGCCTTAGCAGGGGAGGGAAACCCTGAAAAGTAACCTTGAGAGTGTGATTTGGGGCCCATTTATTACAGGGGCGGTGAATTGAGGTGGTCCGTTTCCAAAATGAGCGAGTGGGTACTGGAGAAAGTCCTACAGCAGGCAGGAATAACACCACCTCCACAACCGCTGGCTCTCTGGCTGTTGTTAAAACTAAAGCAGCATGCGCCAGTTTTATTAGTCATTTTCTGGTCATAATTCCTAAATTAGGTGTTTGTGGGCATTTGTACCACATAGCCCTCTGTGTGAATCCCATGAGGTTTTCAGCAGGAGCTAGGAGCTTAGCCGTGCAGGATGGCCACAGCCTAAGGCATTTTTAGGTCTAAAATGAAGAGGCCTAGCAAATTTAGGATTAGCCAGTTCCTGTGGATCATTTGATTGATGGTAATTTTGAACTCAGAAAAAGAAAAAATCTTCTAGGTGTCAAAATGCTTTTGTAGTTTCAAGGTCGCATCACCGTGTAAATTACCAGGTGATAAGGAGTTTGTTGGTCTTGCCTAAGGCAGATTTTTTTTTTTTTAATACACATTTATTAATCTGACACACCTATGTGAAAAATCTGTTAAATTGTGTGACACACCTTCCTCCTTGAACAATTTCTAATTAAAATCTAAGTGGTTCCAATTTAATGGTTTTGCCACTTTGTTTTACACAGTCAATATACCCTGATCTGTCACCTCTACTAGGACTTGTAGGCAAATACTCCGAAAATGACTGATTTGTCCCTGACTATGTATTTCTTAAGAGCTCTCTTCTACGCTGCATGTTTGTTGTTTTCTTTGTTTTATCCCTCTCATTTATCTCCCTACTGCCTTCTTCACACCCTCTTCTGGCTTTACAAGCTCTGTAGTAGCAGCTTCTCTTCGGGGGGCTGGGGTGTGTGTGTCTGCACATTTTAAGGTAAGAGTTGGGGTTGTTCAGCCTGGAGAAGAGAAGGCTCCAGAGATACCTTACAGCAGCCTTCGGTATCTGAAGGGGCCTACAGGAAGGATGGAGAGGGACTTTTTACAAGGGCATGTAGAGATAGGACGAGGAGTAATGGCTCACACTGGAAGAGGGGAGATTTAGATTAGATCGCAGGAAGACATTTTTCACTCTGAGGGTGGTGAGACACTGGAACATGTTGCCCAGGGAAGCTGTGGATGCCCCATCCCTGGAAATGTTCAAGGCCAGGTTGGATGGGGCTTTGAGCAACCTGTTCTTAGTGGGAGGTGTCCCTGCCCATGGCAGGGATTGGAACTAGATGATATTTGAGGTCCCTTCCAACCTAAACCATTCCATGATTCTATGATCCTATGATCTGACCCTGCCAGCTGAGGAGACTGGACCTGAGCTCTGAATCACCCACTCAGTTGCATATCCACCCTCCATCCACCCCTGCCACCCCTCAGCTGCAAGTGCTGAGGAGTGCCCTCTCCAGCTCCTCTCCCAGACAGGCAGGAGGTGGACGCAAGATGGGCAAACAGCTGTTGCCCAAACCAAGCCTGGCCCCAAGAGACTGGACAGGGAGGCTCCACATCAGCCCCGCTTTTCTCAGTAGAGAGGACAGCATCGAGGAGCACCCCACTGCACCTGCCCCTAGCAACCCATCAGGCCTGGACTCTTGTCTGTGTCCACGTATCAGCCCCCACATCAGGATGTCCCCACTCCTACTGCGCCAGCCACACGCAGCAGGAGAAGAGGACCTATATACATTTCTTTGCTACTTCCCCAGCTGACAGCAGCTTTTGCAGAAGGCTGTTCCTTGCTCAGCAAAATAGCACACACTCTTCTTTGCCCAGAAGCACGTGAGAAATCTTATCCATGGTATCTGATTTTCTTTCAAAACCATGGTTCTTTTCAAAGGCCTCCCCACAAAGTGTAAGAAAGTGACAACGGCTAATTAATTCCTAAAATTACTACTGCAAGGACTTAGTGCCTCATGCTCATGGAAGCACTGGGAGAAGCAAAATAGAGTAAGCCATGTTCTGAAAGTGGCGAGGGACTGAGCAAAGCAGGAGAGCATGCTGCAGTTCCCATGGGAAATGGGAGACCAGAAAAAGCAAAGACAGAGGGGTGTTGGGGTTTTTTTGGGGAGAAAGGATACGTTCTTTCTTCCAATTTGTTCTGAGAGGCTAATTACATTGCACCAAGACATTCAGAGGACGAGAAATCCATATTCAGTATGTTATACAGTACGTACCAGTGTATAGGTCCACCAGGTTTGCACTAGCAGCGTGCATACAGCTGCTTTTAAATCTCTCTTACACCCAGGGTAAAAGCAGGACCTGTTGTCCCACCGTGGGACAGCAGTCCTGCCTCCTGTGAGAGGTGGCCTGCGGAGGGGATTATAAAGCAAGCTGCATGACCTTGGTATGTGGGAGTACTGTTTCTGGCTTTGGGTATCTGTGTATCTCTTTGACGCAATTTGTTGGGATACACTATTTCTCCAGACTCATTTTTAATGTTCTATGCCTGCCTGCTTTAACCTAGCCTCAGACAATGTTATTCAGGCCTCTAGTTTCAAAACAGCACAGAATACTACAAGCAAATCAAGACTCTTCACACCTACCTTTCACTGAGCCTCCTTCCATCAATCTCGTCAGCTTGCAAAGATTTAAAGTTTTCCATTAGTGTTTCCTCAAGGAAGATTCTCTTTTTATCTCCAAGAGCTGTGTTGGTAGAATAATCTATTATCACCTCTTTTATCTCCCTCTTCTGTAGACTCAAAATACATTTTGTTTAGGTTCTGTAGTTTGTTTGTGTTTTTTTTCCTGCAGTACTGACTCTTAGACCCTTCCTATCATTTTGCAAATACTATGATTTGGGAGGAAAACCTAGCATACTTCTGTACTGCGTCAAGAAACCCTTAAAAAGCCTCTCTGCCATAACATGGTTACTTTCTGTTTAGTTACACCTTTAACTGTGGTAAGCAAAGAATGCTTTTAAATCACTTTTACTGCAAAAGTGAAGAGATCACTTTTTAATGGTGCCGGTTTTGATATTCTGCTATAGTATCTACATTAAGCTACCGCACTTTTAAAACTGTAGACTTGTGTCTTCAACATTGTTAACTTTAAGAATTACTTAAAAATCTAGCCTAGGCACAGAAAAGGAAAATTCAATATTCAATACTAAAAATTAATACAAAACTAAGACATTTATTTCAGGCAGTGTAATCTTAAGCACTTGCTGTCTCGTACCCTTTGACTGTACTCAGAAATGAACACCCACAAGAACATTATTATTATTATTACAAAAGATATAGCCGTTTTTCTTACTTCCAGCACATGCTGTGTGTCTTCCTTCTTCAGTCTTTCTCCATCGTCCAAGGAACTGGATGTCCCTACACACAGACTACTACACACAGCCAGCTACTGCAGAGACAGTTAGGAAATTTCAAGGGACAGATGCTTTGAATTAATTTGGCTTGCAATGAAAGACAGCCATACTAACTCAAAGCACTTGTTAAAGTGTAGGACCAATGGCAAGTTTACCATAGATTAGTCTGCTTTTAAGTACCTTGTTGGCATACCTTAAGACTTGAAACACGGGTTTTCCTTTAAACCATAGATATTGAGTGTTTGTGACTGTTTGTGTTTAAAACTGTAACTTCAGGTCAGACCAGAGCTTAGTAATCCAGGAGCTTTGAAAAAGCAGAAGATAAAGCTGACCACAAAGCCCTATTTCTATAGAGAGTTATGGCTAACACCTGCTTTTTTTTTCCCTTTCTTAATAATTCAGACTCTAAGAAAGAACAGATTTCCCTTCTTTATGTCAAAGTCTGTCTCTATTGTTTTTCAAAGATACTTCTCGAAGTATCATTTCAGTTAGCTTAATGACACTCAGTTGACCTTTCTAAAAACTGGCTTAAAAATAACTACCCACACCTGCATCTGTTTTACAGTCTTTGTGTCCCATCTTGGTGACCGAGCAATACCATGATCAACTGCCCTTGGGCCTTGTTTCCAGAGAGAGCTGGGATATGGATCGCTGACACAGAATCACTTAGGTTGGAAGAGACCTTTAAGATCATCGAGTCCAACCACAGAATCACTTAGGTTTGAAGAGACCTTTAAGACACCTCCCTTCAGCGAGTTTACAATAACAAGGGAGGGGAGGGCAGTAGATGAAGAGACCTTGATGTGCACCACTTTACAGACCTTATTCTATTACTGGGGCTTCCACGTGTACCAACAGGAAAGAAAATGCTGGGAACTAGGGAAGGTGAGTGTGGATCTTCTCCTGAATAAACTTGGGAAGTCAGGGATGCAATTAAACCAGGGAACATGGAGCAGAGAAGCAGGGACAGCAGGTGGCAGAAAAACAATGCAATGAAATCCTGTCTGTCTGCGAAGTGTGGAGGACTGCAACTAGCTCAAGGCTCTAGACAGTATGAAAATCCAAGGTGAATTTGCTGGGTGTACAGTTTCTTTAGGAAATGGGCGTTCCCACTATTTCTATGGCTGGATTTGTGCAAAAGTGTTGGTAAGACAAGGCACCTTTCTCATCTCCAGAGAGAATAAGAAAAGGGGAAGGAGCTTTCTGCACCAACCATTTTCCCTAGACCTGATTTATCTCAATGCTTAAGATATTCAAGAAGTTATAACCATTGGGCAATTATACTGTGTTTTAATGCAATGGTATCTACTTACTAAGTTTATCCAAACTAAAATTGATGTATTTCCTGAAAAAGATCTCCCACTGCCTGCACACAAATCTACGTTACTCTCATTTCTAAAGACTGCAAGTGCAGCATGATCAATGTGTCTTTCACTGACAAGAAGTTACATTTCCAGTGACCCTCTCAGGATTACCTATTTTCACGTATTGCAAGTCTGCTGTCTTACTGATGAAAGATCCATCCCTGCAATGCACCAGAATTGTTTTCTGAAGCAAAGACTTAACAAACATATGCCTAAAGTCTTGCCTTCTAAGAAAAATTTCCACTCCAAAACTCAAGCTCAATGTGGCTATTTTCTCAGCAGTAAAACCAGGGTAAAACCTTTCATCCCCAACATTCATTCCTGACTTCAGTAGCGAAGTTAGCATTTCTTATGGGAATGATTTTGTAGCAATACTGGTAATGAAGGGAGCTAAAAGAGCCAAATAAAACATGTTGGGGGAGCCAGGAAGAAGGACTTCTGGGTTGTTTTTTTTTCCTTTTTAAATTGATTAAATTTTAAATTGATTAACAGTCTGGATACATACAAACTGTCGAATCAGTCCAACTGAATGGCCTGATAACGTCTCAGAAGTGATGAGAGGGAAGGGTTTGGAACTTCTTAAACTAGGTTGGTCACCAAAAGAGTCGTAACCTAGATCTACAGTTTCTTTCATGCTTTTGTAATATAGAAAGAAAACTGCCTCAGACAAAAATCATGGATAAAACCGTAATTTATATTCATAGGTTTTATTATGTCTCTGTAGATGTATATCAGTCACTCACTGACCCCTGTAAATTGCATTTCAAAAAGCAGTTGGGCATGCAAATAGGATCTCTAAGGGGAGCTAGTAGCACAGCTTACAGATGGCACTAGGTGAAGCAAGCAAGAAAGATATTACTGAAGAAATCATTACTTTTTAACTGTAATATTACCCACCTCTACATACAAAGATAATGTAGTAGATTGCTGTGGCCAAGAGCTGCACAAAATGAAAAAAACCCAAACAATTTCAACAAGCAACAACTAAAACCATGAAACTAATCAAACATTGAATGCTTGCCATTTTGAGATTTAAGCGTATATATTCATGTAGCAGAATGATGGTTTTTTCCATAAGTCTGTGAATATCTTCTATTTATTGCACTGTGTGTACCATGGGATTAGCCTGAACAATGCCACAAAAACCACTAAAATGCACTTTTTTCTTGCTAAAGGTCAGTGTTAGCAATATATATTGGTGCAGAATTGCCCCTTTGCACACACCAAGTGGTGAAGATGCAGCTGCCTTAATGTAGGCAGCTGGAGCTGGCGTGAACATTCACCCCCTCACATTACTGGTACCCTGTTAGCACCTGTACCTAACAGTGTAGATTCTTTCCAATTATATATCACAATTCTCTCCTTCACATACAGAACATGCACATCATGTCAAACCTGTTATTAACAGTTCCCAGCCATCTTCATCTCTGACTTTACTATTTACAGGCCATTGTTTTCAGGTAAGCCCAGATCAAAATTTGGCCACTGAAAGAGCTCAGAAAGCTGTGTTCTGGAAGTGGCACAGTGCTGCTCACCCTGTATTGTAAAAGCGTGTGCTTCGCACAGCAATAACCCTAAAAGACCTTATTACATGGCAAGCTGCTCTCAAAATCTTTCCTAATGCAAAAATATTTGTACGCAGCACTCTTCATCAGAATGTGATGAAACAACGTAGAAATGCGTAACTGGCAGTTGAACTCGGGTGTCTGGTTTAGAAATATACTTCTTACAAGTGCCAGAAAGTCCATGAAGTCTACAGAGGAAGAATGCCAGGAATGGTACAAATTGCTTTGTACTGAAGGCTCAGAGGAAGTAATATGCAATGGGATCTACGGCACGCTCTCTCCAGCAGGTGAGAGTTAGTTATTAAGGCCTGAAGTCAAGATTCAAACTGAATGACTGTGGGGAGAGGGGTGTGAGTGTGTACAGTGCTTTTCAGTGCTAACTGAAGTATAATTTAGCAATAGACATAGCTGAAGGGCAGGATAGGAAGGCTTAACAGAAGCTATATGACATTTTTCTTAGCATCTCACTTGTATGCCATCCCTATAAGTAAAAAAAAAAACAAAAAACCATCAGATTTATCTCCTGATTTGATTACTTTGTTGTCTTTCTCTGAAATTTTCCAAGGTCTTATCTTGCTACCCTTTCAGTCCTTCTAAAATGCTGCTGTTACGTGGGTGCTGCACTGGGGCCAGACTTTCAAAGCTGTTTCCTACATCCCAGTCCCACTTGTCCCTTTGTTCCCTTCCCTGCTTTTTTCCAACCACCTTCCACATTATGTATTATTCCATTGTTCAGTTTTGCTCTGTCCCTGATGGGATGTCTTCATCCTGCATGTTTCTAAATAATTAATACTTCAGTACATGTAGCACTTTGTAATATGTTTTTCATTCTTGCACCATTCCAGGAACTTCATTAGCATAATGGTAGGATAGATGCATATTGAACTAGAAGTTGATTTAGTGCAGTGCTCTTGGTTCCTATTGTAAGGTCACAATTGGATTTCATTAGAGACTAAGAATAAAGCTGCTGGCATACACTGTCATTGTTTGGTTCTTATTTAAGCTTTCAAAAACAAAAATTAGCATTTAGAATGCTGAGAAGAGTAAATTACTAAGCCCCTATGCACCAGAGATATTCACCTAGCAGGACTCAAGGTAGGTCAAGTCCCTCAGCTACGCTGGTTTACCCTGGATTACCTTGGTATCTGCATTAGGGATATACCATGCAGCAGGATTCTTTTCAGACACAGTTTTCGTTGACACCAGCAACCAACTGGTGTGTCCTTTTGCACCCCAGTGGTGCACTCGTTTGGATTCCCTGCAGACAGAACCAGGGCTGTCACTGAATCCCTACAACAGAGTGGCAGATCAATCCTAAAGCCATTCCTGAAAAAATCTCTGTTCAACACATCAATGCGACCCCGTATCCAGAGGTGATGACACACCAGTGCTGGATCTTCCCCTGACCTCAGGAGCTTCGGATTTGCTTCGGTTTGTTTGTTTCTTTCAGGGCACAGTTTTTGCCTGGTAGAAACGTAATAAAAATAGCGCCCAAATAAATATTTCTGGTTGCTAATTCAGATGGCAGAATTAGGCTTTAATGCTGTTCAGTTACTTATTCAGTGGCTTTGACTTATGGCAAAGTGACTGATAAAATGTCTCAACAGAGTATAAGATAATGGTGATGCTAGATCAGGATCAGGCAGTAGCTTCTTGACCTTTAAAAAAAAAACAGGGATGTGATTAATTTAAAGAAGTCCTCAACATGTTAGTGAATCTGCTTTTAGCTCTGGAACAAACCTGCAGCAGTGGAAATGTGGCACAAGAGTGAAGTTTTCTTTCCCTTTCTGAGAAACCTGTGTAGCATGTCATATACGGCTAGACCCCAATGGGAACCATGACCAAGCTGTAGCAGGTGGATGCATGTACAACCCCTGCAGAAGATGGCAGTGCTCCGGCCTAGATAAAATCTTTCACCAGTTCCTTTCTGCAGGGCACAACAGGCTCCAAAATGCATAGGACACCTTTCAGTGTTGGCATCTCAATGACCGTCAGGTATATCCACCTTGCTGGTAGCTTGACAAGTGCATGCTCCATCTTTCAGCATCAGAATGAAAACACACTTTCAAATCACAGGATCACAGAATATTAAGGGTTGGAAGGGACCTCTAGAGATCATCTGGTCCAACCCCCCTGCCAGAGCAGGTCCACCTAGAGCAGGTTGCACAGGATAGCATCCAGTCGGGTTTGGAATGTCTCCAGAGTCGGAGACTCCACCACCTCTCTGGGCAGCCTGTGCCAGTGCTCTGCCACCCTCAAAGGAAAGAAGTTCCTCCTCACATTGAGATGGAACTTCCTATGTTCAAGTTTATACCCATTGCCCCTTGTCCTATCACTGGGTACCACTGAAAAAAGACTGAACCCCTCCTCCTGGCACCCTCCCTTTAAGTATTTGTAAACATTAATGAGATCCCTGCTCAGCCTTCTCCAGACTAAAAAGACCCAACTCCCTCAGCCTTTCCTCGTAAGAAAGATGTTCCAGCCCCCTAATCATCTTTGTGGCCCTTTGCTGCACCCTCTCCAGCAGTTCCCTGTCCTCCTTAAACTGGGGAGCCCAGAACTGGACCCAGTACTCGAGTTGTGGCCTCACCAGGGCAGAGTAGAGGGGAAGGATGACCTCCCTCCACCTGCTGGCCACACTCCTCTTGATGCACCCCAGGATGCCATTGGCCGCCTTGGCCACAAGGGCACACTGCTGGCTCAATTTGTTGGCAACAGTCTGGTACTGTCCAGGTATAGCTTCATTACCCACCATGGAAGTGGGTATGCAGGTTCTGCCATGATGTAGACTGTCATCATGAAAACAGGTATTGCGCTCTCACGCTGAATTCCAGAGCTGGTGCTCCCCACCCTCTGCCCTAAGCACTGCACAGACTGGCAGCTCTGCCCCGGATTTTCCTGTTCACATGAGATAGAGCAAGCTGTACAGCCATATATATTCAAACCACGTGGAACCCTTACTCCAAGACATAAGTTTGCATAAAGCCGTAAGATTTAAACCACTTAACTGGAAACTCTTCCCGGTTTTCCCAAAATAGAATACTGAGACTCAAGGATTAGGATCAATCAGACCATTGATCTCTCTAACCACAGCACTGTCCTGACCCTACGGTGGCAGTCAAAGGTCTGCATAGTAAGATGAAGGAGGGGAAGACAGCAAAGGTGAGTTTTCCTAATTCTCAAGAGACCAAACAGAGTGCAGAGCAGACCAAAAGAAAGCTTTGGCTAAGAGAGACATGAGTCAGAGGCCAGCTGCCTCCAAGCGAGGCACACAGATGACTGCTTTGCATTGCCTTTTAGGTGGAAACACATGGTGTGCACCCAGGGCCAGCTGCTGGCATGCACTTCACTGCTGGAAAATGCGTAAGGAGGATGTAAAGTCCTCGGATCAAAACAGCTCTCACAAAATTGAGCACAGGTCACTGCCTTCACTGTCCAATCTAGAGGCACTCCCTGTGATACACTGTCAGCTGTTCAATCAGTACGCCGCTCCTACTTTAAACATTGGATTTTTGGATTATTTTTAAAACAGAAAGGGCTCCACTAGATGTAGCAGCTGAGGTACATACAGCAGAAGGAAAACAAGTTTCATCCAGTGCAGCACACTTGCATCCATCATCTCTAGGACATGAAGAGTTTATTCTTCAGCTTATTTATTCAGATAGGCAAGCCAAGTGTAAAGGATTGGTAGACTTCTTGTAGGATAAGCTCGTATATATATTACATATTTTTTTGGCAATTATCAGTGGTCTACTGATTTTGCATTTTAGAACAAATCCCTGACCAGTCCTCCAGTGCCTGTGGGTAATCCTCATTTTCAGTTTTTGATGATGATTTATTTCTATTGATATACTAGAAATAAATATAATTTGCTTATTTCTAAATAGATCTAACTCATTTCAATGCAGTTTCTGTTAGCAAAGGATATAACTAAATAGCAAAGCCCTCCATAAGAAACCTCAGCTGTCTCCCCTTCAGAGCAGCACAGTTGATGAAAAGGCGCTCTCTCATATATCCTTGTAGAAATAAAACATTCGTCCCATCTTTTCAGTACTCAATCATGATCATCTCCATCTTCACTGCTGGTGAAGTGGAAAGACCTGGAAATGGCTTCTGCTTCTTTTCTGACAGTGCAGATGAGGGATTTCATCTTATCTGAGCATCACCGATTACTTTCCCTAGCTTTGTAGCTATCCTGAATCATTTCCTTCTACTCTGCTTTCACCAAAATTAGAGAAAATGAAAGGCTTTGAAGGATCAAACTCAAAGACGCTTGCACTTCTGCTTACAGTTACAAAGGTTAGAAAAACAATTGTGCTATCTATTTGGCACTTGTGAAAAATTCTTTGTGGCAGGAAGCAACGCTGCGGTTTCTTTCCCTTCCTTCCCTCCTTCTCCGGCTTTGTTGTCTTTCTGACATATCTTTATTAACTCTTCAACAGTTTGAGAAAAACAATGAAAACATTGTGGTTTTTCATCAGAAGGTCAAGAGCAGCATTATTCTCTAAAACAGATTTGCAAGTAACTTTTTGTGTACTTTAACCATACCACGCAGAAATGTTGCAAGAACCAGAATGGTTCTTAAAAAAAACCCCATATAAGATAGGACAGAGCTGCGAGAGAGAACCATTTTAGTGCTGAGGCAGAAGTTACCTCCCTCTGAGATAATCCCATGCACTTCTTTTCACTTCACACACAACTCCTTCCTAGGCATTAAACTAAATCCTACATTCAAAGCTTGTATGTCCTACTTTCTTTTACTATGATTTTCGAGCAGTTTCTGCCTCTATCCCATCTTTGTTAGATGGGTCTCGAGTCCACTCAGAAAGTCATAACAAATGCTTATTGAACAGAAAAGGTGAGACATGCTTAATATTCTCAACATGTAGCTAGCCCGAGAAATGGGAAAAGCAGTCTGTTTTTCTTCTCTTACACAGGACCAAGGAGAAAAAAAAAAAAAAAAGTCTTATCATCAAGACTGAAAGACTCAAGACTGTTTTTGTCTCGGGATGGAAGAACTGAGAGGAAACATCACAGTGGTCTTCAAACAGAAGAAAGACTTCTGCAATGTCAAAAAGAATCCTTGATGCTGTGACCTTTATGTAAGTAGCAAACGCAATTGTATCAAATTACTCGAAGTGGAAATTTAGGCTAGACATCAGAACAGACATTACGATAGCAAGGATAATGGAGCACTGGAAGGGACTATGAAACATCTATCAGGGAAGGTTTTAAAAAACGGGCTAGACAAGAAACAATCTGGAAAGACATGGCTACACCTGAAGCTGAGTAACGGACTAAATGGTCTCTTAAGGTTCCTCTCAGTCCAATACCTTTTAATGACTTTGTGATTCCACACAGACTTATGGCCTATTCATGCCCTGGATTATTTCCTGGACATAAAACTAAACACCCACAATTACTTAATCTGTACTCGATAATAGAACGACACATACTGCAGTTTTTCCTCCTGATCAAAAGTGCAAGTGGGAAGCCTTGATCCGTGCTTTGCACCCGCAGGTACCGGCAAGCATCTTCCCCTTGTTGCGCACCTGCAGTGGGCTACACAGTCCACTGCAGCTTTTGGCACAAAGACCTACTGCCACGTTTTCCAGAAAGCCTCATTTAGCTTCAAGTGGTCTAAATTTGTTCCTGGTATTGAACATGAGGTAAGTGACAGGGACAGCAGCAGAATGGTCAACAATTTAGTTGTTTTATTAATAACTATATGAGCGTTTTATCTCACATATTATGCAACTGTACTCAGGACTGCACAGCTTCAGGGACACCAGAAGAGAGGGGACAGCACAACACAATGGCAAAAGAAGAAAAATAAGCGCTTCCTTGAAACATGATCAAAAGATCTTGATTTTATGGTCGGGTTGCTGTTGTCTGAAGGGATCCTTATCAGACCGCAAGTTACATAAGCCAGCACTGGCAGCAGAACACAGCGGACTGAAAAATCACCCTCAAAGAGAGGCACACAGCTTTCCCACACTGACTTTGCACAAAAAGTTCACATAAAAATTTGTAGGTAGGAAAAGCATTTAGGGAGAATGCAGACACCTGCGTTCACATGAACGCAACCCAGAAAATCTCTGCCATTCTTGCCTTGGTTCTTGAGAACCGCAGAGCAGAGCTTTCTAATGTCCTGGTGTTCATTTTCTGGCTGGAGTTGTTTGCAAGCCAGAAGCTAAATCTCCTAAGTGGCCACTTTGCTGGGCACACATCTGTCTGTGCATCTTGCATTGCCGATGGACTCTTGATCGGCATTAACACATACAGAAAAAACCAAATGGACCACTTCTGAGACTTGCCACAGAATGGTTACTTGTGATGGAGGTGGTATAATTTTACCCAGCTGCAGAAAGAAGCATAGGATATTACTGAGACATCATCCCAGAACATGTGCGTTACTGGCAAATGGAGGGATTCAGTCACCACAGGTCAAATCTTGGTGAAAACCCTGAGCTGCCTTTGACGGACCACTTATGTCCACATAAGTTCGAGAGGAACTGCCCACAGTAGCCTCTGTAGTTTCTTTTTGCAGTGGCATTACCATTTTCCAGAGATAACACTTCATCGATTCTCTTGGAATTTCTGCTCCATCTCCATATATGGCAAAGAAACACCAGTATAAACTGGCCTGTAGCTTCCAGAAGTTTGAATAAGTTCCTGTAAGAAACAACCCTCCAGCGACAGAGTATCTGGGACGCTTTTTTCCTCCTACCTGCAAAGCGGCAGGAAGAGTGGTGTGTGATTACGTGACTGTTTTCGCTGGACTGTGGCCTTCGCAGCGAGGGGCACAGGTGAGCACAGACAAAATGCCAAAGCCTGCGTCAATACGCTGATAGTCTCACATGACTCTCACGCATCAAGTTTATAATACACAACTGGGTCAAGAAGAGAGTGGCTAATTGTCCCATATGTGGTTTCCACAGAAGTTCGCAGGTTCCGGCCTGAAAACTAAATTTTCCAGCTAAATTTTCTCTGCTACAATTGTGTAAAAAACAAAACCAAAAACTCACCTTTTTTTTTTTTTTTTAAATATCGCACTTTTTTTTTTTCTTTTTTTTTTTTTCCTCACTTCAGAAATATCCTCCTAGGATGATGTGTGCATCCCACTTTTGGCCAATGTCTGCACCATAATAACATCTCCGTGACATAGCATTTATTGAAAATGACAGCCTGACAGATGGCAGGGCAAACCTTTTAATCCCAGCTCTTGACGGCATAGTAGGTTGCACATCTGATGCCAAAGAATGTTTTTGTCATGTACGCAAAACCATGTGGTCCCTGAAGCCTTCAAACTCATAAAGCCATAGTGGAGGTGTCTCAGTTGTAAAAAATACCACGCACCCTCAGATGGTTAAAAGAACATCTTTGGTATGATAAATATTGCATGATACGGCACCTTATTAGCTGAAGAGCAAGACAGAAAGGAAGAGGGAAAGGGTGTAAGTGGAAGAGAAAGAAAATTACAGATTTTGAGAAGAAATTGTGAAAAAGTTCCTTCCATGCAACTGCCAGGAAACAGCAGTTGACCACTGTAAGAGGCCACAGGAGACAAAATGGTCTTTTGTGGAAGATCTTTCAGGTCACCAACTAACAGAATTAGGAAATCAGAAAAATGAGATGTATAAGCAATGTCTCTAAATTATTCACTACAAAGAAAACCACACATTTTTCCCAGATAACAATAATTAGGCCAAATGGGAAAAAAAACCTAAACCAAACAAAAAACAAAAAACCCAAAAAACCACAAAGCAAAAACCAGCAACAACAATTTCTCAGTTTTTCTGCTTATTTCCTTATGAAAACATGGATAAATTTAAAATGTAGGCTTGGAAACGTGGATTACAAATGATTTGACAAGCTTTTCTCTGAATCAGAATTTTGCTTTACAATTATCATCCAAATTAAAATTCCAGACTTAAATAGCATGGCGTAACATTTCTTTGTGATCCTCTGCACTGGAGGATCATCAGAGGAATTTCCGAGGCAGAAGTTTGGGGTCTTCCAACTTGGCAGACATGCAGGAAAGATGTAGACTTCAAGCACGTGTCCTGCCTTTCAGAACAAGCTCGGGGACTATGTGGTGAAACATGTAACTGTTTAGTTGCTGCGTGCCCTAAACAGACTGCTTTACCAGGGTGCCAGCAGCTGGGACTCAAGTGAGGAGTACCAGATTCGGAGGTAATGGGCTGGGCGAGAGTCCCTACCGTGGAAGTGAGTGACATTCATCACTTCTTGTGTACATCCATTGTCCCACAAACCATCATGGTCATGCAGACTTGTTGACCTGCGAATCAGGGGAGAGATGGAGCCAGGAGGCACTTGAACTGGGAATTAGGAAATCAAAGGAAACCACTACATTTGGGCTTTGATGAGGAAACAGAAGGGTGAACCAGAAAAAGAGGAGGTCAGGCAATCTCTCTTGGGAAAATTTACTGAATGAGGTGAGGTAGCACAAGTAGCACAATAAAACTTGTACAGGTAAATGGCTTTGCAAAGTAAATGCGTGTGAAAACCTGGAAGAGTCCACCATGTAACTTAAACACTGACACAAACTTCTTTTTGGACCATTGCGCACAGAGATGGATCATAATGGGTTCTCCATTCTGGAGGCAGCACAACCATCCTTCTGCATATTGCCTCCTCTCTCCAGTCGTTATCTCCCACAAGCCCATCTTTACTTTTCTCTTAGGGTCTCCCACTTTTTCTTTGTATTTCCAGCTTACACTGGTTTTCCACAGCATTGACCAACGGCACATTCTTCTCAGCCAGCTTCTGCTGCATCAGGAATGCTTCGGCTCTGTTGATAAGTTTGCAACCCAGCAAATTTTAATTTCATTTTTTGTAAGAAGACAGTAACAGCTGTACTGGGTCAAACCAAAGGTCCATCTAGCCCAGCAGAAGGTTTTATAATGGGAAAAGGAATTTAGCATCATAGTTGCCATTTGTTTTTGAACTGGAAGCAGCAGAGGCAACTGTCCTTTACTTTAGTCAAAGAGCATTTAACATATCCCCAGAATCAATAGAGAAGACCTTCCTTAAGGAAGAGCGGTCATCTGTATGCAAAAAAAGTCCAAGTAATTTGTTCTCAGTACAGTCTTACCATACATCAGTGACCTGGCTCCTTCCAACCGTTTGTGGCGTCTTGTTTGTGGATTCATGCCTTGCCTAAATTGAAATCAGCAGGAACATCTACTCCTAGACATAATCTGGCTGTGTCAGTTGCCAACAGCAATTACAGAAAGTCACAGGGAACAGTAGCTGCAGGTTACTGAAACAGATGTCAGTTGTAGCAACACAGGCATGAGACTGAATTTCAGAGTGCAAGCAGCCCGACGTGCCACACGTGTGTTCCAACAGCTCCGGACACAAATCAGACCAACAGCTAAAAATCACAATTTGCAACCATCATTCGCATTCAGAGCACCCCCTACTTCCATTTGCCTTGTGGAATCACATACGTATCACAGTATTAAAATGCTTTTCTATTTCCTAGTAAGATTTTAAGCAGAGAGGTGGAGATGTGACAACAAGCAATTTGGAACACAGGCTCATTCCTATTAGAGGAGGACAGTCATTCTAGGAACAAGGCTAATAAAATTCTTGGTGGTAGGTGGAGTTTTTTAAAATTTATTGAATTTTAAAGCACATGGCAAGAAATGTTTCTGCAAGTTTTGTGTTGTCATCATTCACAAATGTGCACCCTTTTAAATTCCTATCTCTACTTCCGCATAGGTGAAAAGGGGAAAATATTTTTAAAATGCTGAATACGGTAATTGAAATAAGCAGTACAGGCAGGTCTACCTCCTGTTAAGATCTAGCCTGAATCTGCCCCTCCTTGTTTTCACAATCTTATGGCCACAAGCATGGGTAAAAACCCTAAGGTGAGAACAAGCAGAGTGAGTTTTACCACAGCTTTGTATGCA
The DNA here is from genome assembly GCA_013398295.1 of Chionis minor. Taxonomy (NCBI): domain Eukaryota; kingdom Metazoa; phylum Chordata; class Aves; order Charadriiformes; family Chionidae; genus Chionis; species Chionis minor. The sequence goes on from VZSF01008715.1 coordinate 143,857, forward strand.
GAACCAGTCAGGTCTGGGACCTACAAATTCTTCAAACACTTTACAAACCTGCAGGTCATCCCAACGCCCAGACTATGACCTCTGCTCTCTCAAAGTACCCCTTGTCCCTCAGAAAGAGCTACAGAAGGCAATAAGCAGCCTGTTTTCTGCATTCCCTGAACATCCTGGGGCAGCCTGAAGAAACCAGCTCCCCACAAACTACCAGTTGTCCCACTAACCACAGTCAGCAACCAACCTGAAACTTCTGAAAGGAGTTCAGCACAAAGCACAAGTTTTCCACTAATAAGTAAAACATTCATACCACTGCTAACATGCAAAATAACTGAAAGGGAGCACTGTCACCAATGTTGCCTAACAGAATGAAAATAACCTCCTGCCAAGGGAGGTTCAGATTGGATATTGGGAAAAACTTCTTCACCGAAAGGATTGTCAAGCATTGGAACAGGCTGCCCAGGGAAGTGGTGGAATCGCCATCCCTGGAAGTATAAAAAGATGGGTAAACATGGTGCTGAGGAACATGGTTTAGTGGTGGCTTTGGCAGTGTTAGGTTGATAGTTGGACTGGATGATCTTAAAGGTTCCTTCCAACCTTGGTGATTCTATGAAAACCTGATGTCCACAAGCAGTGTGACAGCTCCAGTAGCCCAGGACTAGTTTTATATGGAGCTAGACAAATTACTCACTGAAAACTGTCTTTAGCAGTTGTCTACGGAGTTCAAAGGAAGACTAGGAGAGGCTCTATCTTTCCTGCCAGAGGAGGACATCGAGAATGGTAAGACCTCAGCAGAGGAAAACTGAGAGGAAGGTGGAAGGAGTGTGACCTTTAAGGATGGCACACTGATCCAGGAGAGGGAGACTCACATGAAGTCTTGTGTGCAAACTCTTAACCAACCACCAGTGACATACCGTACATAACTCCCTGCTCGGGTGAGTCACAGGGCCGTGCCTACACCACCCTTACATCCATCCCCACAGGGACAGAGGTTACTCTTTTTATCAAATTGTCTGCAGGTGCAATACCAGTTGTCAAGAGCTCAGCAAACAGTAGCCATCCGGAGTATTTGCTCATGCTTTCCTGCCTCTTCTACTTTGTCACTATGTGATTTGCCTCCCTGCACTCCTACGAGATGCAGGAGATGCTGGAGTGGCAGATCCTTTCTGCCTGCTCTGCCTACCTGAGCCAAACCCTGGCATAGTTTCAAGCTTCCCCAAGTGCCTGCTAAAAACATTTCGAGCCAAAGGTAACGTCAACCACAAATTTATTTCCCTTCCCAAACTGCACTAACCTTGAGGTGCATTAAGACATGCACATTTTTTCAAATTCTGTCTGTTGTGCCAGTATTATCCCACCTGTAGAATATGAATAGATTTTATAGGTTTTGAAGTAAATGGGTTGCATTCCGGTTATTTTTAGATCTTCAAAAAATATGTATTTGGAAAGCCTGGCTCAACAAGGACTTTTTTAAAGAAATAAAGGATGCAGAATCAGAGAGTCAGGGACAATTCTGGCCTCAGGTCTTTCAGCTCCTCTGCCTGCTGATCACCACTCCCTTAGCTTGAGAGATGGCAATGGAAATCGGACAAGTCAAAGAAAATAACGGGCTATTTCTGTTTGGTACAATAAAAGATATTTTCTGGAGGCTTTGTCATGTTCAAATGTCCTCGCTCATCCCATGTTTCCTCACATGACCACTCAAACCAAACAGACTAAGGTAGCTTGACATACAAATACATTTCTAAAGGGAATATTTAACTTTGTGACAACTCATACCTCTCAAAGTTCAAAATTACTAGCAAGTTCATGAGAATGATTAGCTCCTTCCAGTACCACAGCCTGAGGGAAGTTTTGACCGGTCACAGGATGGGGACAGGATGGGTAGGAACCACCCCAGTCACTCATTTGCATTCCCATAGGAGATCCCTTGGTCCTCAGAAAAAAATCCCATTTTAAAAAAAACACAAAAAAACAAAAAACAAAAACCCAAACAAACAAAAACACCCCCAAAACCCAAAAATAAACCAGTCAGGTATGCATTAAAGGAGAAAAAGGGTTTGTAATTGGGGCTCACCTGGAGACCTGCTGGTTTGTCTCTGAACTGCACGAAGCAGGTCCATACACAACCACAAAAGGCAGTCAGCAGGGAACAGCCTACCCTCTGGGGACAGGCAGCTACTCCTCTCTGCAGGGGTTAAAAAAGAATTCTCCTGGGAGAAGAATTTGCTTAAGCCTTCTCTGTTTTCTCAGTTCATTTTTAACATACCCAGGTGCGGCAAGAACCATCTTCCCTTTCAGGAAATAATGACGTAGGTAGGACCCAAGCTTCAGCAACTGCACTGCAGGATAACCATTTTCTGAGCTCTACTTGAGTGGGTTATTATGGCTAAGTGCTAAGTGGATTCAGAAAGCTTCTGGTTAACACAGTAGCACAATAAATACCAAGTCAATCCAGATAAACATCCACCAGCAGTTGGCTGCACATTCTGCAAACCAGGTGCAAATACACTTCTGATCTTCTGCTCAAGCCATGCCTCAGTCTAGCCTCACTGACTGGCCAACACGGCAAAGGATACCATCAATTTCCAAAAACAAGGTTCTATAGATTGAAAGAATTTACCTGGAAAAAATCATATATGAATTCCATTTTACTGGAGTAGATATTTTTTTATATATACGATTTTTTTTTTTGAAAGGAGTATGAAGTTGATCGCTTCATGCCAACCGCTGAAGCAAAGAAACACGGCAGTAAGTAAGGCTCTAAAGAACACAAAGCATTTAACATACAGTATTTAAGGAACTCGTGATTTGCAACGCTGAATCCAGAGGTTAAGACCACCACAAAAGCAGGGCAGGAAGGCTCCGGGATGGAAGGCAGCAATCCCAAGAGAGAATATCCCAGGNGCAGCTCGGTACCAGTCTGCCGAAATAATGACGTTCCAAGGAAGAAAAAAACCCAAAATCAACAAAAAAACTACAACCTTAAAAAAAAAAAGGTGATATTTGAAAGTTATATTCAATACAGAGAGAGATAGCAAGCCCAAGCTGCATTTCTTGAAGCTGTTTTACAGCTCTGGTCCTTCCAAGCTCTGCTAAAAAAAAAAAGCAAAGTCAATTCCACAAAAAGAAGCGATATTAAATCAGATGCAACATTATTCTCCTTACAAGTACTAATAAAAACCAGTGAGCATGATTTCTCTGGTTATCTCCCATCATCTCTGAAAGCCTAGCACAAAACTTTAAATCCTGGTTTAGTTTTGCACAAACACTGTCAAAGAGCATTTCCCTGAGCATTAGGGACTCTGAGTTTCTCGATACTCATAAATTACATACAGCCAGAAACGTGCCCAAGCACTGAGCTGACTGGCACAGGACGGCCTGTGGATAAACTAAGGAAAAGGCTGCCAGCTGCAAAACCAGTGAGCCTATTTCCCACGTGCGCAGCTGGAATAGGATGGAATATTAAACATAACCCGCTTGTCTCTCTCTGATCTCACTAACAGCTCTACAGAAACACCTACAACCTCTGCTGCTTCCTCACTGGCTTTGTGCAGCACATGGCAATAGGCCATTCTGGATGGAGCCTGTTCTCTGCACTTGACTGTGGCCTTCCTAAGCTCCCAAAACATGACGGCAGAGGAGGCAGAGAAGCACAAGCAGCTGCCTATTTGCCTGTCGGTACATGGTGACACAGGACTACAGATATACTGCCTGCCTGTGCTGCGACTTCCTGAGAAAAAATAATCAGAATACTGATTTTTCCCATCATGCATGCAGTTAAAACAGAAATTATATTCATGTAAGAATCCAAAATGACCACTGCTAGCTAAATTTTGAAACACGGCCAACTGGGCTGCAACTCATCTGACTATATTCATATATTCACACTGTATAAACCTCTCTATTCAGGCTATTCACATTTTTCTGAAGGAGATACTTAAGATTAGCTAGAATTCAACCACCCAGGACAGATGTCTCATTCCCTCCATCACTCAGCAGACCCTATTCTGGCGACGGTCCTGCAGATGGTGTGAATCAGTCCACCCACACTTTAATCAGGCTGCCTAACTGGGCAGGCAAGAGTCAGCATGCTGAGCAAATACCCGTAACCAAAATCCCTTGTCATTCACTCTTGCTCCTTAACAGCTATCACAGTACGCCTCATAAAAAACCCTCAAAAACAATCAGTCTTCTTGACTTACAAAACTTCCACAAAGCACAAGGCTGAACAGATTATCTGTAAAGGAAAAAAGGGAAAAAAGTGCCTCCCCCCCCGTCACACAGTGCTCAAAGCAGGGGCACAACTTTTGTCTTAAGCCTGCAAAGGACCCAGTGTTTGGTACCCTTTATTTCTACCTTTAGAAACAGCTTTAGTTCTCAAAAGACGCCCTACAGAGTCAAGCGGACTACCTGTTGTACACACCTTGGCCCGGTTGTATTCCTGGGAAGGCTCACTTGTTCAGCCCAGGGGAGAAGTGGATTAGGAGAGGGGACATAAGAAAGGATGGAAATGGTGAACACCTAAACTGTGCACTCTGAAAGGAACAGGCTTAAACAGCAGCTGAGAGCGCTGCCAGAAACTTCAACCCCTGCATAGACCAAGAACAATCCCCACTACAGGGGCACAGCCAGCCATCAATTTACGCACTTATACCTACGAGGCAGCTGACACTCGCATCAGTAACGAGGGTAAGATCTGATCTGCAGGGAATGTTGCAGGCAGCTCTGGCTCAGGCAGGGATGCTTGAGGAGAAATATCCTGGTGCTCCAGACACACACCCAGGAAAATGATCAGCATCAGCTCCCCCTACATGACAAAATGAAGTAGTACTTGTGTAGCAACCTCCGGCACTGAACCCCTACTCCGACAAACTGAAGGTAACAGGGTGACGGTACAATATTTAAGTCATACGCCTCGTCCTTCATCACCTTTAATGGTTACTCTGTAGTGATCGACTTGAGTTCAGAACCAGCTGGTAACTGTTTTAGCACAGATTCTACCAGGGTCCATGTAGGAAGCACCAATACGTGGCAGGTAAGAAGTGAAACGGAAAACAAAAGCACGGGGTGCTTATCTCTTACTGCGTACAGCTTCACAAACTGACTCAAAGCCTTGCCTAAGAAGATTAGGATGGTGGTAAATATTAGCTAGATGCTTCAATCGTGTCTCTGTTGGCATATCCTGGTGTCACAGAATCTGATGTTTCCTATTTTACTGGAAAATGGTTCCAAGGGGATTGTTGCATGAAACATCAAACCAAAAGATGTCACGTGCCCAAGCTCATAGAAGGGTAGTGAAATCTGACCGAGGAAGCTTTGAAGAAAGCTGTGACAAGCGCAGGGGCGCATGAGCATGTGAAGCTACCTTTAGTTTTTGCAAGCAGTAAAGCAAAGCTGCCGAATGGCTTCAGTCCCCTCAGGCTTATGGCCAGAGGACAAATAAAGCTACCAGAAATTCAGCATGCTTTATGTCAAACAGAAGGTTATTGACCCTGTGGCATTAAACAGAGTACTGGGGGTAACTGCCACTGTCTTCGCAGTCTTTCAGAGCTCTGAAAGTTTTTTAAAAAACAACAATCAATCTTCTCTTCACTGCAGTTCTCCTCCTCCTGCCCACACAGTTATCGCTCTCTAAAAGGTTTCATTTGCTATGTTATTTTGTATCCTTATTCTTGATTTGCACACCTGCCACAGAGCAGAGTTTAATTCAGCAAGGTGAGAAGAGGTAGTATTTTATGAAGTCTTTTCATCAATTACTTGTTTCTCAACCTCCACATTTAACGCTTTGGTAAATTGCAACCTTTTTGACTTCTTCTCAGTCTTTCCTGCATGTCAGTGAACATCCATTTGGGTCATTTTCCTTTATAGGTCCCAACTCTGGGCAGGATTCTTTGTTCTTCAAACTAAAAAGGAAATGTGCAGGAACAGCTACCTTCTTAAAAGACTGGATTCAGCCCAAGTTCAGGTGGCCCTTCTTAGGTGTAACTCACTGCAGCTTGTTTACTATTGAAGCACGCCCACTTTAAATTCCTAGTCACTTAAATACAGGTTAAAAAAAAGCGCAGCACAAAGGTGTCATGATCACAGCAAATAAATAAAAATCAGATCACTGTGACTAGAGTAAATGAATTAATACTTAACAGAAGGGGCCATTAAGAAAAAAAATGAAAAACTTCTATCACAGAAAGGCAGCGTCCAGAAGCAACAGGGATTTTAAATACCATAACTGTGAGATTTTAAGAGATCTCCAGTCATGCTACTCAATGAAACCTAATAAGGAATTGAGGCGTTGCCTAATTGCTATCAATACCATTCAGTGCATACAGAGCATTTTGCATCTGCTATTAATTAGAAAGGAAAATCTGAAGAATGACTTCGGAAAAATCATACCCTACGCATTAGCATACTAACAAGGAGAGGCAGAATTGAATATGCTCACAAAAGACAGGGAATTTGTCTGAGACTATGTCTAATAGAAGCAGTTGATGCTATTGCCTAATTTGCTAAAAGGCAACAGACACAAAAGGTTTTTCAGAATTTAGAGGCAGCAGGAAAAAGTGCAAGAAGTTCTACTGAGCATAGAACAGTACATCATGTATTCTCTGGCCTCCTGAGACTACGCAACATGGGGGAGCCTATTATCTGAATTTTAAAGAGTTTTTCATTAGTGATGAACAAAGTGAATTTTCAAGTTGTGGAAACCTACAGAACTTCTGTGAAAGATCTCCTACAGCTTCACATGCAGAGTGACGAACAAAGCCAACAGACTATGGTAGGATAAGGAATATACAGTAAGGCCATACCTACAGGGTAGAGCTAGGAATGGAAATACAGATGGGAAGCATGAAAGTTGATTGATGCTGTTCTGCCAAGAGAAGAGGGGATAATGCAAACGGCTGTTCTTGCTCTACCATGCATTTGAGCATGTTCCACTCTTAACCTTGCCAAGTGAGCAAGCACACACTAGCATAGAAATCCTCAGGAACAACTGACCATGTTGAGATCAGGGTAGCTAGTAAAGATTTTAGGGAAGTAAAGAAGCCCATGGTTGCTACCTTCAGGGGCACTGTAAAGCAGTGCCACATACAAGCTGGCAACACCAAGGATGCAGAGAAAGGGAACAGGCAACCCTAGCAGAATAGCAGGGAGCTGATGAAGATAGAAACATGGATACCTGACCATGAGAAAACAGTTAAGTAATCTCTGACATTGAACTTGCATTTCAGAAAAAAGGGCTCACCAGGGGAAATGGATCTCCTCTACAGTTCTGGGGGTTGTGTCATTTCAGGCCTATTGGTTCCCAGGTACGTACTAATACCTGGGAATGTGTTAACTAGTCTGCTATATGCAGTAGTAGTTCACCACTGAAGTGTTACGCATGGTCCACATAAGTAGGAAAAAACAGAATGGAAATCTAGAGGCAAAACAAGGTTGTTACACAGGATCTGAAAATCACAACCTCCACTGCAGCACACTCTGAAACAATATGAGTAGCAGAGGGTCAGAGCACAACTCAAGAAAGGGTGCAGGACAAAGCACTATTTTTTAAGACCTGGTAAAATTTCCAAGATGAAGACTTTATAGGAAGAACGGGCACGAGATAAATCAAGTTGCTGATATTTGGAAGTTAAATTCAGATAAAAGGCAGGTTTTGAAACAAAGGATATTTCTACTGGTTGCCTGCCAAGTCCCAGAGACTCCAGTAAGATTTGCAATTTACAAGTTTGCAAATGCACCTTCCATGCTGCTGGCAAAGCATTACTTCATTATTCTAAACTACCTTGCAGTAGCTCTAGTCAGGCCACCAGAAAATGTATTATTACATTCACGCATGACTCCAATCAGTTTTTTGTATCTTTTTAACGAACCCCCATCGCCCTTTATTAGCTCCCCTCCCCTAAGCCTTCAATCATGTTTTTCCTCAGCTAGTTATGCTCCTGCCCAGTAAACTGATGCATCCCATTCTAATACGGTAAAGCCTCAGTGAAGGCTACAGCATGTGCTTACACAGACACTCAGAACTACGCAGCTTGTTCTTTTACATTTTCCCCATTTCCCCACTCAACTCTTAACAAAGCACCCTTTAAGACTATTAATCCTTTCCCAACGAGCAAGATCTACCACACCACATCTCCCGAGATTATAGCTTCATTAGATCTGTAAGACTACTTGACTGTTTTTTAAAGCAAACCCAGAAAGAAACGGACGCTTTGCCTATTATTTTTGCAGTAACTACCAACAACCTCTTTTGCAGCTGCTTCAAGCAAATAACGGGAAAAGTTCCACCTTGACTTAAGTCAGATCTCACTGCGTCACCTGCTTCCCCCCAAAGCGGGGCTCACACAGGGGCCGCGCCCTACCTTAGCCTACGAACAGGCCCCTCCGAGGGGAGACACCTCCCTGGCTCACGCCCTACCCCCGTCTGGGAGCGGGACCCCCCGTCGCACCACCGGGGCCCGCTCCTCCCGGCACCGCCAGCCCGCCTCGCCCAGGCACCTCCCCCCGCGCATGCGGGGCATCGCCCACCCGCGCCTCTATTTCCGGTCCCTGCCAGGTGCTTCCGGGTTGGGCGGCGGCGGCGGCGGCGGCGGCGGCGGCGGCGGCGGGCGGAGGGGTCCGTCTGTCTGTCCGCCCTTCTTCCTCCCTCCGGTGCCGTCTGCGCCGGCCCGGTGCGGCTTGTGACCGCCGCGGGCTCCGCTGGGGGTGAGCGGGGCGGGCAGGGCCGTGTGGGTTGGCGGGGTACGGCTGGGCCCCGCTGCCCCCGGGCCGTGTGTGGGGGGAGGCCGTGGGGCCTGGGGCCGCCCTGGGGCGGGGGGGAAGCAGTAGGCCTCTTCCTCTGAAAAGGTAGATTCGCCGTCTTGGGGAGCATCGCCGTGTTGTCAGGGTAAAACGGTTAAAGCTCTGTGAGGCCGCCCTGAGGAGGCGGGGTGGTGGCCTGTTTTTCTGTCCTCCTGGAGGAAATGTGAGTGGTTACTTTTTCGGTGCCTCGGTAAAGGTGAGTTTGGCTTGTCAGAGCTGTCCTTGCCGGGAGGAGGGGGCAGCACAGTCACCGAAAAGTGGTGTCCGTTTCCTTCCTCCTTTGGTGGGATGAATAGATGTTACTCTGTTAAGCATTGCTGTAGTTTAGTTCATATTTCTTCCAAAATTGTCTCGTTTTGGGTCAACTAAGAGTAGCGTGTGGTAAGATTAGTTTAGTGCTTAGTTGGCCATAGGTTTCTGACAGCAAAGTGGTTTTCTGGCGAATGCCAAGCACACTGAGACCTGGGAAGAGAAAGTAATACATTGCGAACTGGCTAAAGAGTCTCTGTCTTTCTGATAACAACCAGACTCTCTTAAGCAGAAACTCATGGAGAAATGAATTTTGCTTAATGCAAGACCTAGGCATGTACTTTGAACAGCCAAACTTGTTTTCCAGATGTTCATCTTAATAGTTAATGTAGTTGTACTCAAAATCAGAGCCTATAAAGAATGACTGACTTATCTTTAAAGTTATATTGAAGAGAAAAAAATGTGACCTCGTAAGTATTTTTTCTGTGAATTGTAAAGATTTCAAATACCTCTCATGCTTTAACATGTTTTTGCAGATTATTAAGCTTACTGGAGCTTATCTCCATGTTATGGAGGTACTATGGGAATGAAAGGAGTTTTAATTGGTTATTTCCGATTATGTATTTTGAATATAGAAGCATGGGGTTATTCTGGGCCTTGTTTTTGAAATTTTAGGCATGCAGCTGGTCTTAAGAACCAGCAGTTAATCTCAGTGTTTGTTGACTTATTTGTTTGCTTTTATTTCAAGGAGAGCATTTCCTCTTTTCTAACAGTAACAATTAAAAAAATCAAAGTTCCAAAGGGCTTGTTCTCATTTTGCTTTAGCTTTTTCCTACAAGGTCCTTTAAATTAGTCTGTCACCTTCAAGAAATACTTTGGCTGTAATCTGTCACTTGGGTTCTGTAGCTTTTCTTTTGATTTTCCAATGGTCCAGCTTGAACTAGGACTGCAGGAGAGCAGTATGCCTATGCAAATAAAATATGCGTTATTTAGCACTATAGGTCATGGGTATAAAAGGTCATATTTATCTGTTCTGTAATCTAAGAGTTTTGCAACTTTTCATATTGTGTTTATTTTTAAACTTTGACATTTTTTCCAGGTTTATTTTATCCTCACTGCCATAATGAGGCTAGTAATTCTTGAAGATTATGATCAGGCTAGTGAATGGGCAGCAAAATACATCTGTAATCGTATTATTCAATTCAAGCCAAGTCAAGGAAGATATTTCACGCTTGGTCTACCAACAGGCAAGTTTTGTTCAAAGCCTAAGTAAATAACTAAACCTAGAACTATGTATCATTGCCAACAGATACAGTGTTTAACAGAACAAATACATTTTTGGTAGTATTCCAACATATTTCTTCTTAAATATGGATTTGATTTGTATAAAAAGTTGTGATAAAATTTGAGAAGCTGAGAAATACTAAATGATAAATAACAGACTTTGATGTTGAAAAGCGCTGTAGCAACATTTGATTATGAAGAGATTTAAATACGCTTAAAATGTTGTGCAGATACATAGGACAGTAGAAAAACTTTCTCTAACAGGGAGTACACCGTTGGGATGCTACAAAAAGCTGATAGAGTATCACAAGAATGGAGACCTCTCTTTCAAATATGTAAAGACTTTCAACATGGATGAATATGTAGGTAAGATATGCTAATTATTTGAGAACACGCTATACTGATAATGTTTTTCTGTTATTAGAACTGTTAAACACTTTGACAAAGCACAGTCTAGATGTTTGTCCTTCTAAGTTAGACTTCTGTATGTGGGGTCATCGTAAGCATTTTTCTGTATTCTTTATTATTTAAATGCAAATAATTAACTAGTTCAGGTGGATTCTGGGCTTGTAAATTACTTTACATCTGTGGGAAGTATGTTGTCACATAGTATTGTGACTGCATTTCTTTTGACGACTTTGCACTCTTTGTGCGAAGACGTATGCGAAGGGAATGTAAGCTGATTACCTTGTGCATGCCAAAAGGAAATCTTTCTTCTCAATATAATTTCAAATGCTGCTTTGTCTGACTGACTTGCGTTTGTCTTGCATATACCCTATATTGGTTACACGTAGACTAGAATTAAGGCTGTTTGGTTAAATCTTGTAATATGTTAATTTCACTTTAAATGATTTCAGGGCTTCCCAGAAATCATCCAGAGAGCTATCACTCCTATATGTGGAATAACTTCTTTAAACATATTGACATAGATCCAAATAATGCTCATATCCTTGATGGGAATGCTCCAGACTTACAGGCGGAATGTGATGCATTTGAAAAGAAAATTCAAGAAGCAGGGGGGATTGATCTGTTTGTTGGAGGTATGAGGAAATGCTCTATGAGGAAATGCTCTATGGTTAGTTATGTAGCAGACAAATATACTCGCTCTTTAATTGCTGTTTTCATAACTTGTCTAAACGCACTTTTTTCAATTACGGTGTAAGAAAGTTCTGTGACTAACAAAGAATCGGTATGAATACGAAAACAGAATGGTTGGTGTCCAGGTTTCTAATAACTTAATTGCAAGTAAGTTTTGAATGCTTTTTATTGAAAATGGGGAACTGAAAGGAAAGCATGAGTTCTAAAACTTTTATATTCATGTACGATGTTTGAGGATATTTGTTGACTCACAGGTCTGGAATGATTTACTTTTTTTAACTTTGAAAAGGCATTGGTCCAGATGGCCACATTGCATTCAATGAACCCGGATCAAGTTTGTCTTCAAGAACAAGATTAAAGACTTTAGCAATGGACACCATTTTGGCAAATGCTAAATACTTTGATGGAGACTTATCTAAAGTACCAACTATGGCGCTTACAGTTGGTGTGGGTACAGTGATGGATGCTAGAGAAGTAAGAACTCATTTAGTTCTAGTTGCATGTGTCTGTTTTCAAGTCTAGTTGGTATTGATACTGGGATTGACAGTAAAGAGACCTTTGTTTTGCAGGTGATGATTCTTATAACAGGTGCACATAAGGCTTTTGCGTTGTACAAAGCAATTGAAGAAGGAGTCAATCACATGTGGACAGTTTCTGCTTTCCAGCAACACCCTCGCACTATCTTTGTGTGTGATGAAGATGCTACTTTAGAACTAAGAGTTAAAACTGTGAAGTACTTTAAAGGTGAGCACTGAATCAGAGGTTACACATTTATTTATTTATTTATAATTAAATTATGTAAGTCTGAGCCTTCCAACACTTTACAGTAGCTAATGTATAATGTTATATATTTAAAATACTAAATGTTAACTTATTTCTTGTGAATGGAAAAGTGCAAGGAGGCATAACTTGTGTTTCTTACATTCCTGACAAATCTGCTTTGGAAAAATATTTCCTTTGCTTCCAATTTGAAATGATAGCTTAGTAATCTTCAACTGTATGTAAAACAGCAGCAGTCTGGTGTGTTCCAGAATATTGGTCTTAAATAGACTGGAAAGTTTCACTTAAAGAAAACTTGGTACGTTTATTAATCCTGATGTATTTTCATGCTGCTTTTACTATGTGCTGTAATGTGCTGTCTAGTAAACTTGAGATGTGTGATACAGACTTTGAAGCTACTGATGACATTTTTCATACAGTGCGATTAGCATAACAATCTATACTGACTTTTAACACGTTGCAGAGTTTTACTGTGCTTTTCATATTTGTAGTAGGTATACTGAGGCAAGCAGTATTGTTGGAATTTTTGATAGTCCTTGAGAGTTCCTAGATGTGAGGTCTGTTTCACTGAGACTGCAGAAGCTGAGAAAAGTATTCTCCTAACTATATTAGTACAGCAAATGCAATTATGTAAATCACTCATCTTTCTCACTAGCATGGATACTTATAGTAGTTGAGGCAGCCGAGAGCAAGATTGTAATTTATTAAATTATTTTTTAAAGCATTATATCACCAGTGTCCATATATGTATTAGATTGCAATTCTGGCATTAATGTGAGATTTATTTTTTTTAACACTCTGATATCATTTGTGGCCAACTAGTTAATTTTGGATTTTTTCAGTATTCTGTTCTTTGCTGAGTAAGGTGTGTGTGTTAGCCTTTACCTGTGTCGCACTGCTAGATAGTTCTTATTGTTGTTTTCAAAGACTTCTTTAACTGCTTGGATAAATTTTAAACATATATGTATTTCATATAAACAAAAGCTTTGCTTGGAAAAAATATAAACCTAATGTAGAATTACTAGGTATAAATGACACTGAACATTGCTTTAAAAAATCAAGGGCTACAGTATATGAATGTGCTATTGTGTCGCACTGTTTTTAATTACCCTGTAATACAGAGCAATAGAATTCATAAAAAGATGGTTTACTTTAAACTTGCTTAATTTTACCTATTTTCAAATCAGTGAGATCCTCCCCTTTTAAGATGGAGGAGAAATCAATGTGGGTCAAATTTGGAATTATTTCTGAATCTTGATCTCCGGGTTAGATTTCTTAGGAAGCTGGGTAGTTCTTAATGACTGCTAATTATGGCAGCTATTTACTGTGATTTTTTCTTTCTTTTTTTTTCACCATTTAAAAAAATTTCAAGGCACTATGTGAAACTTCAAATCTTTTTGATAATCAAGTACCACACTGGCTGGTAACTAGAGTAACTTATTCTCCTTTGCTTTTTTCCTAACTTTCTGAAAACCTCTTAGAGGCTAAAATTATCAAGTGTACTTAAATGTTCCCATTGGAAAAGGGGAAGGTAACTTTCCTACAAAATAAAGCAGAAAATTAGTTTTGAATTGATTAGTCTGCAGCCAGGTTAATTCAGGATAGTTTTTGCCATACTTGTCCATGCTCTTCTTAAAACTGTATGCAGAAATCCGTTTATTGAAAGCATACTGGAATATACAGCAAAACTTTCCTTTGAAATAATCGTTTTGGCATCTATCAAGTAAGGACTCTGCACATTGTTAAAAAAAGCTTTTGTTTCTAACTGTTTTTCCTGCAACAATTTCACAGGATTTAAATATCCTTCATTAAATATGGCAGAGGCAATACTTTGTAAGCATTTTTCATGCCTCTAGGAAGTGAGTAATTATCTCCTTTTCATTTCCCTTTTTTAGAAGAGAAAAACATTGGTAGGAAGTGGAATGCTTTCAAGTTCAAAACATGGTTCTAGTTTGAGTAGTGTGTGCAGCTGTTACTCTTTCAGTACAAATGGCTTTGTATTGAATGTATACTTAATATATTCTTACTTACTGTTAAAATACTGAAAAATATTACTTACTTGTTCCTTCCCACGTACATCAACCCAACAGATACACTTCATGAAATCTAAGAAACTGTTTTCTTTAGTTTTGTTGCCTTCTAAGGTTGGCAGAGTGTGTCACTAAGTGGAGAAGGAAATAGAAACATCTGCTTTTTATATTCAATAACAACACACTGGTTAGAAATAGATACTGCATAAAATGCCTTTTGTTGTGGTCACCCACAGTAATGACCTCAAATTGTACAGTTATTCAAACTCCATGTTGCTACAGTGACACTAAGCTTGCCACCAGATGCGTCATGTAGCAAAGGTATTTGAATATTCTTTGCCATGGCTAATCACTAAAACATGCACTATTGGCAGACTTTAATGGTTTTTAAGGAAAATCCTCTACTTCAAATGTTGCGTGTTACTTACATTTGTAATTTTAGAAGTTAATCTTCAGTTTGGTGCTAAAAGGGACCTACGCTTTGCAGATCAGTGTTCACAATCAGTTATTGTTATTAGTCCTACGGTAAAATGAGGTTAAAAACATACCAGTGACTGAATTTCATAAATATCTAGATGTAGGTAGCTCTTACTTGCAATAAAATGAAGCAGCACCCTTTTTTTTTTTTTTTTTATTGTTCTTTTCAGCACTTTCCAAGATTAAGGTATCTGAATTGGGTGGAGAATACTCCACTAATCACAGCTATGGATGACTTCTATATGACCCAAAAAAAGCACAGCTAGAATAGGAAACAGTTGAACTATTGAAGTTCTGAATCTGCATTAACAGTCTGGATATGTTTAGTTTGGTTTTGCCTGTTTAGGACCACATGTAGACTTATTACTTACGAAGATGGTAATACCACAATGCTAGAACGTTTCAGTTTAAACTGTAAAAAGTATCGTCTGATTTTTGTGACAATTTGTGGTGCAAGGGGAATTTTATGTTGCTGTTACACAATTTTTAATACAAAGGAAAGATGGGTGACTCTCATGTACTCAGTTCATTTGGAAGCATTCCAGATATGCCTTTTGACAGGTCTATTATCAGAGCGCTGTCTTGTCCATGCTCACTTCATACTGAAGATGTATCCAAGCAATACGGGAATACATATGCTGTCTTTAACTTCTGATTTTAAAGTACTTTAGCCACTGTTGTTCTCTTCACTAAACTATTTAAAATATATACTTTGAAGCAAACTCCGACTAGAAATGTGGCTAGAAAGACATATTGAAAAAGTATAACTAATGTAAAGCTGGCGTTGTTGCTTTCCCCCCAAGGTTTAATGCATGTGCACAATAAGCTTGTGGACCCACTGTACAGTATGAAAGAAAACTGAAAGAAGACTTGAAGAGGAACTCCATGTGGGTCAACAGCAACAGTTTTAGGTAGCAGATGAGTTCACTGCTATGCAATATGCTGAAAACTGTTTAAAATGGGGAATCCTAGGTACTGTATCTTTTTTAAAAGGTCCAATATCTGTATATTCACATTCCATCTGTTTGTGTTGTGCATTTTGCTTTTAACAGTTGGAGCTCTGTTGTTGGCTGGTACATAACTAAATGGAACAGAACAAACCTGTGGGAGACTGCATGTTGGGGGGCGGGGGGTGGGGGGGAGAGCAGAGCACTTATTCTAGCACAGCAATGTAATGCATCTGCCCTGTTTTAGAGAAAATGGTATTTTCTTTCCAGGAATTTGTAATTTTTGGCTTGATTAGTGTAACTACATTTTGCATTTGTGTCTCTAGGTAGAATGGTTTTGGCCTTTGTCAATACTATGGACTTGTAAGAGTTGTACAATTTCTACTATGAAATGTTCTGTTTACATCTATCTAATGTACACTGAGCTTTTGCACTGGGTTGCCTTAAATTTATCTTAAACAGTTTTTGGGCATCTCAAGTCCTGCTGTACACTTCAGGCAAACAAAAATACAAAAACAGTGCCTAAAAATGCACCAAACTCCTGACAGTTGTAACTTACTCCACAGATAAAAACATTAAACTTCTGCCATAGCACTTTTTGCTCTCATGTATTTCAAATTACTTTAGGATTTTTATATTTTTGGTAATTGAGCTTTATACATAAGGAAAAATCTAGATGTTCCTTTCTGGAGGTACCTGTTTAATTGTACCTTTAATGTTACTATTAAATGCCTGAAAAGAGGTTAATTTACAGGAATATAATGTCTTCAAGTTTAATACATGAGTATTTAAAGTCAACTGTTAATCACTTTGCAATAGTTACCTCTCATTGTATCATTGAGCTGTTACAAGGAATGTTATTTCCTACTTTGAATATAAGTAAAACTTAAATACAAATCTCTAACTTCAAAACTGTTTTGTTTTTAATGTAAATACTTCAAAGTTTTAGAGAGAGGTTAGGAATTTTGTGCCTCTTTTATGAGGAAGTTAAGAATTTATCAATAAAGACTTTTTGGAAGGGGCATGGGGGGAGCATGCCCTTGTATAAAATTCTCACTGGGAAAAAGTGCAACAACACTTAACTCCAACAATTTAACTTTTCACCTATAGAGATGATAGGTAGCCTTTATTCCAAACCACATTGGCACTGTTTTACAGTTGAGAATACTAGCCCAGTAGGCACAGTGGCTATGCTAACAGGAAGTTGGCTGAAATCCCTGGGATGGAATAACCGAAGAGCCCGGACTATGCACCTGGGAAGCAGCCTTGCTGAAAGGGCTGTGGTGGACAGCAAGCTGAACATGGGTCAAGTGTGCTGCTGCTGCAGCAGCAAAGGCAAATCCCCTCCGAGCCTGCATCCACAGGGGTGTTATTACTAGCACAGAGAGGATCATCCTGCTCTCCTCAGCCGCTGTCAGGCAGCACCTGGAGTGCTGTGCCCAGCTCTGCTCCCCACAATTCCAGAAGACATGGACAGACTGGAGAGGATCTAAAGGATGGCCGCAAAGATGAGCAATGAGTGGGAGAACCTTTTCTATGAGGATTTAGGTCTTCTTTCCTTGGAGAAGAGAAGGCTGAGGAGAGACCTTATCACCTTTTGTAGTTAAAGGGTGACTGCAAAGGGGACAGGATGTGAAAAAAGTAAAGGGCAACAGATAGAAGTTGCACTGGAAGAGGTTTCATTGCAACATAAGAAATAATTTTTTTTGTATATTCACTGGAAAAACCTATGCAGGGATGTGGTAAAGGCTTTCCAGATGCAATTGGACAGGGTACTAGATAATCACATTTAGGCTCACCTTTCCCATAAAGGGTTGGACCAGGTAAGATGGTCTTTCAACATCCCTTCCGGAGAATGCTGTTACGTGTACCTTATGACCCACAAAATGCATTGTGAGCCTTGCCATTCTTAATCTTTACAGCTAAGCAGAGAGTTTGCTTCATAAAATAAACACTTGTATTATAAAAAGTAATCTTGAATTTAGGTTACTATTAAAGGAATTAAAGCATGTTTTTATCTTACTGATCATGATTCATCTTGTGGCAAAATTGGGAATTCTGTTGAGGAAACAATAGAATTTAGGTACAAGCATGAGTAGAAATCTATAGCTTTTATGTCCCTCTAGTTCTAAAAGCTTTTCTTCCTTGCAAGTCCTTATTTTTGTTCTTTATTCCAGAGCACATTTCTGTTTTCTGCCTCTCTTGGCAACCTCACCAAGTGAAGCCCTTTTTTGTGATCTCTCCAGACAGAATTAGTGTGTCTCCTCCATTCACAACCGTTGGAACTCCTGTGAATCACAGGCCAGTTTAAATACTGGTACAGTAGTACCCGTACTTGTCTGAATGGGGCTAAGATTGTTTCTGCCTCTTTTCATGAATAGTCTTCAGTTGTTTTCCAATTAGAAAAAAGTTTAACAACAAGAGCTAAGTTATGAATTCTACTGGATGTAGAATTCTACTCTTGGCCCTATAACTTCATGA
This sequence comes from Chionis minor, assembly GCA_013398295.1. NCBI lineage: Eukaryota > Metazoa > Chordata > Aves > Charadriiformes > Chionidae > Chionis > Chionis minor. The sequence continues at coordinate 161,996 of VZSF01008715.1, forward strand.
CTTCATTTTTTTTCTACTACTACACTGTTTCTATCATTTCAGTCCTTAACATACTTCCAGTTACTTTCTTCTGAAACGCTAATTCTTCAATAACAGTACCTTCCAAACTTGTCAACTACTAAAAATAAGCCAACCCTGTAAGTTATATTAAGCTTTACCTGTTACCCTGTAGTCCATTGTTAAAATCTAAATAGCAAAGCAAGCATTTTCAAGTTCAGTAGGTCTTAAATTATGGGTTCGTGGGTAAATCAGTAAATTCTAACTTGGCGTTTAGCGTTTTATTCTCCTTTTTCCTCAGTAAGATTTTAAAGTATGTTTCAAAGGAGAGAGGAGAAAAATGAGGGGAGGGCGGGGGAAGTATGTGACCAGAGAGTTTTTGACCCAAAATGACCTGATTCTAATACTTCATTTACTGTTCTAACAGTAACAGTACTAATGAATTCATTTAAAGTCCTTGCTCTCAAAACTGAGATCATGTAGAAGTCCTCTCAGAATTGGACTGCAAATTTGTACTGTTTCTGCTTCAGATGACTCTAATAAGGCTAAAAGACTGAATTCTTGTAGTCTCATTCCCAAAGCAGCTTTATCCATGTGTGTAATTTTAATTAGGTAACATATTTGATGTGTCATACTTAGCACCTTTAGGAAAGATTTATTACTTGGATCATCTCTAGCTTACCTTTAGATTCTGTCTTACTCCTCAGTACTAAGCCAGGACTTTCTTTTAGGTCTATTTAAAGAGGGAAAAAAATAATAAGAAATGTTGCTTTAGTTACTTTGCTCTTAGCACATATTACTGTATCTGTACTTTCTTAAAGATATTGCTGTATTTTCTAAAGGTATCTCTGTACTTTCTTAAATGCTGTCTTTTAATACAGCATTCCTGCTAGCTTTTTAGGGGAGGGGTAATAATTATGTTACTGATAGAGAGCCTTTGTCCACAGCATCCTTCCTGTCTTCAGGATCAGTAGTAGTAGCAGCAGCTTAGGTACTTTTTTTAGAGATACAGGATACCTTGTTCACATCTAGATCTTTGGTTTTTCAATACAGCTGGAAGAGCTTCAAATAAAAAAAATAAATAAAAAAACCCTAAACCACTAAAGTATCAAAATTCCCTCCCTCCTTTTTCTGCAGATCATGAAAGTAACATAGGTTGAAAGGGACCTCTGAAGGCAGTCAGTTCAATTCCATCCCTCCAAGGCTTGTTCCCAATTCATCCTTGTACTTAGGTTGATTAATGATCAAGCTTATGATTAATCAATCTCAAATTGTAGTTACAAGCCTACATTTAAGAACAGCCTTTCCTGGTGATTGAGTGCTTTAGTAGATATTACTGGCAATTTGTTCTCTAAAATATATTTAGTAACAAGAAGCGAAGACCTATGAAGACCCAAATTAGTCCCTGAAGATCTAAACAACAAAAGCAGCTTAAAAGCGTTTGGAGGTGGGCATGCAATTGTGAACACAGTATATAGGATGGTCATTAACTTGTGTTAATTGCTCTGTTTACACTTCCAAAAGCAGCAACGTATATTAAGCACACTTAACTACAGTTTTCAAGTGAGAACTCACTGACAAACTTTAGTATGTGAACAATGTAAGTTAAACTTCAACAAGTACACTAAGACATGTTCTAGCCAAACCTTTGGGCCAAAGGAATTCTTTAAGGCCTGTATTGGTCTTATCTGTGGAGTAGTTAAGTAGCTTGTGTTCTAATATATTAAAACTTATGATTTCTTCAGAGATCACCATAGCTAGGCTGTATGCATGGTAAAGTGACACACTTCAACAAGTTTAAAATTAATAGTGTAGTACATTAAAACAAGTCCCAATTAGTTTTCCCTGATGTGATTTCCCAACATCATCATGATTTCCTGACAACAGCAACTTCAGAAAGTAAAAGAGGAAGTAGCTTGGTATTTTTATGGCAACGACTCTACTTTTTTTTAAAAAAAAACAACCAACCAACCAGCATTATTTTCCTATACATACCTTTCAATTATTTTTATAAACTTTTTGCCACGTTGTGACTGTTGTCATGTTTTATTTTTGCATTGCAAGTTGTACAAAATTATGTTACCTTAAGTGTTAAAAGTATGAAAACAATGAAATACAATGAAAAACAATAAAATGAAAACTTAGATTCCAATTAAATAACTTTAATTTCATAATAATCTACAAGTATCTGTACATTTTAAGTACACAGTCCTTTCAATTTATGTTCCCACATGTACTTAATTTACACCACACAAATATGTTCCCTCTCAGTGATAAATTATGCTCTATCTATAAAAAGTTGAGAGAATCATCAGCTGCGTGTCACTGATCTATTTCTCGGTTTGTCTCTTTAAAACACGTATAAAGGCATCTCTTGGTACTTCCACATTGCCAATTTTTCTCATCAGCTTCTTCCCTTCTGCCTGCCTCTTTAAAAGCTTCATTCTTCTTGTAATGTCTCCACCGTACTATGAAAAGAAAAAATACTTTAGTAAGCTTAAAATGCAACTACAATACATTTCAGCAACACTATATTTAAATGCTTAAAAATAGTCAGAAAGGCTAGTTATATTATGACGAAAGATTATTTCATACTCCCAAATAGTTATCCCAAAGGCCACTAGTTAAAAAAAAAGCAAGGCAGTAAGCAAGCATGTTCATTTGGACGACTGAGGGTTGAATTCAGTTACCTGTATTTCATGTAAGCCTGGCTGACATTAGACACTATCTACAGGACATCCAGATCTCCTTGGAACAGCACTGGATGCCAGCTCAGATACACTGGGGTATCTTGACTAGCGCCAGCTGTTTATGTCTAGATAAATTAACTGAACCCTTATATAATGTTGGAACAAACACCATCCCACGCATGTGCCCAGCAGAAGAATTCTGTAACTGTTGTGGGAGAGTGAAAGTTGTTTAATTTTTTTCAACATGTTCGCTTCAGAGAGCTGAAGGCAAGGTAAGAGGCATCACGTTTTTCCTACAGCTTTGTCCACTCTTCTTGATAGTCAACGATGGCATATTTAAGGCCTCGTCATGATGTATTACTGAAAACTCAAGTAAAAGTCTGATCACAATCAGTCTCTAAAGAAGCATTTATATAGCTTATTAAATCACCTAGAAAAAAAACAATTTAGGAAACGTGAAGTTACACATATGTGTGTGTATACACACACACACACACACACACTATGTCTACAACTATTTGAAAATGGTGAGGAAACAAGAGTGAACACAGGTACTGTGTTGAGTTCACTCTTAAGTGTGTAATTTGGAAAAAGCCGTTGCGTGCTCTGATCTATTCTTACTGCAAGCTGCAACTAGAGGTTACCTGAGTTGAATTTTAAAATAAAAGCTTAAAAGTATCTGTTAATAGTCCATTAATGCTTAAGAGCACAAGAAGAACCTGTCTTTGCTGGGTTTCTAGGAAAAGACAGGTCTATCACGTTAGCAAGACTCTTGGGTTTACATGCATCAGAAACATCAAAAATGAAAAAAACCAAAAAACCCCCAAACTTACACATTTTGCCACAACATTTTTTCTGTAAGCTTTCAGCCTGTAAAGTAAGATAACATATACACATGAACACATTAGAACATATCCTGTATGTGAAGCCAATACCGAGCTGACAAAACGCTAAAGTTGTTTTTCTACTAGTTTTTGTAAGATGTATTGGAATAATGACATTTTCATATTTTGTATGCAGAAGACAGTTTAAACAGAAGACTTAATTCACATTTCTCAATTCTAGAAATATCCCTTAGGGTGTATAACATGTACATAAAAATTACAATCTTGTCTTTTTATCTAGGATTTCTGCTATGATTCACAGTAACTGTTACACGTGTGTATAGAGATATGCACACAAATTCTTAGTGCAGCTCTGCTTCTATCCCTCCCTTTAATTCTTTTGCCACAAATTAAATCCTAATTGAACAGCAACAGAAAAATGTGACAGGAAACACCAAGGAAACAGTTTGCTCTAAAAGAAGTGAGTGCTGCCAGGAAATAGCTGTGTTTTCAGCTTGCAACAGATTTCCTTCGGAATTGCACAGTTCAGCTTTTCATTTTGCTGACTCTCCCAGAGATTAAACTATTCCACAAGTAGCTATTTTTCCAGTAGTAACTTTTTCCACTGCCAAAGCGGAAGTGGACACATGGCTGTCACAAGTTATATTCTACCTACTAAGTGCAATACTGACCACAAGCAATTTAAAATAATTTTTTTTTCCAATTAAATTTATACAAATCCCTTAGTCATAGTCACAGCTAAAATGATTTTTTTTTGTTGTGTTTTTTGTTTTTTTTCCCAAAGAAGTACAGTAGCACATACAAGAAAAATACAACTTTACACTAAAATCAAAGTACTGTAATGAATAAAACTACTTAGTTAAGACATTAAAAGACCATATTTTGAGTAGCTTAAAAGAAAAAAAAGAAACAGAAGGGCTTCACTTACGTTTCTCTTGCAATGATCTTCTTGCCAATAGCAGCCTGAATGGCTATTTCAAACAACTGTCTAGGTATAGCATCTTTTAAACGTTCACACAGGAATTTACCATGAGCATATGCCTTATCACTGAAAAAGAAAGTCACCAGTGTTTTCAGAAAGAGTAATACAGCCTGCCAAAATATATCCATAGACTAAACTGTTTGATAAAAGGATTTTAGTAGAGGTTTACCTCTTTTTAACTCAAAAGATAAGCTGATCAGATCATAATTTTACATCTAATAAGCGGTCTCTATATGTCACCTGTTTCATACAAGCAGGTGGTAAGACTGTATTAATAGATGGTCTTCAAATAAATTTAAAATATTTATAGTAAACGCCCTGATTATCTATCATCACACGTTTTGAATAATGTCACAGCTTCAAATGCAAGTTTAAACTAGGAGGTCAAGGAGGATTTTCATTGATGCTAGGCCCAGAAGGTGAAAATATCTATACATTACAGAAATATTTTTAAAACATCTGGTTTTCTATGTCAAGAAAAAAAGTGTTTTACTATACTCTTGTCACCTGCTAATAAAAATTATCCAACTATATTCAGCATCTGCACGTGCTTCAGATTTTGGAAAGAGAAAATAAAAAAAGGCCTAAAGAAGCTCCTGAACAGACACTTTCATAAGCCATTGAAAACAAAATAGGTCTCTCTAAGAACATCCATATTTAGTGAACGTTTTTTAGCAACACACAGCTGAAAATAGTTTTACATGTTTTCATGTAGCCACAATGTGACTCCCTGCTACCTGTATAAAGCAAACAGCTTAAGCATGAAATACTAAAACATTACTTAAGAAGATACAGATATTTATTTGTAGAATTAGGACAAATCATAACAGCTAGCTTAATACTGAGCTTATAGTAATCTCAGTAATTTTTTCTCTATAAATGTAATTCAGCATAATTCTTTTTATATAGACAGATGCAGTCCATTTACAGTGAGAGGACTGAGAATAACTGAAGCAGGACCAGAATGAACGCTGTCTACAAGGTAAAAAAATAATTTGTCATCTACAGCTAAAAGAAAGGCTATCATTAGTTTTAGTAAGCGAAACAGTTCAGCAGTGCAAGCTAATTGATCAAGAAACAAACATTAAAGCAATAACTAACTTCTGCAAGGTTGTCCACTCCATTTTGCATCTTTTCAAAGTAGTACAGGTAGATTGCTAAACACTGCGTATTTATGAAAAACACAGTAAGTAGCAAGCGTATGAGAGAGTTATTCCACTCTCTTCATAGCCCCATGATCTTTCTTAACAAAGTACGGGTTTCATTTTCCTATGCCAACCTTCTGAAGTTAAGGAATTTCAAGGATTTCAGGATGGCAGTTATGTTAAAATTATAAAAATATATATATATTTTTGGCAACTAAAAGTTCGTATTTTAAGGACAAAAAGCTAAAACAAATCAAAAGCCCCAAAAAGTTCATCTTGGGATTACTGGAAAGGGATGCTGAAATTACAGAAGTGAGCCTTGTAAAGGTTTTGTGAGAAGCAAGCAAAGGGTGAGGCTGGAAACAGGAAGGCATTATTCTCACCAGCAAACTGGTAATTCTCAAGAAACTTACGGAAATTAAATCATTTTAGCAAAAATTTTCTAAGTTAAGTACACCCAGTAAATACTTATTTCTCCTGGTACTCTGGCTGGAGACAAGATAACAACAAACTTCTATAGAACAGGAATTGCTGGGAGCATAAAACAAATATTTTTTTTTTCCCCAGTTTTTCAGTAGTAAATAGTAAGTGCCATAAACGATTCATCTGGCATCTCCCTGACTGGTCTGTATTTGAATTTTTCCAGCTCCTTAAGAGATTGGCATTTTGCATTTACTTCTCCTCCCTGCCCTACATTACCGCAAAAATACACCTAGCGCTTAAATGCCTCTCTTTTTCAGATCATCTCCAAAAGTGGTGATGTGGTGAAATCCTCAATGCTCTTTTCATACATATTTTTCATATATTAGTCATAGTTTTTATTGTATATTAATAGGAAGTCTCATTTCTTTGGAATAGACCATCCAGTCAACCTACCTGTGTATGATTGTTGCCAGTTCTTCAACTGGATTTCCATTTAGAAGAATATCCATTTTGATAAGGTCTGCTGCCTGGTATCCTGCATCTTCATAATCAAAACTAAACGAAAAGAGTTTAAAAGTTAGTGGTGATTTTGTGAAAGTTATATTCTGCATGCTTTGTTCCATAAATTTTATGTTTTAGGCACATTTCTTAATAAACCAAGCTTTTTATTAAATAGGCGGACAGTTTTTAATAATCTGCCAGTATGTCTCTCTTATGCAAAACTGGACTAGAAATTTAATGCAGATAAATCTCATCTCCAAGGTAGCAGAAGACATCGTCCCGTCTTCCAGCTACTGAGCAAGGTACATCAATCAAAAATCTACATTCTTACTGCAATCTCTGAAGAGTTTATTCAAACACTTTTTTTCTATTAGCTGGAAGTTCCTTAAAGCTCCAGGCAACAGAACCCTTCAACACAGCTTTTCAACAGTAAACATCCTTGATGTCACACAGATCAAACACTAACGCCGGATTGTTTTCTTTTCATCCTCCCCTTTGACAGACTTTTTATGTGACCCCTATTATCATTCTCTCTGACAACCAAGTTTTCCTCTTCATTTCCAAACCATATTTCTCCTTTGGTAGGCATGGGCTTTGCGGTCTGTGTGTCAGTTTGCAATACCACTAATCTGGTCAGATCTGAAATATCAGAGCAGAGGGGGGAAAAAGTTCTTTGAGAGTATTTGAAAGTACTTCTATCTTAATTGCCTTAGATAAACCATAGTTCTGTGAATAAACAGAAGTATGATCACTGAGAGCAACACACAAGCAACATTAGAGAGTCAATTAGGTAACAAAAATCAAGAAATAAGACAATGCAATATTGTTTGCAATCACACTTGAATCAAAGGAAACACAGCATAATTCTGCTAATTAGATGGCTTCTTCATAAACGTATTGATTTTTATCTAGTTGGAGAGCTAGATCCCAAGAATAAACTCAAAATCTCCATCCCAGTTTCTTCTGCCTATCCTTCTTGCCTCCCCACTGCTTATGCTTCTACTTAAAATATACACAAGCCGTGCTAAGAAACATCTTAACTTACCTTTATAAGGCATATTTAAGAAAACACAAACCAAATTCAGTCCTTCAATAAAATTCATTCTTATGCTTATAAAATGAATAATGTAATTAGGTATAATACAATATTATACTGTCAAAATACAATGTATCTTACTAACATGTCTATGTACCACGTTTTAAGAGCTACTGAGTCTCCTGTGGCATAAGCCCACCTGCCATGCCACATTTTCCCTTCCATTAAACTCACAAAGGCTCTTCAACAAACAGCTGAGCATTGTTCTAGCCTCTGAATTTACAGAATCCACCCACAGCAGAACATTTTGTCTCAAAATACAGATGATTTACTTTATTCCCACAATAAAACATGTCAGTAAAGTAAGCGTTGTTTGTTTTAAAATATAGTTTGTTGATTGTTTTTACTAGCTTTAAAGAATCAGTATTTGGTTATTTTCCCTTTCATGCCAAGAGGCAATACAGTAAGAAGTGCATTTTCAGTGATTCCTTTGATAGAAAATGCCCATTGTCACTTCAGACAAGTAAGAACCATGTAGATGAGCAAGTGCCGCTCTACATGTCACACTTGAAAAATACATGCATCACCAAAGAAAATTAGTATTGGGTACTGATGAACTTTTAATGTTTTTCAGATGTATTTCCATCCATTTTCAGTGATTCTAATTCATTAAAGGTGAAGGAAGACTTGATTTGCAACACCATCATAAAAGAATATTCTTCACTTACGCCCCTCCATATCTTCTCAGATCTTTTTGTTCCCTCACTCAGGGTCTGGAGGGGCGGAAAGGTAGAAGGGTTCAAAGGAGGTCATTACCTTGCATAACCAGAAGACAGAGACTTAAGAGCATCATAAAAATCCACCACAATTTCATTCAGTGGAAAGAGGTATTTCAGCATAACCCTGTGTTCATCGATGTACAACATATCCTTCTGGACTGCCCTACGATCCTAAATAAATAAAAATTGTTTCAGTTCCCCTTGACAGAAGTTTTCTACAAATAAATACAAAGCAAATTAAAATAAACAGTTACCCAGTTACACAAGAGAAATCTCTTACTTCAAGCCCCAAAGTAACTTTCCTATTGGTAGTTTGCTGAAGTCCCAGAACAAACTGCAGCACCATGATAAATGAAGTGGTTCTAATTTAACTGGACAAATGATTCAAGTCTATCCTCTCTGAAAGTTGAATTTGTGAAAACCTGAACAGCTTCTGCTTACTGCTGCCTTTTAAATGTAGTTATTTGTCCACAAAATCTCACTGAAATGAGATTTTCACATACATTGCAATATTACACAGTATGACTCGCAGGCTCATCATCTTTTCTGCCAGGAGGGTATCCTAAAGTCACTTTGGCAATTCTTTTTAATAAATCTTATACTTCACTCTACTGACATACAAGTACTCAGTTTTTAACATTTCAAAATACATAATACAACAAAGAAAATATTGTGAAGAAATTATATAAAGACAATATGTATGGCAATTAAAATATTTTTAGTTAGAAGTATTCCAAATACACTTGGGAAAATGTGATTGCCCATCACTACCAGAAATGAACTCCAGTGAAGTACTGAAAACAGTATGAACCCTCAGAAAACTATTGACAGAAGTTTTATTTCCATGAATATACTTCTAAAAAACAATAGATCTTATTCCCCTACTGCATATTCCATTCTTTCAGGAAAACAGAACTAGCTATGAATTTGTCTAGTGCAGGATGTAGACTAGATACTTTATTGTCACTGAGTTTCATCACTAACTTTCACTATACAGATTTTGCAGTTCAGAAGTAGTTTTACATATAAAAATGTTTACTCTTAAAACAAAACATATTTTAATAATTACTATCAAAGATACTATTTAGGTACTAATATCTTACTATATAGTATCTTTACTTAAGTATGACATGAAGAGTTTAAAAATGCAAACCACAAAACTAAAACTATATACCAACCTGACACAGAACAATTATTTTCCCAATATATTCATGAGGTGTTACAATCGTACCAAGAACAGTTGGCTCTAAATATTCAGATACCGAAAGTTTATCAGGAAACTGAGCAGGGTTGATAATAGTAATCTCTGCTTCACCATATTCCTGAAAACAAACAAATAAAACAGATATTTTGATTTTACAAATAAATAGACTGAACTGCAAAGACGACAAAAATAGCATTGAAAAAAAAAAATGCTTAAAAAAAAAGTTTCAATTGCTTGGAAACACTTGTGAAGTACATAACCAAAATTTATACCAAGCACAATTTAAAGAGATTTCTGCATCACATACAGAAGTCCCTTATCAGCATATCTTTAACTATGATTATTATATAGAACAGTTATAGGAATTATTTGCACTAGGAAAATGGTTTTTTAAGCATTTTATCCAGTGAATATGAAACAGAAGTAGTGCTTAGAACTAGGACTACAGCCTCAGGTTATCCACAGAAATAAAAAAGGCTTTCTATCCATCTTTCTGTCTCTCTCTTGCCTCTAGAACAAGGATCTTCCTTCTTATAACTTACAGGATCAGGATGGAGTAAGGCACAGCTTCAACAAAGACCTGCTTCAAGTATTCTGCAGTTTGGTGACGGGGACATTCTTCTCTAAATAAAACTTTGAGTTCAGGCTCCCTTACAGGCTGAAGTGGGCTTAGAAATTAAGTTTTCAACTGTGTGCAAATGCTTTCACTACCTATGCCTTGTAGACCAACATCCTAACAGGAGCTGAAGTTATACTTCTGAAGTAAGAATAAAAGGAAGGTCACACTTTTTATCAGGTACATACAACCTCGCCCATGTGCCAAAGCAAAGGATTGTATCACTTCCACTGACAAGGCAGTGTTCTGGAACACGACCCAACTTCCAGCACTGTTTGAAAACGTCAGCAATCCAGAATCACTTACGCACCAAATGGTGTGAACTACTTCATTCACAGCTGCTACACTGCCTAAGGAAGAAATCAAAACAACTGGAGAGAAAAAGGGTCTATGCCTTATACCTTGCCAAGTATAGGAACCTTCCTTCTACAAGCTGTTCGGAATATACAGACTTTCTGTAGTGTGTAGAGATATGTGTTGGATATTAATGAGCCAGCCTATTTACGAGCACCTGCTGAAAGGAGGCTGCAAGTCCACCTCTCTCTCTCTCAAATTCAAGAGCGGTAATTTTTTTGCATCCAGTTCAATGAGGTTTGCACATGCCTATTTCACGATCCAAAACTCATGTGTCTTCACCAGCCCCTGCCAGTCTACAGCAGCATTACAAGCTATTCCTAAAAATGTTATTTTTTTCTGACTGAGAAAACCTGATTAAAAATAAAAGCGTAGATGTTTATTATATGAGGCTTTTCAGCTATTTACATAAAGCTGTTAAAAAATACAACATACCTTTATCAACTTTGGTGAAGAAAGAACAGCTTTATATGGAACTGTAGGTGCAGTCAAAATAACAGACATGTTATACTCTTGCTCCAAACGTTGATTAAAAACTTCCATATGTAAAAGACCAAGGAAACCCAACCTGGGAAAAAAATATCCTGTTGGTGAAAGTATTTTTATATCCCCTGGAATTTCACAGTGGTTTGTTTATTTTTTTTCCTCCAGCATGTTTACACTGCTAGCCTGGCGATATCAGGCACAGCGAACAATTTTCAAATGATCCCACAGTTGAGTAGTATGAGTCTTTTAAAACAAAACCTATCACTCACAACAAATTGCGTACTCTGAGGAAGTACAGAACACAAGAAAATCAAATGCTTTTGATTTTTACCTATCATTAATTTGAATTAAAGCTCCAAATCTTGAATTCATTTTAATTCAACCTTCAGTTGACTTAAACTTGCATTCTCAATTTACAACCCATTCCAAAAAGGAAAGCAGTATAAAAGCCTCACCTCCATCCAGCTCCTAAGGCAAGGCTACTGTCACGATGAACAGTTACACTGGAGTCATTCAATGTCAGCCTTTCCAAAGCACTTTTGAGATTATTATATTCTGTTTGATCTACAGGATACATTCCTGTCAAAACATATTAGATAGAAGTGATGTGACAGGGAGCTTTATCTAGTATATACTTAGCTTTCAAAAATACACCTTTTACAGTGAACACAGTAATGAAATCAGGAATAGCTTACTTTCTGTTCCAACTTTTTTAAAGTGTGAAAAACAATGCAAGGACTTTTTTTTCCCCCCCAAAAAAATGAGATAAAATGTAATTGTTTCAGATTACCTCAAAAAAACCCAGGAATTAACATTCAAACCAGAATGGTAGGGATACTCTACTCATCCAACCCTTCACAGCTGTGGAAGATACATAACTGAGTATAACCATTGCTTTGCAGGGCTGTAGTGTAAACATAGAGCTTAAGCATAAATGAATAAGCAGACAAAATTTCACCAAGATGTTCCTTCAAAGGTAAGAGTGAACAGCCAAAAAAAAAAAATAGTATTGCCATATCAAAGTTGAGAATGTTTCTATATTCTTTTGAAATTAATTAATAAAAAGCAGCCCTCTGTATAACTACTGCCTGAAACAGGTTCTACTGTACCACTCTTCACACCACTGTCTGTTCAGAAAATGTAAACTGCTCTATGCCAAATAGTAACAGACATGCACAGAAGAATAATTTAGAGTATTACACTTTTCTACGTTCACTGACAGACAGCACAATCTCCATGAGACAGTTCAAGTGAGTTTTACACATTCTATCACAAGTCTAGAAAGTGATTTACAGAATTTATTTATTTCTAAAGCCACCTTCCATAGTATTTGTAGTAGTTACTGAAGCTGGTGGCAACAGCTCAACAGAATTATTCAAGTTTAAAAAGCCAAATATTTTATAGAGTAATAATTCTGAATATTAGCTTTGGTAGTTTACCATATTTAACAAAAATTAAACAGTTGGTAATTTTTAAAAGAAAAACAGATTTCACAATAATTACAGAAACCTGGTTATCAAGATGAAGAATTCCAAAAACCAGACTTCATTTTTTCAACTCTCAACCCTTGTTTTCCAGCTATCAAGAATTTCCTGGCATTAGAAGCAATGATTGTAGCTAAAGATACGTTAGTCTTGTATTCATCTAAAACTAGTTTGCAAGTATTATGAATCTTGTCTGTTGAGTCACAGGGAAAATTACACAAAGGTATGTAAATGATGCGCCTTTGTAGCTTTACTTTCCTAAATTCTAGTCCTCACAACTCTTAATATACACATATATTACTTTAGAAGCCCTAATACCTCTCTTACTCTTGTTACCAGAAAAAAGTAGTTCTATGTTATATCAGTTTACTCCTCACCTGCAAAAACCATTGGCTTCACCGACTTAAAGCCAGGCAAAGGCTCCACTGGCTGTTTATACAAAAACAGCGTGTCTCCTATTTGGGCTTCTGTTACATCTTTCATTCCAGCAATCACGTAGCCCACCTGTCCAGCATATCTAAATAAAATTGGCATTATATGGACATGCTTCTTGCATTATCAGTATTTCTGCTATTTTCCCTGCTTGACTTAGCCCAGTCAGAAATTCAAGTAATTCCCCCCACTAAAAGCCCCACAGTCAAAAAGCCAGATTTTAGTTGTTCCTCCTGTGAATTTTATCTCAAGGGACAAACTATAGAGCTATCAAGTAGCTCTATTTCTGTTAAAGTTAAAAAGTATATTTATAGTTAAGGATTTTGAATTGTGTGCTACTCTCAGTTTGAAAGCTGGAGCTAGAAGGAACTTTTCAAGGACCTAAAGAACAGAACCAGGATAGTTCCCAGCTGCCACCACAGCAAGTTTCACATACTAAGTGGCAGAAACAACGAAAGACAGATGCCTTCCATCAGCACATAATGCTCTTTAGGAGAGGGAGCCATGGCAGATAAAGAGTAAAACACAGCGTACTGGTTTTGGCTGGGATGGAGCTCTTCATAACAGCCCCATATGGTGCTCTGGATTTGTGAATAAAACTGTGTTGACAACACATCAGTGTTTTAACTAACGCTGAATAGTGCTTGCACAGCAGGAAGGCTTTCTCTGTTCTCACTTTGTCCCCCCTGGCAAACAGGCTAGGGCAAGAGGCTGGGAGGTGACACAGCCAGGACAGCAGACCTGAACTGACCAAAGCAATATTCCATGCCACAGAACATCATGCCTGGCAATAAAAAACAAGGAGCGTAGTCTTTCCGAGGTGGCTGTTGCCTGTACACTATGTTGTCTGCTAGTGGTCAGCCTGCTTGTGGGAGAGGGTGAGTAACTGATTGTCTCTGCATCACTTCCTGGTCCTCCACTGTTCTTTTTCCTTCACTTAGTTAACTGTCTTTATCTCAACCCATGAGTTTTTACTCACTTCTGCTCTTCCACTTCTCTCTCCTGTCCTGCTTGGGTTGGGGTAGTGAGCAAACGGCTGGTTGAGTGCTTAGTTGCTGGTTGGGTTCAACCCACCACACACAGGAACACAGTCTCACTGAGAATCTCTCAAGAAAGTCATTAACACATACTTGGATGCAAACTGATAAAGCTTCTCCGCTAATTCTAAGTACCTGATTTTCTTCCCACTGCTGCCATGAGGAGCCAGTTTCTGGAAGCTGTTGCATTCATGGATTTTAAGTTTTCCACCCTCAAAATATGCTGCAGCAATAACTAAGATGAAGCCCCATTCCCTTCCACTCTCAAACAAGGTAGTTCCTAGAAATAAATTGGACAGCTGAATAAGAATATCACACTCTAGTCTTAAAAAAACAAGACTAGCTGTCCAGATGTTCCATGTACAATAGATGACAGAATGGCTTCCTCCCCCTTGCAGTGACCAAAAAGCAGTCCCCAAAAGCTTCTGTCTCTGCATGCCCAAAATGAAACACACTAACATCGAGCATTAAATTAGAGATAATAATCACAAAAATCCCCATCACCAAAGAACAAGAACAAAAACCCCGGACATCTCCCAGCCTTTATCATTCAAAGCAATAATCAAACAGAATTGCAGAATTTTGTATCTCACACCAATTTATGATTTGTTCCACTGAAAGAAATTTTTACTTACAGTTTATGGGTTGGCTGTTCATTTGGAGTCAGAATTCCGACTTCATTAACTTCGTATCTTTTCTTTGTGTGCGCAGACACGATTTTATGCCCTTTCTGAATCTCCCCACCAAAGAGCGCGATGTTAGCTATGACACCTCTGTAGTGGTCAAAGGTGGAGTCAAATACTAAGGCTTTCAATGGATCAGCAGTATTACACTGAGGGCTGTCACAAAAAAATTAAAATAATATATTAAGCAGTGTGTTTTTCATTCAATATCAAATGAGCAAGCACCCCAAAAACTTCCATATTAAAAGAGATAAAACTACTGAGTTACAGCAAACAAACACATACCAGACAACATTTCAGTGCTTCACTATTATGCAGCAAATCTTTTTCTCTCCTCCGTGTGCAATGGCAGTACAGATAGAACAAAACCAAATGCATATTCATCATACCCATTTCACAATAGGTGAAACTGATGCTTAAAATAACATATTACAGGGGAAACAAAAATTCAACAGTTACATTCCAACAGCTGAAGGGTTTTATTAAAAAACCAAAAAGTCTATTGATATTCTGGGCTTGCCATCTTTTCATGGAAACCAAATCTCAGGTTTTCATTGTTGTTTCTTCTAATTATAATTATTAACTAATATGAGGACTACAATTATTAGCTAACAGTAGGAAAAAAGATTGGAAAAGAAATATGCTGACTGAAACTGAACTGCAATTCAGCAGCTGGCTGAAACCACAACACCAACTCGAACATCAGGTTTCTCCCACGTCTCTTTATAAAGTATTGACTTTAAATCGGATAAATATTACGTGTAAAACTAGTGCCACTATACTGTATAAATGCAACTCATGGTTTCCTAATTAACCTTACAAGGTTTCAATAACTAAATACAGAACTTACGGTGGAATCTTCTCAATGACCTTTTGAAGAACTTTTTCAACATTTATCCCTTGTTTAGCAGAAATCTAAACCAATGAGAACAACAATTTGATAAGACGTGTGTCTTACATTCATTCAGTATCTATTAAACAGTGTCACATTTACTTATAGTTTTGGTAGCCACAGATACTAGTACCTATAAAAGCACTCTAAGTACACTTTAGAATGCTATTACTATGAAATGCTTATCTGATTATAAATTATTCTGTAACATTTTTTTTGCTCTCCTGAATGGCAGTTGTTGTTACCGTAAAAGTGAAAACAATTTATGGAGCCACATCTTTTGAATTTTAAATCTATCTGATGCCATTCATCAAGACATACTAGAATTTTTAACTGAGGAGTATATTCTCCACTCTTGTTTTTCAGGAAACAATCTTTAAAGAAATTCAAGTATGTCAAAGACAGGCAGACAGATGACACCCCCGTTGATTTGCACATCTTTCATTAGCTACAAAGCAGACAGAGATATACAACCAGCCATGTTATAAAACTTCAAGAGATCTTACCCTTACACATTCCTCTATAGGGATATCAAACAGCTTCTCAATTTGTTTTTCAACTCTTTCAGGGTCTGCATTCTTCAAGTCAATCTGAAAAACAACAAACTGCTAAATATACAAGCAACTATGTCTTCTGTCTTCCAGCATTGTAGTTTCCAAATGTACGACTCATGGAACCTTTTATGTATTTATGGGTAAAACACAAAGTTCTGATTATATTCCAGCTATTTTTCATTGTATATTTCTATTTAATGATACATTTCTCATAAATCTATATATTTAAACAACTCAACAATGTAATATGAAACTCTAAAACCTTTATTACCTTATTTATGACAGGAATTATTGCAAGCTGTGCTTCGAAAGCAAGGTAGAAGTTTGCCACTGTCTGAGCCTGAATACCCTGGAAAATAAGCATTAAAAAAGTTCAACATGGAATCTTCCTGGGTTTCGCTGAGGGTTTTTTGTGGTGGTGGTTTTATTGTTTTGGTTTGGGTTTTTTTAAGGCTTTTATTGCTATGTCATGGAACTGCAGTAATGATAAACAAACAAGTATCTGTCTCCACAATTTTTTCAAAACTCACATTACTAGTCTTCTGCAACATAGTACTTTTATGGAGCTAGAGCAGGGGGAAAAATACCGACGGAAAAATTAAAAAACACAACAAACCCAACACTGAATTTTCTCTCTAGATAGATTAAAGAAATTGCTGAAATTCTAAGTAGAAAACAAGAATTAAGAACTCCACCTCATTTGCATCCACTACAAGTATGACACCTTGACAGGCAGACAGTGAGCGTGACACTTCATAACTGAAATCCACGTGGCCCTGTGGAAAAAAAATAAATGTTTACAATTTCAGGTATTTCTAGAGTCTTTTGCAAAGATTTCTATATTATGATGTTATCATTTGTTCAAAATTCTTACAAAAAAGAGAAACTGAATAAACACAAGAAGCCAGAAATCTCCTACTTTTACATATAAAGACATTTAGCTTTGTGTGATTTAAACACTGTTTATACTTAACTTACTGGTGTGTCAATAAGATTTAAGAGGTAGTTTACTCCTTCATGACTGTAAAAGAGAGACGCAGATTGCGCTTTAACTGTAATTCCTCTTTCACGTTCCACTTGCAGTTTATCCAGCACTTGTTTGTTACGGTCAGTTTTAGCAATTGTTCCTAAAATAAACAAAACAGTTTTATTACCTCATTTAGTACATTAGCTCTCAATATAAATAATTCTTGAAAATGCCATTAACCAGGAGAACACAGGACTTGCAGCTGCAAACGAAGCTTTTCCATCCGATTAAGCTAAACTTAAACTTTTATTTAGAAACAAAATCATGCTTCAACTCTTAACGTTTGTTAAATAGATTTTTACATATGAAGACATATAAAATATTTTATTGAATAAGCAGGATACAAAACATCATGTAAGTCTAAATCAGATTAAGGAGCAAAGATTCCACTCAGTTTATTCTAAATTATTCTAAATAATTTTGATGTTTAAAAAAAATTCACCTTCTATCACTGCAGAGCAGCTCTACGGCCCACAGCTCCAACCAGTGCCAATCTCAAGTGCGAAAAGAACATTATCATAGAACCTGACAAATCTAAATTCAAAACTCCACTCTATCACAGGCATTAGGTAAAATTGCCCATAGTGACACGTAGGAGGTAATCATAAAGAGTAACTTTGATCAAAATCTTCCCTCAAAGGTTTTGTTTTGCTCACCCGTTAAATGAGAAAAGCAAGAGTATTCCAAAGGGTATTTCCAAGTAGCTACTTTAAGCTCTGCCCTGAAATTAGTCTCCTCTTGGGAGATACAGCTTTACAGCTTACCTTAGAGAACCCTCTAAGGCAGTCTGTCTCTCTCTTCCACGGAAAGCCTAGTTTCAGTCTCACTTACAGTTATGAACACCCCTTAGTGCTTCTGTTTCTCATTTTCACTTTGAAGGGGGATAGTTTTCCTTAACCTCAACAATAACACAGAAATAAAAACACTGAAGTCCAAGAAGCACTCTGATGAGGATACAATAAATACCTCTGAAAGTAACACAACCTCACCAATACTCAAGAGCGAGGGAAAAAGCAAGTCTATGTAGCCGCTGAGAATCTATAATTTACACTTAATTACTAGCAGTTATTCTACACACTAAATCTAAATCAACATAGGGCCGTACATTCCTAAAACTTACTATGAAACATCGTTTCAGTTCTAGTGAGCTTCACCACCATGAAAGACAGTTGTTATGGTTCGCTCACAAGGACCTATCGTTACTTCCATCTAAGTATAAGCAGCTGAACTTCCTCTCTGTTTTGATAACACTTCTGAAAACTACTCTGTTCAGAATTCCTAGGTCATGACAGTACCCTTCTGTCCACCCTAAACCCTGCTAGTAAAAATCATAAACTTACTGTGTTCTGGTCTAATGGACGACTGGTCATGAATGACAGGAATAGCATCCTGAACAAGGAAGTACACTTCTTTTTAGTCTTTCTAAAACACATACTTCCTCGAGTGAATTACACACTTCCTTACCCCTACGTGTAGGCAGATCTCAACCAGTAAGAAAGCCCACCATATTCACTTCTGTAACACTACACAACTGGCAGCCTAAAAGCACAAGCAACCTAGCACTAGAAGAGCAAAGAGATGAGAAATTTTAGTAATAACCAAAGCTACAGAAACTTACACATCATCATACATGTCAAGAAAGGTATTATAAAATGAGAACACTTACCTGTTATTTCCAACAATCTGTCTGCTAGTGTACTTTTGCCATGATCTACGTGAGCTATAATACTGAAGTTTCTAATGCTTTCAACAGGGTACGTTGACATATCTACTTTTTCCTGAAAAACAGATTTATTTTCATAAACCATGGTTACAATCTCTACATATGACATGACCCAGCCTTTAAAAAACAAATTTCACTAGAAGACGCATAGGTTGAATAGAGATACAAAAACTTGAATTGTCATCAGTGTTTAAAATGTTAGCATTTCATTTTAGTCATACATACACATATATTTGTTACTGTGAATAATCAGTAAGTATGCCGGAAAGCACTGCAAAAGGTACTCTGTTCTTATGAATACAGGGAGCTGGAAAACTTAAAACAGTTTCAAGTTTGTTAAACTACTAAACTTAAGAATTAAGAAAAATGGATTGAAGGGACCATTAAGGAAATCATTGGGCACAAATGTGGTAACACTACAGCAACATTACCTAGCAGCTCAGGTAGCTGTAACCTTATCATAAGGAGCAAGCAGACTTTGTGGAAAAGGAAGCTTCGGGTAACATTTATCTTGGCTAAATTAAAAAAATGCAGAAAACCAGCCCAACTTCCTTGGTTCACCTGCAGAAAAGTCCAACACTAAAAAAACCTTTTATTTGTGTTACTCCTGCTCGTTCCAAGTAATATGGCATTTTGAAGAAAAGTGGCTTCCTTGCTTTTCAAAGCTTTCAGCATCAGGAACCAGGAGATCCCTAACAGAAATCAGTAACGCTGTACTGAAAATCTTCGGTTGCTCATTTTAGAAACACACAATGCTCGTCTCTCTTACGCAGGCTGTGCATGCAGCTCCAGGCCAGGCAGAAAAGAAAGCAAGCCTGGAGTTCTTTGCCAGCACCAATACGCAGCATTAAGCGGCATTATCTGACATGTCGCTTGCAGAATGCTGCGGCTTGGAATGGCAAGTTCTCCTACAGCTAAGGGGACGCAAACACCCCTACTGTGGGAAATGGCTACCCCAGGATGCCATTGCCTGTCTGGAAAGGCCACCTTCTGCACACAGGACCTCCACCTTGGGGACTAAGGAGGACACGGACCTGTTGGAGTGAGTCCAGAGGAGGCCGTGAAGATGATCAGAGGGCTGGAGCACCTCTGCTATGAGGACAGGCTGAGAGAGTTGGGGTTGTCCAGCCTGGAGAAGAGAAGGCTCTGGGGAGACCTCACAGCAGCCTGACAGTATCTTAAAGGGGCCTGCAGAAAAAGTGGGGAGGGACTTTTTACAAGGGCATGTAGTGACAGGACAAGGGGCAATGGCTCCAAACTAGAAGAGGAGAGATTTAGATTAGGTCTCAGGAAGAAATTTTCCATCACGAAGGTGGTGAGGCACTGGCACAGGTTGCCCAGAGAAGCTGCGGATGCCTCATCCCTGGAAGTGTTCAAGGCCAGGTTGGATGGGGCTTGGAGCAACCTGGTCTAGTGGGAGGTGTCCGTCCCCACGGCATGGGGGTTGGAACGAGATGATCTTTAAGGTCCCTTCCAACCTAAACCATTCTGTGATCCTATGGCTCGCTGCAGGCCAGCTTCAGGCAGACCAAACGCCTCCCCCCCTCCCCTCCCCCGCGCTCCGCTCCCGGGCGGCCCTACGGACTCACCTTGCCGCGGGAGCTGTACGGCCGCTCACAGGCCGCGGGCAGCCAGGGGGGGAGGCAGCGCGGGGCGGCGGGGCGGGGGCTCCTCAGCCGGGCCCACCACACCGCCGTCCTGCCGGCCAGGGCCATCGCGCTCGGGGCTGGCCTCGCACCCTCACCGCGCGGCGGGGCGCTCGGCAGCCTCAGCCTCCATCGCAGCTCCGCTCCCCTCACCGCCGCGCCAGCCCAGCCCGACCCTAACGGCGCCCTAACGGCGGCCGGGGCACAAGGCGAACAGGACCGGTCACCCCCACGGAAAGCAGCGCCGGAAGCGTTCCCTGGCGCTGGCGGAAGTGGTCAGAGCTCCGCCTCGCGCCAGGGCGGTACCGAGCGGGCGGACCCTGAGGGAGGAGGAGGCCGTGGAGTCCTGTGCCGTCCCGCCTCCGGCCGGTGGCTCCGAAGGCTGCTGGTGTCGCGGCGCCCCGGGAGCTAATTGCAGCCTCCTCGTTAGGTGTTCGTGGGCCGGCGGTCTGGCGAGCCGGGCCTTGGCCTGTAGGTGCGTGGCCGCTGCCCGCCCGTTCGCTGCCGGCTCGCACCGGGGCGGGCCTGGCCTGGCTGGGGACCCGGCCGGGCGGCTTGCCTTCCTCTGGGGGCCCGAGCTGTGCCCCCGTAATGCTGCTTCAGAGGTGCCGCAGTCTCGGGAGAGCTTCTACAGGGCTTCCCCTTGGCTGTCATTGGGGGGAAAAAAAGAATAAACACCGCAGTTTGGTCCAGTTTCTGTTACGTCCTAGCAACAAGGGTTTCTGGGATATCTCTTCCCTGTATATTTTTTTCTAGGCACCATCAATGAATTCTAGAAAGCACCATCTAGTTTTCCAAGTTTTCCAAGCTTTTGGAACTTTTTTAGTCTGGAACCGCTCAAAAGAGCTGCATGGTTTCTGATTTTAACACCTTAGTGCTGCTGCGAGGAATAGAACACTTGTTTTGAAATACTTCCTGGCATTACAGAAGGATCTGTTTCTTGTATGTCTGTGATGCTGCTGGTGTACGGCTCTTCTGGCCTTCCCAGTTGTGCTTTGTCAAAATTCAGGAAGCAGAAGAATTTTGTATTCTCAGATTTTTTCTCTGTGTGTTACTCCTTATCAAAGTCTTCCTGCATTGACATTGTCCTTTCCAGATATTTTTCTAGCTTGTATTTTTCATAGTTAGCTTTTATTACTGCCTGCGTGTTCCTCTGTTTTCTTCTCGTTTGAAAATACTGCATCAAGTTTTCACAGGCCTGGGAAAACACGCATGCCTGGGGTCACTGCTCAGTTTACGTGTATTGGCTTTGTCTTTCTCATTTGCTCAAGCTAACCAGGATTTCAGTTGTAGCTACATAAAATACTTCAGAAATGCCAGCAAACCACTTAGCTAAGAAAACTGCAAATACGTTTATCAGATTCAGAATCCAGCGAGGTGCCAAATAAACCAAGGCAGAGTGTTTTTTAAGGGTAAAACTATTTAAAGGAGGTTTACTTCCATGATGTAAATATAAAATTCATATTCCATTTTAAGTTACAGCGATTTGGTGTCAAAAGACTGCGTAGAAGTATCAGATACACAGGGCAGAGGGTGCAGTTCTGCAGATGGCAGCCTGGGAGTGTGTGGTAGTAAAGTTGCTGGCATAGTTCACTGTGCTGTACTGATCACATTGTATTTACATAGTAATGGGCAAAAAGAGTCCTTCAGCAAATTCATGAAAGTGTGTAGGGAAAGAGAAGCATGTCCTTGAATGGAGAATGAGTATGACAGGAGCCATGAATCCAAAGACGGGATCTAGAGCGTACATATGAGTGTAGCAGCCGTATTTGGAAGAAAACATTGTTCCTGCTATATACACAGATTAAGTTTGATGCACTATAGATACTGGCTTATCTGTGTACAATACCAGAGAACGGAAATAAATACATAGCAGTCCTATAATTCCTAAATGGATATTGTCTTCACTCTGCCAAGAGACAAGAATACCAACAAATCTAAGAAGGCGCTGTATTAGCAGGAATCAAATAGGCTTTACAGACTATCTTCAAATGTCACCACCAGAGCAAAGTGTACAGATGTTACATCTGAGCAATTCTAAGAAAAGCAAGTGCAGAGGTAGTTAAATTGCACATATACACTAGCAACATGCTTTGTTCATTATGTGATGTGCACAAAATCGCGTAGTCCCAAAAATACCTGCAAAAGCAAAAATTATTACAAAACGAATAGCGTGACTGAAGGTTGCGTTTGAGTTCCACATCTACTCCTTAGAGAACCAGGATTTGTATTTGCACCACTTGCACACCCAGCTGGCTGGATACAGCTGGGATTCAAGGTCGTGCGCTGGAGCAGTTCTGGAATGAGCATATGTGCTGCGTCTTCGTGCTGGAACTCATTCTTGTCCTGTTGGCGTGGTGTGAACCCCTATGGGGTGAGTGCTGGTCCATGCAGGGACGCAGCAATCCTTAAGGTTAAGCTGTTGGCAGTTCAAGTGTTTTGGAATTCTGAAATAAATGAAGAAAAGCAGGAATGGGACTGGCTTTCAAACATGACTCCTAGTCGTGTGAACACAATATATTAACTGTAAGTTCAGATTGGTGGTCCATCAGTAAGCCAGGACAGAGCACAGTGAAAATTACAAAGTCATCTATCTTTACCTTCACTTTTCAGCTTGGATAAATATATGAAGCAAATGTTAAGATGTTTTATCAATTTGCTTTGAGCTCCATATGCAATGAAAAACACTTACTAGCACAATTATGGAAAGGTGTCCAGTTCAGCAGAAAAATAACTGTTGAAGTATTTACGGGACAGCAAATTGGTAGCATAAACATGCATTTTCAAGTGATCCGTTTACACATCAAAATGTGATGGATGTATGTGCGCAATTAACAATTCCTGAACTTCAAAAGCCATTAGTTATAGCGAGGATAAAGTAAATGTATATATCATTAGCTATACTGAGTAATGTTGGAGCCAACCACATAAAATGGTAAATTCAAATATTTACAGATTCATGACTGAAAATGTGAAAATAAAAAATAAACATGAATTTCATGTCTGATTCTCAAGTATCTCATTATAGCTATGCATGAATGCAGCATTGAATGTCCTGTAAATAATTATTTCAATTGAAGACAATGTAATTCTGTCATAACTGCAAATCAGTGAGTGTTATGTGTTATTTCCTGGCAGTTGTGTTCAATAGAAACAAATATGTTCCCTAACTGACATGGTGTCATAGCTCGAGTTTTAAAAGAAGTTGTACGTTTTGCCGTAAACTGAAAAAATTGCAAAAGTAAGCATTTACTCAGTGATCTTAGTCGCCTGCTAAACTTCCATAGGTGTGACAGTTGTACAGAATGGAATAGCATACCATAACGCAGTGAATAATATAAAAGGTGAAGAAGTGTTTCCCTGATAGTAAAATATGAAAATATGAGGTGATAAAATGCAGCTAAGATTTCTTAGCATTATATATATNCACAAGGCCAGGCAGATCGGTAATCACTGGTATCCATGAAACACCGCAGAGACTGTTCCACTTGTTATTCAATCAGCAGCACCCCTCCTTTGGAAGCAATCTTTGCCTCCACTGCTTCCACTGTGAGACTCTGGAAATGTAGAAATAAAAGCAACCATATTCCATGGCAATGGTGTGTTGGGGGGAAAGGCATGGTGGGTATTTCGTTATCTCATTTGTGGGGATTTCTGTACCAGAAGCAACGGTAAACGAGATGAGAGATTTCTGTTCTCCACAAGTATCTACCGCGCAAATGGAATAGCCGTGACAAAAACCTTTCCTGTCACTCAGAAGCGCTGCTGCCGGCAGATGCTAAAAGGAAGCCACTTCCTTAAAGATTACATGAGCGGAATTTTCCCCTTTCTGTAAAATGTATTCTCCTAAGACAAATTCACAGTAAGGACAAAATTTACTTGGAAAAAACCCCCAGTAGACAAATAAGCAAACAAATCCAAGGTTTATGAATTTCAGTCTTGGAACTCCTAAACTCAGAACATTGTAGGACAGGTCACCAACGCTCACCTTCTGCAGGTATGTGTCTACATGGCAGTGAGGTGCCTGAACAGACTCCTGGTCTGCCACTTTCTTAACCAGAAGGTGTGTCACCTGATTTTCCACAGGTTTTCTATTAGAGTTTGACATGTCCTTATTGTTTGTGGAAGGGCAGAAACTAGCAATTCCGTTTCCCTTTTTTTTTTTCCTTTTTTTCCTTTTGTTCCTTTTTTTCTTTTTTCCTTTTTTCCCCATTTTTCTTTTTCTTTTTCCTTTTGCAACCAAAAAATGCCAAGTGCAACATCCACATTGTACTTGCCATCGTGTCTGCTATAGACCTTTCTTAACCAAAGTTATGACAAAGGGAGAACAGTGCAAAGGGACAGCAGTGTCTGGAGTTAGTATTTTGCTTCAGACTGGTGGCGAATTTCTATTTCAGAGCCTTTCTTGACATTGACTAGTCACGTTTCTGCAATATGTCAAGTTCTTCTGTAATTGCGCTTGCAAATGTAGCTTAAATTTTTATTTCTTGGCACTTTGTGGTGACGAGGACCAAACGTTTCTGTTGTAGCCAAGCTGACAAAAGCAGAAGACACATCAGTTATTTCCTGACTTAAAAATAAAGCAGAAGAGGTACTTAGACTCTTCCTGTCTAATCTTCAAAAGTCGCAGCAGAAACCGAGTGAAACAGCAGTGATTTAGACTGTGAGAGAAAACCCCTGAGATTGTTATAGTCTATCTGATAAAAAGAAAAAACAGAATGTTTCCATTTTTCTGTAAGTGACGCCAAATTACATGGTTCTAGGCCATAGCCTACAGAGGAAAGAGTATCTAGTGAAATAGGTAACTTCACAGAATAATTGCTATTTTTCTTTAAATTGGAAACCTTTGTCCTTTAAGACATTCATCTTCTGTGTTCTACTTACTAGAAAGACAATATTTTAGAATTATATTCTGTTTACTGTCCTGGGTTCATAATTCCAACATATTTCAACATGCAGTGACTAAGGATGTTTCTCCCCTTCCTCTCCCCCACTTTAAGTTCTTTATATACAGACTGTGCTATATATCTCAGCAGCTTTGCCCGGGTTTACCAGTATAACGGAAAATTGCCTATTTTCAGATTTCAGGGTACTTTGTAAGTGATGTATTACAGCATGATGAATAGATAAAGCATATATTTAATGAGTTTACAGGAGACATGACCCTGAACTAAAGTTCCATCTAGACATTTTGAAATACTGAAAGTGTCATATGTATCTGGATGGAAAGAACAAAAAAGGGAAGATGTCCTTTATGATCCACCTGTACAGAATAAAGTTTCTAAGATTTTCTGGATTTAATTCTTCTTTGCACTAGAATATGTTTATTAATAAAAAGCAAGGAGCTTTGATTTAGAAGGCTGTCAGTGTTGCAGAATCTTTTTCCACATGGGACAATTACTCTAACAGCTGCCTAGTTTTAAGTCTTTAAAGAAGTGGATTTATTTCTATTCTGAATTACTTTATTTTCAGCTGACTGTTGCCAAGACTGAAAAGACCATCGTGAAAGTTTCTTTTCGGTGTAAATTCTTACCTGGTCACTGGGCCTCCCTTAATCTCTCTGTTGTACGCCAGGCTAAATTCCCTGAGGTTTTGATTAAGGCATTGAATTTCTTTTATTGTTTTTCTTTCTTTATTTCCCAATTAATTGATTTTTCCTGTCATATTTGCGTCATTCTCTACCAATGATTTTTTAATGAGAAAAGGCTAGTCGTATAGCCTTTCCTTTCTCATTATTGACCTATTTATATGTTCAAGGATAATTGTTTTGCCACAGAGTTTCTGAAGCTACTACCATGTAAGCAGAGATTCCTTTCTCTGTTCCTAGGTGCCACATCATAAATACCTGGTTTTATTATGCCCACCTTACAATACAGTTCAGATTGCTTTGCATCAGTGACTTGTCCTTCTCATTATCTAAACAATCCTCAATCTTTGCCTTAAAAATAAGTCTATTAGAAATTACTTTGTTTCCCAGAGATAATAAACAGAATTGTTAAAGTGTATACAAGCAAGGAAAAACTGTGCTGGACTTCCACTAGAGACACAAGTACGTGATGATCATTTCCTCTCACCATACGTTTGAGACCTAACAAGTATACTAATCCATTTGATTTCCAGTGTGAAAGTTGTTTTGTTGGAATTTCATAATCAAATATTGCATGTTATCAAAGTCACATACAGTATGGAAATCTACATATTTTATATTGAGAGTGTTATCCACCACTGCTGACAACCTAACTTGTAACCTCATTTTAAATAAGAAATCAAGTTACTTTGATGAGATGTATTTTTCACAAACCCAGGTTGATTGGCATTAATTATGTTATCCTCCTTTAATTCTTAATTATAGTCCTGTAGCATCTACTCCGTTATTTTGCATACGATTGACATCCAGCTGACAGGCCTGTAATTGCCCTCTTTAAAAGCTGAAACGCATTTGATCTCTACCACTGTTCTGGAACTGACAGAGTGTTTCAGGAGCTAGTGAAAAGCAATGTTAATGGTGCACAGAGCTTGTCAGGCAGCACTTTTAAAAGTTTTGTATGCAAATCATCGGGAGACAGTGATTTTAAATTTACATCTGCAACATTTTCTGGTATTGCTATTAGAATGTAAAGAATTCAACCCTCGTTATCATGCGACATACATATATAAATATTTCTGGTTTGTATTTTGACAGAAATGAACTTTTCAGTGTAATAAATATTATTTTCATGTGATCACCCATTCAATCTATGATTGGAGGAGTGGATTTCATTCTCTAAAAACATTGAAAGAGTCAGCACTTACCACCTTTAACTCTACTAAGCAACTCTCTTAACAAGTATCCATACTTCTTATCTCTTTTTTTACAGTGATTATTATCAACTTGCATTATTTTTTTTTGTTTGTTTCTGGATTATTTTTTTCTTGTACCTTCTCTTCCCTTCTAAGACTAATGGTTTGTTTAACCAGTGTGGCCTCTCTCTTCGTTGATTGCCCTGTGGCTCTTTGGGCATCTGGCAAGATCTTTGTTGGTGTTCTGGATTGCAGTCAGACCTCTGTATCCCAGGCCCCTGTTTTTTTTCTGTTACTGTTAACGGCTATTAAAGTCATAGTTCCTTACAAGTTACTTTGTTTTAAAACGTGTAGAGTAATCTTCTCCTCTCAAAACCAAATCAAGTCTATGAAATTGACATATCAAAGCAGCCCAGCCTTAGCGATTTTTCAGGGAATCCCAGTTTTAGGATGCCACCCTGCATTTTTTCCCATCTCTGTCCTTTCATGAAAAGTATAAAAAGACAGTTCATTTCCCAAAAAGCCATTTTCTTTCTCCTCCAGGGAAAATTAAGTGCCACTGACAGAATTCGAGAGCCCAAATTCACCGTGTGGGCCACTAGTAATCAGGTCATACTGAAGAAGATACGTCTGATTAATTTTGTAGTTCTGGCTTCTGTTGGTGTAAAGAGATGAAGGACAGCAATGTACTTTTCAAGGACCTTTTAAAATGCCTCACAAAAGTAGTGTCTTGTCTCTACACCTTGTTTTGTTTTCAAAAAGCCATTAATACTTGTAAGGTCATGGGTTATGTTGCCTGTAGGCATGGTGGAAGAAAGCATCATTCTAGCAGGCTGATGAATAATTGTAGAATTCTTATGGTTTAGGCAGCCTTGACTAGGTAAATGACAAATCAATAAATGGAATATTATTTACCTTGTATTTTCTTCAATTTTTATGATACAGACCAAAATATTGTAGCTTGTTTAGTACAGAAACCATTTTTGTTTTCTTTCCCTTTGTTAAGGCTGTTCCATTTCAGCTGATGTTGTGCTCTTTCTATAATTCAGTAATTATTTATCTCAGTTAATATTTAATAGGAATACTGCAAGTGGCATTCTGTAATTAGGTATGAGTAAACAGAGTTAGGAAAGGCAACAGATTGGCTTGTTGCTATAGAAGATTGATTTTCTGTGCTTGGATACCTAGCTTGTAGAACATAAAAGTGAGCCTCGGTCTATCACAACCGTTTCTTTTAACCATTTAATAAATATGTTGCTTAACTTTTTAAAAATAGTAACAACTTCTGTTAAGGATGGGGCCTCATAAACATAAAAAACTGCTATCTTTTCCACACTGCACAGATTTTCCTTATCTTGAACCAAGGTGGAGAAAGTATATGGCTTTTTTAGACTACTTAAAATTTGACCTGATTTTTTTCAAATTAATAGCTCTGATTCTGTTTTTTCACAGGGGCATTCAACCAACGTAAGTCAGTGTGAACTGACTTTCAGGACAAAATTCAGTTCTTTGTATGAAACCACCAAGTACAGCATGTTATTTTACATCTATATCATCATGATAGTGGATGCCTGGAAAGCAAGTGATTCAATGATTAATAGATAGCAGCAAAAAGAGAGAGAATTATTTTTAAAAAAAAACCAACAATGCTGTATGTATGAAAGGATGAAATAAATAAATAAATAAATATAAAAAATTTACCTCAGTCAGGCGAAGAGTGGGTAAGTCACAGAAGCAGCAATACCTTTCAGCTACTAGCGGTATGTGGGAATGAGTACCTGCTAGTTATACGTGTTTTGTGTTTTGAATAGTATAGAATCTGCAACATCAAAATGATAATTAATTCCACGTTTTTGTCTTACCACATACTAAAACTGGGGGTTTTTTTTCCCCAAGTTTGCCTTTAAATATAAAACTGTAAGTGCCTCTGTACATGTAGTGATTTCAATGACCTCTGCTATAGTGAGAATAAATATTGCTGCTAAACTCTATCATGCTGCATGTGCCCCGGCTGTAATGTGCAAAGCCTGGAGACGCGTTTTCAGGATGCCAGAGGTCTACACAGTGACGCACCAATCAATGCATTTTACCTGTTCTTAAAGCCACTTTTCCATGGCACTAAAATAATAAGGTTATGAAGGGTGAAAGTCTGCAAAGGTAGTTCATTCGCGTTATTGCTTGTCTGTGGTATGTCATGGAAGACAGCCAGGTCTCGTTAGAGGAAGGCAGAAGTAAAAGGGAGAAGAGGAAGACATGATAATTGCTCACTATGATACCCACAAAAACATTAGCGCTAAGTATATAACTTAGAACGTCTATAAAAAATAAGAAAAAACAGATGGGATGGATTCATGGAGAAAACTGTTCCGAGTCAGATAGCTATCTTTTCACAGGCTGCTTGGCCTGATGAATACAGGGGGAAAAATCAAAGGATGCCGCTCAGTTTCAACTTCAGCAGGGTTTTTGTCAATCCCAGCTTCTTGGAAGAAGCTACAGCTACATTGTCAAAATGAGCGATTCCCAAGCTCAGGTTTGAAGGCAGGTGGGGAACTTACTCCCCGACTTTCCATGAGCCTGTGTATTTACAGTTAATATCAACAGCCATCCTGTGAAGTGCTCCTGGTCTGTCTCCACCTTCAAAAGACAATTTCTGAGCTACTCCAGCCTGTGGAGCGTTTGGTATGTTTCCAGTTTCTCCGAGGCATTGGCCTTTTTGGCCCGATTTGCATTTGAAGTCTGAGCAAAGCCCGTGTTACGAAGCTCCCCAGGGAAATAGGTGTTTCCTTTGGTGTTGCTGTAAATAAGTCAGTTGCTGTCTGCTGCAGCTGCTAGCTCGTTAGGCTTCTTTCCAAGCCACACGTCTGCTCTCTGTCCCCGTTTCGGGGATTCCTTGACTGGGTGCTGTAGGAACAAAATTTCTGTGTGCCACGTGAAGTGTGGCATGCCATGGCATATTGTCCCATCCGCATTTCTCCCCACCCCAGGGTCTTTTGTCTTCTACAGTTGGATCCATTCCATCTGCTGCCCAACTGCTACCTGAGCTTAACCCTTCCTTCGTATTTGGTAGTTATAAAAAGTCAGAGTCACAATTTCATTAACCGGGAATATTTGTAGGAATGCAATGCTGCAGTTGTTCTGCTTCCCTCAATCCGGATGTCTCAAGGACTCAGTACTTGCCCATGACAGGCCTTGCAAACAAATAACAGCTTCTCAAAACTAGTGTTTGGTTTGGAGCAGCGCAGCTTCAAAAGGTTTCTGACTGAATGGAGGAACTCCAGAGGGTAGCAACAATGATCCTGAAAGTAACTTTGCCAAAGTGTTAAAAGAATGAGTTTAGTTTCTTCTAGAAAAGGCCAAGGTAGCCGTCCTGGGATTGCATGTGCACGTAGCAATGCAGTTGCCCATGCAGAACACATCTGATCCTTAATCTCATCAATGCTTATAAATATCTAATGGGCGGGTGTCAAGAGGATGGGGACAGACTCTCTTCAGTGGTGCCCAGTGACAGAACAAATGGCAATGGGCACAAACTGGAACACAGGAAATTCTGTCTGAACATGAGGAAAAGCTTCTTTACTTTCAGGGTGGCAAAGCACTGGAACAGGCTGCCCAGAGAGGTGGTGGAGTCTTCTCTGGAGATACTCAAAACCCGCCTGGATGTCATCCTGTCCAGCCTGCTCTCGGTGACCCTGCTCTAGCAGGAGGGTTGGACTAGATGATCTCCAGAGGTCCCTTCCAACCTCTGCCATCCTGTGATTCCATGATGGGTTTGTGTAGTGCAAATCTAAGTTTCATCATTGCCTTCCCACCACCCTCACAACCCTATGATACCTCTGAACACTTAGTGAACCAGTAGCTGCTAGGTTTTTCTCTCAAAAAAACATCAGTCAAATCTTATAGCCTAACACATACTTTGTAGATAGAGCGTACAGCAGTAGCAGCAAGCTGGAGATGGATGGGAGCACTAGCATTTCTTAAAGTCAGGAAAATCAAAGAGGGTGTGTACAGGTTAATATGGCTAATTTCATTATCCAGAAAAACATGGCCTCGCTTTAGTTTCCACATATGTCTAATAAAACAAAACCTTACATAACTCGATAGACCTAACTCCCCCCTATCTTTCCATTGATTAAATGTGTACTTCAGGATAACTTAAAACTGTAGCTGAAAGCAGTAAGAACATGAGAAACACCTCACTGGGTGAGATGAATGGTTTGCCCAGCCCAGTGTTTTTCCACCAGCAGCAGTGGCCGAAGGTGCTGTTTACTGGGATCATGCAGGCTTGGCCAAGGCCCCCAGTGCGTTCCCTCTGCCCTCGGTCGTGCCCCCCTTCCCCTTCTCTCCAGCGTGAAGAATCCTTTCTTCCATCCCTCTCATCATTTTTCTTACCATTCGTTATATCCTCTTTAATTCTAATGTCTTACTATCTCTTCTTAGCTTCTGATTTTCCAGAAGCAGAAAAGACAATTTAACACTTTAACGTTGTTTAAACACGAGGTTCCAATGTATGGGACAGTCCTGAGGATGACAACAGTATTCCACAGGCCATAGGAACCATATCTGAAGGAACGAAATCCATGTTCCTTGCTATTACTATTCAATTCCCTCCAGACATAGATCAGGCTGAGGTCATTAATCCAAATTTTAATTGCTTTTCTCTCTCATTAAGTTGTCTGTGTTAGAAAGCTACATTCATCCCGATCTGGAGAAGGGACAATTAAAATCTTTTTGACGGTTATTGCCCAAAAAGAGTTGCAAATAAAAAAAATGTTTCTGAGCAGAAGGGAAAGGATTGTTCATGTTAGATATTACTAGTATTAAAGGTACGGCAAAATGATAGCTTTGAGGATTTGATTTTTAAAACACAGTATCTTGTGCATGACAGTTGTATCGCTACTTTTTTTTTTTTTTTTTTTTTTTTTTNTTTTTTTTTTTTGATGACAGTAGAAGGGTACAAGTCTTCTCTACGATTGTGCTTAATTTTTTGGTCTGTATAAGTGTCCCACGAGCTAGCGAGATCTGTGTTGTATGACTTGTCCAGCCAGATAGATGAATGTCTCTGAAAATTACATGATATATTTCTGAGTTCTTCAATCTACAGCAATAAATAAGAACTGCTTAATAGTGCAATGCATGACAGGCTTTCCTTTTTTTGTCTTTTAGAAAGGAGATTTAAAAGGAATAAACTGATATGCAGCAAGCAATCTAGTAAGCCTTGACATAAAAAACTTTTACGTTTTTTTTCCTTTCTTAGTTACCTTAGCTGTTTTAAAAAAAAAAAAAGTTTTCAAATTATTTTTCTTTCTCTTTTTTCAGCTTTAGTGCTAAAAGTTAATAGTGAACAGTGATCATTTTAATAACCACTTCCAGAAGCAATTCACCCACTAGGATTTTGGCTCTGACATTAGTACATGTATAGTTTTAGTATTTATTTTTTATTTATTTACTCTGCTATGGATCTTGTCTATGTTGAGAGGAAAAAAAATACCTTGGGCCCATGTTTGTTGAACTTTTGCTGCTTTTAGCCAATACATTTTATCTTGTTTCTATACCCATCTTTTATAATGGCTACTGTGATATAAAGAGTAACAGCACATAAAACCTGGGCTAAGCAAATGCTAACTATGAAATCTGAAACGTTTGAAAGCATTAGGAGTGAGACTCTGTTTAAAAATATGATTTGAATTAATTCTGCTCATTCATTTTCATACTTGATCAGATACTTTTTCTTTCATAAACTGTCTTTTTTTCCCTAAAATAATTCTTGGAAAGCAGCAAGCCTTTTTTTCCCCTGAATTTTCTTCTCCTTGAAAATAAAAGGCATGGAGAACCTAAGCCGAAAATGCTTCAGATTTTAGAAATTTATAACCAGCAAGGTCTTTATATAAGCCCTTTAATTACAGCATGGGCTATGGCACTAATCTGTTGCTTGGATTACGATGGAGTGTACACTCTGTGTTACGACAAGCCTGCACCCGGGGTGACCTCGGCTGGGATGAATCCTGAATTCACAGATCCCTGTCGCTTCATTTTGGCATCCAGCATGCCGTTCAGTGTGCGGAATTCATTTCCGGACAAATGTGGCTCATGTATCTTTTTCCTATTCACATTGGGCTGGGCCCAGGGCGGGCTCGTTGATGATGGGAAGAGACTCTGTGCCATTATCCCTTTTCTTCCGAGCAGGAACTTGCAGGATCTGTGTGGCATCTGTCTGACTTTTGGCAAGGTCAGGATATACTCAGCTAAACAGAAATTCATTAGGAGGCCCAGATTAATTATTAGTAAAGGCTTTCTCTGGTGATTTAGATTTCCAAGATTTGGATTTATTTCCTGTCCTCTTTCCTCCCCTCTTGTGGGAGCAAAATAATGACAACCAACAGAGGCTTTTATTGAATGCTTTTCTTGCAGTTTACCGTTTCTGTCCCAGGCAACCCCTATATATGGAAAATAATACAGGCAAAGTGGTGTATCTCTCCAGAGGTCTACTGCATGTTTTACAAATCACTAACACCTTTTTTCTGCTCTTTATTTTGCTCCAAGCCTGGCTACTCTGCTCTGTACATAATTACTCCAGGCACAGAAAGGCAGCTGAAATTTTGCCCGAGAAGCCGTTTAAGGGTGCAACGTCCATCTACATGTTTTTTTCCAAAAAGTAAAACTTGCTTTCTGGAGTTAACATTCCCTTTAGGCAACTTGTGATCCATAGATTATGGACACAAAATGCTGTAGCTGCTCTTTTGAAACCTTTATAGCACACAGAGCTCGTGCCTGCTTATTCTAAAGAAATAATTACAGTTTGTCCTTAGGAGCTTTGTGACCTCCACACAAAAGGAACTTTTTTGCTGAAATGTTACCACCTCTCCTGCTCCCAGTCCAATTTCAGAAGAATCCTGATTATGCAGGATGACATGTTGCAGTTTTGTTATTCCTCTGAGTCCTGTGAAAAGTAGATATTATGCAACACACTTCTCAAATGTTGAACTAATTTATTATCTTTGTTTAAATAATGTTATGTTTATTTTAAAGCTTGTCCGTAGTCTTATATAAGGCTTGCCACAGAACCAACATTTGTATGAATAGTAGAAAAAATCCTGTCCTAGGTTTCAGAAGTGTAAAATTCTATTCCCAGCTCTGTAGCTGGCTCAGTGAGTTTAAAAAGGTTGCCTAAACTCTCTTTTCAATTGTATAGCAGCAACACTACTGAGTTTCTACATAAAACACTTCACAACCTATTGAGCAAAAGCCCTACAGAACAGTAAAAAATGATTGCATTTTCTATACATTAACTATTGTTTCAGTATTACTAGGAATTATGTCATATTAATATAATGCAAGGATAATAACACTTCAAACAAGTACATCTCAAGAAACAAGTTTTCTTTATCATGATTTATTTTTATTTCAAATTGAGCTCTCCTGGAGTGTAAATAATATTTTATTTTACATACCTCTATTTTGATCTCTCCACAAGAAGAAGATTTGAAAGAAACTGCACTAGACTGACACAACAGAAAGGATACTGAAAAAATAATATATTAAGATGTTACTGTCTTGTCTATTACATAAAAATCTATGTTTCCTATAGGTAAAAGACTGCTGCACTGTGCTGCTTATCTACCTCTTTTGACATTCTCCACAACAACTTTTGAATCTGTTGGCTAATTTTGAATATGTTGAACACAGGGGCAGAGGTCTTAATGCTAATTAAGTTTCTACAAATTTCATGAGAACAGATAACTACTAGGAAGTAAGAAATCTTGTTAATACCTCCACTGAGAAAAAAAAAAAAACACAGCTCATGCTTATTAGACACCAAAGAGTTAATTTGAGAACAAGCTATTATGTGTGATTCAGCCATCAAAAAAAGCTTCAGCTGAAGTTTTTGTCATGGTGGGTATTGGTTATTAAGGAATTAAACCGTAAGATATTAAGATATTAATCTATCGTCAATCAGGCTATGTTAGTTCTGATACCACAGGACTAAGGTTTCTCTCGAAATTATCTTTCCTCTCATAAGAAACATCAACAAAATAAGCAGATTTATAATGCTTTTTTGGCGTATTTGTATCCAGGCAGTGTCTCTAAGGAACAGAAACCGAGCTCTTCATTGTACTAAAGCAAAGAAGCAGAGAGGTTTGGGATTTTTTTCCAGCAATCCTATACAGAAGTGTTATACAGGAAAGAGATTATTTAAGTTGAGAAACTTTGGAAAAATCAAGACAGCTCCTTTCACTTTTTTGGAAGTCATTAATCTGAGCAGGTCAGGTAACCCAGGTTTACATTTTTTTTTCTTGCTGCTTCCAGCAGAAAAAAAAGCTGGATGCAGTAGATATGTATTACGAGGCAGAAGCTGAAAGGCAACTAACTCAGAACAGAGACATGAGAACAGGAGCTCCAATCTGAAGAGCTGAGTGGAAGGAGAGCTATAGTTGAAGCCATACAAAGCAGTAGTTTTGGTAACTGTTGGAAGTCAACAAATTCATCCTATGTAGAATTAAGGACGTTATGGTCACAGGCAGTCCATTTCTGCCCTTTTCTTAGACTTGAATCTATAGTCTTCTCCTTCACAAGCATAAAGAATATGAATGGCCATATGAGTCAAACAGAAAGTCTTCTCTTCAGCAATGACAGCGATTGAATGCATGGGAAAGAATACAAATGCTTCCCCCAAATGTTTTCCTAGTCCTCTACTAATTCTAGTTTATGGAGTTCTTGAGCTGCATACTGTTCCTGTGCATTTAGTAATTTTTGTTGGATTTATCTTTCGTGCACTTGTTCCAGATCTATATAATAAACATCCAACACACGTACGTTTTTTTGACAAGGAGTTCCACAGGTCCATCACCTATGAACCTTTTGTTTCTTTGTTTTGAACCTAATGCCAACACTTCGTGGCATTTGTCCTGTCAGAAGAGTCAACAGTTTATCCCTACCCACCAGCCCAGGTTACTCAGTTTTGTAAACCATTACTAATCATTGCTTTCCCAACCCAAGGACTCCTCGCCGACCTGGTTGTTCTTCACGTGGATCCCGTTCCATACACACCTCCCCTGCCCTTCTCTCAGCTCTTCACCATTCTGCTAAACACTTTCTGAGACAGGGGAGCTCACAGCTGTCAGTGAATCACAGATTTAAACAGTGGTATAATGATATTCCCTGTTTCACTGTATTTTACTGTCCTAATAATTCCTCACAGCAGAATTGTAGTTTTGACTGCTGGTGTGTATTGATAAGTAAAACCATTCATGCAGGAACCCATAACTTCTCACTTGTTTGTTCAAATCTAACGAACATGTTCAGCATCAAAAGGGAAAACACTAATAGCTTTGGATTTCAGCTTTTTTTTTTTTTTTGGCCTCTTACCCATCCTCTGAAGACCTGTCATAGGAAAGAATTAGGGTGTTAGAGTAGATGTGTATGAGGCCTGTAGGCGTAAAATTCATTTAGTAGACACTTTATATAATGTAAGTAATTAATTTGGTAAAAAAATATTTCATAGAAGAAAATAGTGTATTTCTTTGCAATTAAATTTTCCTCTCTTCTTTAGTAACATATTTTAATAATGTCCCACTTATAAAATTATTAATGGGGCCTGTAAATGTAAGTAATTAAGCTTAAGACTTACTGAATTAATCCTTAATGTGATCAATTTTTACATTTGGAAAAACTATAGAATAATTGACTAATTATTATAATGGAATTGCCGTACTCATCAGTTTACTGTGAGTTACACAACTGAGACTACTGCCGGAATTCTATAGTCTTTTCCATCTTATCCCATTTAAACTTGTGTTATCTAATTTTTTTTAAATTTACCAGAAATTTTAAAAAAAAATTAATTATTACTCCATTTTGTCAAAAAAGTTGAAAATTAAAACGTAAGCTTGTAAAAACTGATTATATTTCACTTTCCCCTGCATTGTCTATTTTCCCTTTCAGGAAAGATGGAATAAGTAGAAAAAATTTTGAATTTTTTGTAGAAATTCTCACATTTTTTATGAACCGTGTTCATCTTTTTTATAATCAACTTAGATTCTCATTCTCGTTTTTGATGATTAGACCTCATCCAATTTTTTTTTCTCTAGATTATTAACATCCCAAGTATCTGTCAATCAAAGAAAGTGAGGTTACAGTCACATTCTATTCTAAAGCCTTGAGGTACAACAATTTATTTTTTCCTTATGTTAACACATGGATGACAGCCACCTTCAATGTGGTGTGTCAGTGATGGGCTGAACATGAGGTACCTGAAGAAATGCTGAGCTCCGGCACCTCTTTGCTCAATCTACTTCAACATTTGATATTTGCTATATCTAGTGTGATCACAGACACATCCATTTTTTGTAGCCAGTTCTCTGATTCTTTTCAGCCTTACAGGTTTTTTTCACCTCACAATGGTTTACTGACTCTTCAAACCTGCCCAAGTAAAGTAATTTCCTATTTGTAGACTTTTAAGGCTACAAAGGACCTGTGCTATCTAGTTTGTAGTCCTGGATAAACGAAGGTCATGGAGCATTACTGAATTAATTCCTTACCTGAAATAAAATATAATATCTCATCTGATCATCAGATGTCCTATTACAGGAATCTTGCTAGCACTGATGGGAAACTGCTCTTGTCAACTGCTGCTGTCACTGTGAAAATTTTCAAGCTCTTCTGCTCTGAGTTTTATTCTACCATTGACTAATAGTTTCAAGGATCTTTTCATGATTTGGTGCCTGTTTTTTCCTAAGAGCTGCTGGTCAAACCACCCTGTGATTGGGTCTGGTTGGTAGATTTTGCTTCCAGGTGTCTGCTAGATGAGGTCTGTAAAGCTTCTGTCCTGTAAGGCACCGTTAGAAATCCTCCCCTCTTTTGCAATAACGTTCAAGACACCGCAGAGAGCACTTATTTAATCAGGATAATGGTTGTCCCATTAAGCAGTGATGGTTCTATGTATTGAAGCAAAATCAAGTAAAATGCCTTGTATAAATATAGGTCATCAGTGGTTACCTTTCCCAACTACA
Organism: Chionis minor; assembly: GCA_013398295.1. Lineage (NCBI taxonomy): Eukaryota > Metazoa > Chordata > Aves > Charadriiformes > Chionidae > Chionis > Chionis minor. The sequence goes on from VZSF01008715.1 coordinate 200,318, forward strand.
AATCTTGTTAGAAAATAAATTAGTTTGAAATGAGCTAGTGTCCAAAAGCCCATGCTGATTGGATTCATCGATTCAGTTATTTATTATTTGAGCCCATAATTTGCTAGGATTAATCTCATGGTGATGAGCCAATAATTACTCAGGTCATCTCATTTATCCTTTTCCAAAATGGCGTATTTACTTAGTTTTGATCTTCTCAAACTTTCCTGCTGTTTCGCAACTCAACAATGTAGAAAGTTTTTGACCAATTCTTCTAAAGCTTTTAAATGCAGAATTTTAAAATGTTGATTTGAGCATTTCTAATTCAATCTTTCTGTCTTTTTGCTTTATTGATCCCTTTACTTTTTCATCTGATTTATAGGAGATTGGCAGTACTGGTATGTTTCTGTGTGTTTCTAGTAGACTTGGACAGTCCTTCTTTCTGTCGATTCCTTTCCTGTCAACTACATAATCTTATCTTCTTTTCATTTTTTGGTCAATTGTCTGCATCATCATTTCTAACCAATATTATTTTTCATTTTTATATTTTAGATGTCCATTTATATATCTCTATACACAGGAATATTACTGTAGCAGACATGTATAATTAATTTATAATATGTATAATAAGGTGTATTATATTTTCATTTTATATATGAAGAGAAATATATATGTCTCAATTTTAATTTAATTCTTTTTATAATTATTACTTTAAAAAAAAAACAACAGGTGGCTTTCTTTTCTAACTGTGATATGTGAAACAGCTATGAAAATATTCTTCAACCATTCCCCGCTATCGGACATTGTATTTTTTTCTATTTAAATTCCTTCTCTGAAGTGCCTTGTCTGATAATTATTCCCAGTTCTTATCTGGCAGTGAGTATGCATATATGTATATATACTTGTATACAATGTCTGTGTGTGTATATATATAAATTTTTTTCTAATAGAAAGTAGCAAACGTAACCAAGTAATTTTTGTAATTAAAATGAACAGGCATAACCCTAGCAAATAAGGGTTTTTCTATTCCTAAAAAAAAATTTTTAATTACCTTCCTGAAGGACAGAAGTTAATCTTGTATCATTCCCTCTACTGATTTGGTATAAATAAGATCAAACCATATTATCTAAACTGAGGCGATTAGACATTATAGAGATTAGCCGGTTGCTAAGAACTGAAACTGAAAATTCACCTTGGTGGGTGTAGCAGCACAAACTGTTACTCTGGAAATGGCAGGAGAGAAGTTTAAGAGCATTAGGGAGGCTTAACAATAGCTGCAATAAATACCGTAGTTAGATTACCCTTAATTAGCACAAGCAAATTTTATGTTTTGCTACTTCTCACCATCCTTCACTTCTGAGCTCTTTTTTGGAGATATATACTGAGTGAAAACTCGGTATAACTAATTTGTTCTTATTTAAAAATGCAGCTTTATTACAATTCTTTCATAGCATTGTAGGTCACGTACTAACAGGGCATGATTATTCTTCTTATGAAATGGAAGCCATTTGACTTTCAACCTCACAGAATTTAATACACACCTGAGGCATAGATTAATAGCCTGATAATACATCCCATTTAATGTCCCATTCCTTAAATTAACCAAGCCGAGCGCTCTTTGGGAAGCTTTGCAGAAGGACCAGAGCTCCTGGAGAAGCCATGGGGCAGGGGGATGTGCCTGCAGAATGGGGCCCTGGCCTCGGACCAGCAGATGGACCTGGTCCCATGGTGCCTTCACCTTCTCTCCCTTTGCTGTTGAGGTCCCAGGGAGCATTGTGTCCTCTCCGAGAGGCGTGCCATGGAAAACCCCCTCTGCCAGCCACCTGGAACAGCTCTCAGGCCTCATGTGGAAATATCTGCTACAAACATAAACCCAGGTAAATGTATTTAGCCTACTCATTTAGCAGGAATTATTACATATTGTTAAAACTTTTTAATATCTAACAGTTCAGCTCATGGGGGCTCCACCAGGACCTTTATAAACACCTACTTGAAGAAAGAAGCTGTAAACTGCAATCTAGATCATTGAGTTGAAATATATAGAATGGTATTTGTTCATTTGGTTCTGCTTTCCTTGAAGATTCCGATCCTTTTCTGCTTATTGTTGTTCGCTCTTGTTAAATGCTGGCCGTGATATTGACAGGTTGTGGATTTTTTTTCCTTCATATGCATCTGTTCAGAGATCAAATTTAGAATCTTATAAATAGCACTAAGCTCATCCCTGTTGAAGCAAGGGGATATTTTAGTTGTTCTCCAACATGTAAATTCAACAGACTGAAGTTTTCATCAAATATCTTAAAAAGTAAGTAACAACTCCGAATTCTTTTGGAAAATAAGTTTATCTTTCTACTACAGAGACTGTAGCATACCTGGTTAAGTAATTATTTAATTCTTTATAGTGACAGCAAAGAACATTAAATGCTTACTGCAATTGAACTGTTGGGGTAGAAGTACCAACTAAAGTTTTTTAAAACGTATTCCATGTAAAATCTTTATTGAACAAATGCATAACTGGTGTGCAATTCCAAATAAAACCACAGTAAATAGCTTAATTAATTTGTATTAATTCATATTTACTCTTATAAATTTGGAAATCCTGTGTGATTGGTCAACAGTTAAGAAAATAATATAAGAATTACTTCTACTTTGAATGCTCTAGATAAATGAAGGAAATCAGGTTAAATGATCATGGGATACAATTTGGAAACTTTAATATGCAACATTTCAAGGCCCATGATGAAATACTAATCTTTATAACTTTTACCTTACCAAGAGATTTACAAAGATCTTTTCCATAAGCAGTGCATGCTTGATAAGTATAAAGATAACCATGAGATGAAAAGCATATTTTTGCCAATGGCATTTGGGAGGTTAGAAAAGAGGGCAAAAGTGAGGAAATGGGAAACGTTAGGAGAGATTAATATCTTGCATGAAAATCTAAGTAAATTGGATATGGTTATGGTTATGAGGTTGTACGAACTCTGTGTGTGTTTTAAGAGTTTAACTACATAAATGCTAGCCAGGTGGTGAAATGCATGCACACATCTATGCGTTTATAGGCAATTTCTGCTCAGACCTTTACCTGAATCACTGAAGAAATTTAGCTGGGAGGAGAGGGGCCTCAGGAGGATCTCATCGATGGATATAACCACCTGATGGGTGGGAGTAAAGATGACAAAGCCAGACTTTGTAAAACCCCACTGGACATGGCCCTGAGCAACCTGCTGGTGGTGACCCTTCTTTGGGCAGGAGGGTGGACCAGGCCATCCCCAGAGGTGCCCTCCAGCCTCAACCCATCGGTGGTTTGGGAACTCCTTGAACCGATGACCTGCTCTGAGCAGGTGTAATGTCTTTGCCGCCTGTGGCTCCGCATAAAGGTAACACAGGCAAAACAGGGTTGGTCCTTAATCTTGTGGATGCTCTTACTCAAGGCATGGAATTACTCATCTTCATAGACCCGCCAGTTTTGAAGTCATTTTCTGGGTTTATAGTTAGCCATGTTAATAATGTAAGAAGCATCTAGGCCAAGTCTAAGAATTAATAAAATATCTTTTCAGCTTAAAACACTCTATAATGCCAAAAGGTACGTGATGTTTTACAGAACCAATGTGCTTCATTTCTTATGCTGCTTATACGACTCGGACCACGAGTCCTGCCTACACACAGGGTACAGGAAATGGGCCCAGTTTGTGCAAAATTCAGATAGCTACAAAACCAGGGATGACCCTGTCCTGGATTAGTCACAGTGTGGAAGGGAAAACAGAGAAGTTGTTCTGTTCTTAGCCTAACTGTTCCATAGCTACAGAGCTGACCTATGGGTCAGCAGGAATGAAAGATGTGTCTTAACGTGTTTTTTATATTCTCCAATCATTCAGCATGCTGTTCTCTTCAAAGGCACGTAACTAACTAGTGAGAACTTTTATTTGGTACTCCAAATATGCCAGATACAGTCTGCTTAAACAGAATTCACTAATTCTGTGAATATATTTGTGTTTTTCCAATGTCTTATGATGATCATATATTATATTGCAAAGCACAAATCTCTGAACATTGTAATTGCTTTTGAAACCCAAAGTACTTCTTAAAAGCATTCATTTTTAAACATTCAGACATAGCCACAATTGTCTTTTAAAATAGGAAAATGAGCTGTTTAAAACAATAGTTCACTTGATACGTATCTTCAAAATTACTTAAGTTATTTTTGAAGACAGGAAGTCTTTTATACCACTTGCAAATTAGTATACAGTTATTAATGATAACGTAAGATTAATTTCTCTTCTTATAACAAATGAAAGTAAAGAGTCCATTTTTGTTGATTCCAAATTATCGTAAGTTTCTACAGAAAGATTCTCTTGAGTTTGTGGCTTTAACGTTTGTTGATTTCATTTCAGTTTAGGACAGTTCAAAACATAGATACTGTCTTGTTCCAAAGGATATTTTATCAATACTTAAAATCTTTTTTCCAAACAGAATGTCAAATTTCGATCAGTTTCACTTGGACTTTTACCAGTCCAATTATACCATAGATGACCAGGAAGAAGGTTACAACAGTTACGGGTCTAATGAAAACCTCTGTGGAAGCAGAAAGTAAGTATGCCACCAAAAAAAAAAAAAAAAGTAATTTATCTCAAAGCTCAAATGAAACTAATGACAAAAACCAGCATACGGGTCCCAAAAAAAGGATTGCATAATCAATATAGTGGAAGTTTTAGTGGAGAAATGTAAGCTAAAGCAGTAGAAAGACAGCGAGAATCTTCCCCCCCCCCTGCCGCCGGCCATGTATTTTTTAAGCCTTCTGCCCATGGAAAAGGGACACTAAGGGAAAGAAATTCCGAATTTCCCCTTAAGGATATTTTGAACCGACTGCAGGAGGAAGTTGCGTGTTGCTGCAGCTTGTTGCTTAACAGGGGTTCAGCAGCTGATGGATCCAGCTGGTTTTGGGGCTTGCAGAAGCAGAAAAGAGCTTCAGAAGATCATGTAGACTTTCCCCAGGGCAGAATCACTAATAATTAAACCTTGGGCTCCGTGCTACTTAAAGAAGTTACACGTTGTTTACCTAATTGGAATGACTGACTTCTGTATTATTAATGTGGATTTGGGGGCATGTAGTGCAAGAAGTTCTTTAAGCTCTTTCTTAGATTCAAGAAAAAAAAATTAGCTAAAGATACAGCTCTTTCATTAGCGGTATGGATATATCTGAGTAATGTCACCAAGCTGCTTGGTGGAAAAGTCAGGAGTGCGTGGGCGCCCTCACGGCTCCCTTTCCCCTCTCCCCCAGCCTGGAGACCTGTGCTGGCCTGTTGCCGGAGCTGGACAGCCACAGAAGCGGGTGTGATGGGTTGCAAGGTGCTGGAGAGCCGGCAAGGCGCCCTGACGGGTTTCAGAGGGGGTTCCAGTGAAGGGAAGCAAAGCCGTTGTCTGCAGCTTGGCATAGAGCAGCACAGGGTACAGTGCCCAGAAAACTTCCGGGTTCCCCAAACTGATAATCGGTGAAAATTTAAAGCATGGTACATGGTGAGTGGCTCTAAGCTGTTGTGAAAGCTGCTCACTGCAGTTACTTAGAATCATAGAACAGCTTGGGTTGAAAGGGACCTCTAAAGGTCACCCAGTCTAAACCCCCTGCAATGAGCAGGGACATCTCCAACTACATCTGGTTGCTCAGAGACCCGTCCAACCTGACCTGGAATGTTTCCAGCAATGGGGCATCTACCACCTCTCTGGGCAACCTGGGCCAGTGTTTCACCACCCTCAGGGTAAAAAAATTCTTCTATCTAGTCTAAATCTTCCCTCTATTAGCTTGAAGTCATTACCTCTTGTCCTATTGCAACAGGCCCTGCTAAAAAACTTGTCCCCATCTTTCTTACTAGCCCCATTTAAGTGCTGAAAAGCTGCAATAAGGTCTCCCCGGCTGTTCTCCAGGCTGAACAACCGCAACTCTCTCAGCCTGTCCTCACAGGAAAGGTGTTCCATCCCTCTGAGCATTCTCCTGTCCCGCCTCTGGACCAGCTCCAACAGGAACACGTCTTTCCTGTGCTGAGGGCTGTTTTGCTGTGATTTGCTTCTTGTCTCAGGAACCAGACAGGAGCCCAACCTCCAGCCAGTGGTTTTGCCCCGTCGGAAATGCTTCTGTCCTCTCAGAGTTACACCGGTCAGATTTTGCAGCCAACGTACAGTCCTGACACTCATCTTGGTTACGCTGACGGATTTGACGAGGAACCTCCTTTGCTAGAAGGTAAAAATAAAACCACGGATGATGTGCGTGGCTCCTGGGGGTGCCTATACTTTTCCTTGCCGGCTACTGGCCGTCACTAGCAAAACTGCAGCAGCACTGCCAAGCTCTGTGCCAAACTGCTGTGTGAGCTTCAGCCAACAGCCCCTGGCCCCCAAACCTGCGTTTTCGTATTTGAATTTCCCATGGATTCATTCAGCCTTATGGAATATGTAGCATATACTTTACTACCACTAGGTGGCAGTATAACAATAAATTTTGCTTTCACATTCCGAAATACTTTCTTTCCACTATGTCTTTATCCTGCATACATATTGGAACATCTATAATTAATAAATACTGATAATAATCCTTTTTGCATATCTAGTAATAAATTTAATAGTTTGAAGATGCTAAATAGCTTGGTTCAGTGGGGAAGAAATTGAGAAAGCTGCTTTCAGCTTCAATTAGTTGATCATTTAACTACACGAACAATATCATTCTTTATGATGATTGAACCATCCTAATGCTAGCGGCTGATTTTGTAGTTTACAAAATACTTGTGTGACATTAAAAAAAAAATCAAAGAATTTATTTGTGACTATTTCAGCATAACGTAAAAAAAAACATATTAAGCCTGCTTTTGCACACAGGAAGGCAAGTGGATTTTTCACTACTTAAAAGATACTCCTACTGCCTTAAAAACAGCAAGATCCCTCTATTTGATATAGATAACTGCTAGATCTTTACTTCTCAGGCCTCCAAGCCTTTAACTCCACAGGCAGCCCACCCTGTGAAAAGGTTGTTGAAATGCAACTGCTTCTGATCCTCAGGGCTTCAGGGATGTTCATATCTGTGTACCACATAAATCCGGCCAAAGAGACAGACATTTTAATACAGAACAACTTTATATAATGTTTTGGCTCAGCTCAAGATGGTGGATCAGTGGAATAAGGTAAAGACTTGGCTTTCCAAAGAGATCTAACACGTTGTCAGTCTCAGTAATTCTGGCACCCAGTTCTGCAGCTAACTTTTCCCTTGCTGGAGCATCTCTGGGAAGATGATTATTCTTTGTAAACGTTTCTGCACAAGCTACAAGAGAAGTCTTTGCCCCAGTAAACTTAATGGCAGAATTCCCATCCACTTTAATGGGGAAGAATTTTGTTCTGTTTCTAGGGGTCCTCAGTAATTACTTTTTAAATGCAAATAAAGCTTAAAAAGCACTGCATAAAGTATTATTAACTTGCCTTGAAGGGAAGAATGTAATTTTAAAGTGCCTCTGGCGGTTCAGGCTTAAGACACATCTCTTGTCAGATTTGCCAGAATTAAAGCATATATCTCTGTCCTTGGTGTTCTAGAGTATCTTGAATTCTGCAGTTACTGTTAATTAGGATATTTTTCAACATCTAAGTTAGTATTAGTTTTAAATATGGGAAAAACAAATATTAACTCAAAAATGCTGGGGGCATTTTTTTTGGTTCACTGCCTAACATTTGATTTAATAAATTAATATTCCAATTTAGAATCAGAGCTGACTCTCAAATATACTGGGTATATAACAGGGACAGCATGTTCCTACTACAGGATATGTCATCTTACAATAGTATCTTCAATAAAGTGGTTAATTTGTTTGCTTGTTTTGGGTTCTGTGGTAGCTAGTGGGTTTCTGTAAAACTGTTGTTTTCTAGGGAGCAATTAACAATCCTGGAATTTCTTGTTGCAGAACTGGGGATCAATTTTGAACATATATGGCAAAAAACATTAACAGTTCTAAATCCAATGAAGCCTGCAGATGGCAGCATTATGAATGAGACGGACCTCACCGGACCAATGGTTTTCTGTTTGGCCCTTGGAGCAACGTTGCTGCTGGTAGGATGTGGCAGAAAGCTTGAGAGATTTCTTTTCTAACAAGGCAATGACAAGGTGCTAATGCATGAGAAGTTGCAGAAGATGTAGCACTGACATAAATTGAGCTGTTTGCTGCTGTTTGTTCTGAGATTATATATTAAAAAGTCTCCTTGCTTTGAAAGTACCTGCATGAAGTTTAAATGTAATATAGATGTAATACTGGTGAAGGGATGTATTACTTCCAGTGGAAATAAAAGATCACAACATTTTTTGGGATAGGATTAATAGGAACAAACGACAGATCTGTGCTGTGTGTATCCTGGGGTGGCTCTGAATACCCGAAGCGTGGCAGCGTGCACTAGGTAAGGACCTAACAAGGAGGTTTCAAAGAAGGGAATAAAAACGCATAACACACCGGCCCAGTTTTTCTGAGACTCTTGCTACTGTTTTGAAATTATCTTCTCTCAATGTTACTTTGAGGAGTGCAAAGATATCAAAAAATTATCTTTATGTAACTAAAAGAATTTGAAAAAGGATGTGGAAACAGCTTCTCCCCTCCTGCCTCAAATTTACAATACCTTCCTATAAATTTTGCTAGTGCTTTCTTAGTTTATATTCTTTTTCTACATAATTTGCTAAACAAAATATGGTAGCCTGTGTTTAGCCTCTTTCCTCTTTATGAATATAGCTCTCCTACAGGAGGAAAGTTGAAGAGGGATTGTACGCTACTCCTAAATTCACCTATTTATCACTGACAAGAGGGGCTCTCCAGTGCTGCTGAAGTACAGCTCTGATTGTCGGCAGCAATTTATCAGAGAGGGATAAGGTGGGACCATTCTGGGAAGGGCTTTACTGCTCTTGCAACTGAGGTGAGAGAAACGGGGCTCTAATTCTCCATTTCCTCTCTGATAAATAGTGCTGAATCAGAAGACTCTTGCAAGTTCTTACTCAATTTGTAATGTCAGTGCAGTACCTTGAATGTGCAAACTGCAATATAAATGGCAAGTATTATCATTATTTATGTCCCTATAAAAAGAAAAATCCTTTCAAAGGGTGGAAGTAGCAGGAGGAAAGAGAATAAAAGGAAAAGAAGGTGGGAAGCTAGAGAAGACAGGCTGTTTTCCACCTAGACAAATAAAGGTATGAGGGGACTAAAAGGAGAAAGTGTTGAATTGATTATAATCAGGAAAATGAAAGGAAAGCTAAAAGAAAGAAAGAATGAAGAAAAAATAGTTGCTGTTGATTTTGCTCCCTGGATAGCCAACAATTATAGTGAATATTAAACTACTCTTCTTGAAATAAAGTACTTCAATTACCATATTTATCCTAGGATATTAAGCATTTTAAGTATCACTGGAAAAACGACTATTTTCAATGCTCCAGTTTTAGGTCAGCAGAACTCCTCTGATACAATCTACTGGGTTTGTGCCACAACTTCACAGCAACAAGTCTATGGAATTTCCATGGGCCATCTTATATATTCAGGCTGCTCATTTTATCTCAGATGCATTTGAATACTAAAGTGGCTCTTCAGCTGTGTAAGCTATGATATCCTTCTGTACTTGAATAATTCTCTTCTAATAGCACCAGGAATATAATTTGGTTGAGAGCTTGTTTCCAAAAATAATTTAAAAATTTTATTTAATTTCAGCTTTTTAACTATGGAAAAATATGGAAAGATATTCTTCAAATGGAAGCAGTTCTTTCAGAGCACAGAGAAAAAGAGGAAGGGATTGTTTGCCTAGCAGCAGGACTTGATCTCCCTTATACTGGCGTAAAAGCGGGCAGCTCCATTGCAGATAGAGAAACAAAAGCAGTGCGAAAGTTAGCAGAAGCCCGAGTCTCAGCTGTTTTGCTTTTACGTAGTCATTCGTACAAAATCAGACTTCTACATCCACTCAAACGGAGGACTGTAGCACCCACTCTAGGCAGATGCAAACAAGCGCACAAAGTCTGACTTTCTTCTAACCTTGTTCCTTCCGCAGGATGAATTTAGCTCTTTCCATTCATCAAAGCCTGCCAGACTAATCAAGCCTGATTCTGGTTGTGCTTACATCATTGTGAACTGGGAGTATTCCCATGTGTGTGAGTCAATATATTTACATATGTTAAGAAAGACTAGAATTGGAACCAACATGTTCAGCTGCTTTTTTTTTTTTTCCCCCCCGTCTCTCATTCTCCTGCACCACAAATCAAACATTTCACCAAGTGGAGATTTCAGTTAGCTGCTAGTGCTCCCTTCAACTCTGTCTCGGTAATTTCTTAATCTTAAACTAAGCTGCTAAATAGTGCTGTGTGGCATAATTAAATACACTGGAACAAGCAGACTAAAAGCTTGTAGCTGTTATTGAATCTGTTTGAGGCAGAGCTTTTCTTAGTTGGTCTATAGTAAAGGCTGCCCCAAACCATTGTAGATATTAAACTTACTACGAATCTTTGATGACTCAAATTGTAACTGATAATAGTGTGAGCTAGTATTGCTTTCTCACACTGTCTCTAGGTATCATTAATTTTACTTGGTGAAGCATTTTTTCCTTATTATTTTATACCCGTAGTAGGCAAATGCCAGCAAAGGACTCCCAACCTAAACAGGAAGACTTCTTACACCGTTAGTTCCGGAGTAGAGCATTCCTTTACAGTGGAACGCAATGGTGGGGAAAAGGCCAGCGCTCAGGGTGTTGCGAGGATATAGACAACCTGGCTGTACCTGACCTAACCTTGGGGACTGGAACCAGAGGAGAGCTCAGCAATGAGCCAGGTCAAGCTGAGAACAGGATAATGGTGCTGATGTAGAGGCAGGGCTTGTTAACTGAGGCTGCCTTTCCCGTAAGTGTGCCCTGCTCTCCAGCTGGAGCTGTCAGAATCTGCAACATTAGGACATTCAGGTTGTGTCATGTCTAGGTTAGGCTCTCTCCACTGCATTGCTTCGTGTCTGTCCAGCTTAAATACTGCTGGCATCCAGAGATCAGGTTCCACCCAAATGGATACAGGAAGCAAAGAAGCAGGGTCCTCCAGGAGAGCTGGTTCACCCCAGGTTTTGTTAAAATGTATGGATGAGTAGAGTAGGAAACCTTCTTAATCCTCCCTAACCATTGTGGAAGAGATACTTGTAAATATTGCAAACCATGAAAAAAGCTTCAATAAGATTTCCACCTTATCCATCACAAGAGCCCAACCGTAATCTAAAAAATTATTAGGAAACTGGGACCCCCTATTGTTTTTGATTCTCATGTGGTTTACCGCATGCAATATATAGTGTGTGCAATATAAAGATGCTTGTCTGCACAAACGTACCTGTATTTTAAGTATGTATTGCATATTGTTATGTATTAGGAAGGTGATGCACTGTGGCCCTTCATTTGGGAAGTTTATTGGGGAAGATCCTGAGTTAAAGGTTGGGTCCCAGGTTTGAGCTTTCTCCTTCACAAATGCATGTTATCTTTAGGACACAAAGTTTCATACAAGGCAAACAAAACCATCTTCACCCCAGTCACGGTTTATTTCTGATGTACAAATGTTTATTTCTGACCTACAGATGTGAAAATGACAGTATTGCTTAGCCAACATTCAGTATTTTGTTTGTTAGAAGCTTGAACAGAGAGAAACAATATTTAACAGTCTTTTGTGAGTGTTCATTTTTGGGACTGAACAATGCCCGCATGCCTGGAGGTGATCCTTCAAAATGATGGCAGGAGATGAAGAAACCGGTGGTACTGTGGCCACTGTTGCCTGTTGTCTAGCTTTGTGTGTAAATTAGAAAACATCAGGCTCCAGGCTGTCAGGCTGGTACCTTTCGCAGGCACTAAATTTACACAAAGGTGTAAAACCTGGAAATAAAAAACACCTGGGGAATTTTTCATTCATTGTAACAAAAAAAGAACACAAACTGACAGTGACTGCTAAGGTTTATGTTGAAATGAACACGTTGTATTGATCTAACCACAGAGATGTGTCTTTCTCATACTAGTCAAGGGGAAGAATGGACACATTTATCCTGAAAACCAGCATACTTTCAGCGAAATTTTACTTATTTTTTGCAGACCTGCTTAAAGCTGGAGTTTTGTAATAAAATGTGAAGCGTATCAAGTAAGTAGGGTCATCGTTTTGCTTAGGACGCTTTTCCACAGCCCCATGTACACCTATCAGAAAGATTTTCCCTGACACTGAAATGTGCTTTCCATAATACCTTCTCAGTTTTTTACCAGTTGAACAGTCGTGAGTCTCCTCAGTCAGTTCCTGTCCTGTTCAAGTGCCAATGACAATATGACTGCGAATCAGCCTTATGAGCTGAAATTAGCGACAACCACATTCTCACAATTGTACCTTGCAATTTTTTGATGCAAAACTCACCTAAAAGTGTCAGCTGTGGTTTACAATTGAACTGATGTAGGCGAAGCGGAGAGCGTCAACAAGAAAAAGTAACAAACCCAGTGCTTGCTTTCTGTCTTCTCCCACCACTTTGTGATCGCTTGCTCACTTCTGACACTTCATGCTTGCTCATATTTATTCCAGGCAGGAAAAGTCCATTTTGGCTATGTGTATGGCATGAGCGCCATTGGGTGCCTTGCTATGCATGCCCTGCTGAACCTGATGAGCGTCTCGGGAGTCTCGCATGGCTGCGTTGCAAGTGTCTTGGGCTATTGCCTGCTGCCCATGGTGATCCTGTCCTCTTCTGCAGTCGTCTTCTCACTACAGTAAGTACCAGTCTATGGCAACAGGAATCACATGGAGGACAGTAAGGCGGAAGCCTGGTGCTATGCAAAACAGTTTGTAAATGGCTGTGTAGTGAATTTCAGAAAAACACTATTTTGTTTGTGCACGTTAGGCGGAAATGGACAAAACTGGACTGAGTTTGAGAGGGGTGATATATATTCATTTTAATGTGAGTCCTTAATTCCACTGTTTCCACTTGGACTGAGAGGGCCTTTGATATTTGCAGCCGCCTCGGATGTGATTTTTGTTTTGCAGAGCCAGTGGTGGCCAAATTTGGCTATCAATTTTAAAAGTGACTGCTGGACTTTGGTTTTTTGTAGCTGGTCCTCCTGTTCCTTTTTTGTTCATACTATCAGGCTGCCATCCTTATCCTTCCTTTCCTTCTGTAGACCAGCTTCTGTGTGACAGAATGAAATAATCAAGCAACCCTTAATGATCTGGAGCATTAGAACAAGCGTTTAAGATGTACTAGAGTCATGTACTCTGAGGTAATAGTTGTGGTGTAGTTGCAAACCTGAAAATAACTGAAAATTTTGAAAAGCCAAATGCGTGGTAGCATTTGAGTCTGTCCGCGAGTGTGTGTGCGTGTTCAGTATTATGCCTATAAATAGGAAATTTGTGTGCAAGCTTCTCCTTCCCCCTTGTTCGTAAGGCTTTTGAGGTACAAACTGTGTTCACCTCCCTGTTCACATGCAGCAAAGTACAAGGAAGCTCCAGGTCTTGCCTGAAGGCCTTGAGCAGCACTTTTATCCATCATTAACATGTTATTCATAAGGGTTCCCCTCCTTAGTCTTCGTTGTTCTCTCACATTTTTAACTCTCCCATTTGCAACATTTGGGCCTTGACAGCCGATGAATAAAAAAGTGCCCCTGTTTGTTTTCTTTGGAAAAGCATCAATTTTATATATGTATATATTATTTATTAAGGGAATTATAGAGAGTCATGAAGATTTTGGCACAATCCTTGTTGCATGTTTCTGTGGAGCTATGATGGGTTAACCTGACCATATTCCATGAATTAAAGTGTTTCTGAGCTGTCCTTGATGAGATGAACAGTAGTGACACTGAAGAAGCCATTTATTCTCTATTCTCCTACACTTCCCATATTTTCTTGATTAACCTGTTTAATAGTCCACCCTAATAAAACATGCAGATAATTGTAGGACAGATGGGATGAACTCCAAACCAGCTGTTACAACTGCACAAGGTGCTGCAAGGAATCCCCAAGCACACACTGCACCTTTGTAAAATGATGTGAATTTACAGAAAACGCATCTTCTGAAAATCTGTAAATACTATGCTGTGATAGTCTTTACAAAATTAAAACATTATTTCTGAAATCATAGAATCACCTAGATTGGAAGGGACCTTTAAGATCATCAAGTCCAACCGTCAACCTAACACTGCCAAAACCACCACTAAACCATGTCCCTCAGCACCACATCTGCCCAGCTTTTCATTACCTCCAGGGATGGCCACCCAGTCCTCTTGGTTGCTGTGAGCATCATATCTGCCTTTTGCCCCTGTGCCATGCTTGAGGATTTGGCCTTCATGGACATGCCAGGCCCAAGCTCTCTGCTGAAGCTAAACCATTCCTTTTGGTAGTATCTGGCCGTTAGACCAAGGACTGAATTTTTAAGTGCACAGAAGTATCTCTTGGCTCCAAGATGATTTCATGTTACCTTTCCATCCTACTCACTGCCAGTCCTGGAACAAACCATGAGAGGCCATTGGATTTCAGTGCAAGGCAGAATAGCCACAGCTCTAAATTGTATGACCTTGTGATAGCCCCCTAAAGGGGGGCTGAAAATTGTCATCATGCAGTATGTTCCTGTTATGTCTCTGCCAACATGGGTACCTGCTCAAAGAGCCCCCCACACCAGCTCTGAATTCCTGACTAGCTGTTTAAGTGAGCATCTCAGCATCTCTGCTTGGAGCTGAAGCAAGGAATTTGTTTCACAGAGCCCAGTGTAATTTACCTGAATGCCACTGTATAGGTTTAAAGAACAGTTAAACTGAGGATATTAAATCACATAGTCTTTAATGTTTTATTTTTAAACGGCTGAAGTTGCAATGAGGTGCTGAGTCACCTTAAAATCAATTCTCTCCTTCCTCCCCCAACGTCCCAAGAGCTGACAACACCAAATACCTTCTTGGCCTGGAGACTGGATTGCCAAGAAATTAACTATTTGATGTGATGCGATTGCATTAAATAAACTGAGTCGATGAAATAAGGAGAGCTTTACTCATCGTGGTTTAATTACGATAGTAATTTTAGTGGAGATTATTTCTGATAAATGGACCTAAGTCAGTATATATGGTCTGTTTCTCACTTCTGGTTCTGTTTTGCTGGTACTTTGGAAAAGCGGCGCACCAGGAAGTCCTTTAGCAAGTGGCAGAGCTTCATTCATTCTCCACGTCCTTGAGACTGACACCACGAAAGCGTGTAACGCCGCCGATCTCGTTATGTACTTCAGGAGCGTATTACGTGCATGGTCTCATGCATTTTACAGAGTGAGGCTGCAAATACAGAGTGCAAATAAAGCATATGTGAAACATTATTTATTGGCAAGACTTTGTTCCTACAAGGTTCAGTAGCGAGCTGTCTGTAATCTGCAGGTGTATTTCAGTGGGTTTTTGACCACAGTCCCATAACCATCGGTTCTCCAGGCCACCCTGGGTGTGAGAGGTGGCAGAATGGAACTTCAGAAGGGCTCAGCTGTCAGCAAGGGGCAGTGTGGAGAGCCACCCTCCTGTCAGTGTGCAGAGAAGGATGCCAGGATGAGCATAGTATTTCTTTTTCAGTGGTTCTTTTCCTATCCCTTACTTTCCACTCAATGTGTACCCATTTTTAAAAGAGCAGTTGAGCTTTCTCCTGGGAGGCAGTCAACACCCTTCTGCATGGTCAACGGCAGAGGAATTCTTTAAGGGCCTCACTGCCTCTCCTTAGAGCCCAAGGCACGCTTTAAACCTGTGCCACGTGTCACAAAAATGCAGTCTCTCCCGGTCATCAGGCTGCCTGATGGCAAATTAGTTCTGTAAGTGTCATTTGAGATCCTAACAACGTCTACAAGATGATTTTGGCTGCAATAGGATCTTTGTTAACTTTAGAATTAAACTTCATCTGCTGCATCTGCTGAAGCCCCAGATATAATTGGAAATGCACCTGACTTTTTAGCAGTACTACTGATGAAGCTGCTGCTTTTTTCCATGCTGAAGAAACTACCTTTTGGTTTCCTGTTACTATTTTAATTTGTTTTCCAGGCTTGACTTTCATTATGTCAGTCAGTCCTTAGTTCTTCCAGTGACTGTTACTTTATCAATAACAAGTTGCTAGACATGAACTTGAGTTTGATAAGATTTAATGCTACGTTTACTAACAAGTGGATTCTGCCGTGTTTCTTTTGTTTTTTCTCCTAGGGGGATCCTGGGAACTTTGTTAGCTCTGTTTATTATTGGATGGTGCAGTTTGTCAGCCTCCAAAATTTTTACTTCTGCATTGGCTATGGAAGGGCAGCAGCTTCTCATCGCGTATCCGTGTGCTTTACTCTATGGACTTTTTGCACTTCTAACTGTTTTCTGAGATGTATTTTCTGGTAGCCTTATTACAGTCTGTTTATGGTTGTTGGAGGGTCAAGGGGTTATTTACTTATTTTTAGATTACCTAGAGTTGCATTACGTTCCATTAACAAAATTAGATTATATGACTTTTACCTTTTATTTGCCTAATGGTTGATAATAAAATAAAAAATCAAGCTAACAGGTAGATGACTGCAATAATAGTGTTTTGAAAGTCTTACAGCTTAAAGGAAAACATTTGTATTGAGAACGTAGTAAAAGTGAAAAAATACAAAATAAACGATAATTTAAAAAAAAATTTTCTTAGTGTTTTATATACAGTACATATACTAGAGAGTTACCAGAAAGCAATAATGTAAATAGTTAATAGACCTAGATGTTGCGGTTTAACCCCATCTGGCAATTAGGACCACGCAGCTGCTTGCTCACTGCCCCTGGTTGGGAGCGGGGAGAGAATCAGAAGAGTAAAACTGACAAAACTTGTGGGTTGAGATAAGACAGTTTAATAAGTGAAGCAAAAGCCACACGCACCAGCAAAGCACTGTCAACACCGCTCTCATCCCGAATCCAAAACATAGCACTATACCACATGCTAGTAAGAAAGTTAACTCCATCACAGCTGAAACCATGAGACTAGTAAATCAAGTGAAAATACAAATTTGTTTCAAAAAAACCCCCAACTTGCCATCTTATATGACTATCAATTTATATCCAGGATTTATGTGTGTGGGTTTGGGTTTTTTTAACAGAAGAATGTCCCTGCTTTGTGTCGTTGAAGAATTGTCCAAGAACACGTTGCTACAACAGAGAGAGGAAACTAGGAATGTCATCTTGGTTTTCGATTTTTTTGGAGAGGTGTTGCTGTCCAGAACACTATCGTACCATTTGTAATGTACAGTAATATTATATTTTAAAATTGCCACTAAACCACCGCCTGCTGTAACTGCAGAAAAACACCACACAAAGCAAAGGCAACTCCTAAAAATGTCTCCTGAAAGGCAGAACTGTATTTGACCAAGCAAAATACAAGTCTCCACAATTTTATCTGTCCCCTCAAAAATCTATTTGCTGCTTTTAGTTTTACAGGTACCTAACATTTTTATAATAGCAACGAAGCACAGAATGCACAAGATGATGTTTCAAAATACAATATTAGAAGTATCAAGCCATGAACAGGAAATGGAGATATGTGTACAGTCATAATAAGAGCAAAATCCAGTAGGCAGTGGTGCAGTAAACGAATGCCGCTGTAGGAAGGGCCTGTGGAAAAAATAGATTAAATAAAGGGAAATGTGAAGGAAATAAATGGCAGCAGATTATTTCATCAGTGTTTTAGGGTGTCTTCCTTCGTGATGAAATTTTTATGATCTTAATTATCCCCCAATTTATTCACTATTTTGAACTCTTGAGTGAAATGCCTACAAAATTTTTCTCTCTCTAGACAGAGGATTACTGATTCTGTGAGAGGGGGTCCTCATACTGCAAGCACTTATGCAGAAGCTTAGCGTGACAAAACTGCTCAAGAATATGCAAAATTAATTGTCTTCCTAATCCATTTCAGGTCAGAGGTAAGTCAGATGATCAGCTTGTCCTGAAGCTGGTGGTTCTGTTTCTGTTCTGAAAGAGCCTTTGGTAAAAATATTTCCCATTGCTGGCATATTTGTTTTTTAAGAACTCTTGTGCAAACCATTCTGGAATTCATTTTACTGAACTCCCCTTCAGACTACGGGTCATGAGAAATAAACAAAAGGTAACGTGTACTTAAACACTTACTTAAAACATCACAACTCTTTTATGGAAAAATACTTGCTGTGTTTACCCATTTCTTTGTTGCAAGGCTAGGAACACAGGCACAGAGAGGCAAAATTGGAGGCATGACCCTGGAGCAAATTGTGGCTTTAACTAGTCAGGATCTAGTTGCACATAAGTGGGAAGTGTGTAGATTTGGAAGATCAGCATTTGCAAGCATGAAAAATTTGGCCTTGCTGTATCAAGGAGTAAAGTTGCCACTAATGAGGCACAGATAAATATGTCAAGTGACTCCAGGGTATGGATATAAAATCAGGCAGTTTGATTTACCATGCACTAGTGGCATTCTGTTGTCTGAATACAGAAAGATTCATACAGTTGCACTTCTTCTGAAGTTCAGAGAAGGTGGTTTAGAAACATTTAGATCCAGTTTTGCCCCACAGTTCCTATTACCATTCTTACTGCCTAAAACAAGTACAAAATGACTCTGTTCTGCAACAATTTATATTCATTTTCATCCTGATCTGCATGATATGAATAGCAGGGGAACCAGTGAATCAAGCCATCAGTTTGTCTTTTGATGTCATAGACCAGTCAAATTACTTAGGGGAAGATGAACACCTTGAAATTTTGCCACAATGTTTACAAAGCAAATGCTGGTCTAATTAGAGTTTTATGTTTATTCTCTCAGAATTTATAACTCTTTTCTTCACTGAGATGTTTCTTCATCCTTTTGAATGCAAACTTCTTAATTTCAATAACTTCTCTGGCTTTACTGTTTAGCCATGCTGATTTCTGTTTACCTGTTCCCAAGGGATTTCCAGCAAGCGGTATGCACTGGTGCTGTGCTCCCAGAATGGTGTCCTTCAGGGGTCTCTATGCTGCCTGTGAAGACTTAAATCTCTTAGCCCTCCTTCTTCAACTTCTTTTAAACAAAATTCCTCATTTTTGCATATCTCTTCTTTCTGAAGGTCAGCATGGCCATGATGATGCTTTCAGCCCTGCTATTCCTGTGGGCTTCCTGAATGTAAAAATATTATGGTCACTATTATAAGCAATTTCTTCCTCAAAAATGAATGTTATTTTGGTCTAAAATCAGATCCAAACATATATATATTCGGTAATATATTCTTGTTCTGCCTCTCTGGACAGGCCTTCTCAACACCACCTAGCTTTCCTGTGTTGTTTCTTGTCTGGGCCATGATAACTCACTCCCTCACATCATTCCATGAAAGTTTAAATACTAACAGCCTGGCAAGCTGTTACTTTCAACTTGCCAAAGAGAGGATTATAAAATAGTAAGGGGTCACAGACTGATTTTTAATTCACGCTTCCCACTCTGAAGAGTTAAAAAAAGTCACAAGACTTAAATATAAGCTTCAAAGCAAAAGGGGGATTTAGGAGGCGAAAGTTTCTAATTAGTTTTTGGTTTCTTAATTTTCATAGCATGCACATGAAAGTTCAATTCTGAATGTGCATTCACACACAAAAATGGTCACTTATTGAGTTCCTTTCTGTTACTTCAAATGATGATGCCAGCGTTGGACTCGGGCGGTACAGGAGAGGTACAGAAGACAAAGTGCTTGCCTGTCTTCTACTGCGCTTCTTGTGTGCCAGATGTACTCAAGGTGACCCTCGGAAACGAGCTCGCAGCATTCTGCTGTAGTCTAAACATTCTGCTGTACTATTGCAACAAAATGCAGGTGAGTATGAAAGTGAACATACTCTGAGTGAGAGGAGATGACGGCGTGGGTTGGTGTATGCAATGACAATAAAATGGTTGTTTGAACAGCAGCGGCTGACAACACATCAGGTTGCAACCAGAAAGACCTGCTCTCCTTGGCAAACCAAGGGCCACATTTTTAGCACCAAGGTTCCACTATTTATCAAAAATCATCTTGTCACGCGTCATCTCTAAAAGGTTATAATACAGGCCTTGAATACTTTAACTTGTTGGTAGACTGAATTGAGGATTGAAAGCTGCTGACACATTGAATTGGACACATGCCGTGCTTCCTGGTGAAATAGCTCCATTAGCAAAGGGTAATATTTCTCTGTTTTTTTAGCATGGAAGCCACAGAAAGCTTATATACAAAAGCAGTGAGACCAATTTCATGACTGCATTGTTTATGCCATTTGAAAATGAGATGTGACAGCTCTGTGTCTTGTCTTAGACCCCTCTTGCCACCATGTTTATTTCATCTCCTTGCTAAACAGCCATCTTCATATGTTGGCATTTTCTGTCCACTGAATGGTCTTAAGTGAATTTTGCAGTAATGTTGAATTACTGACCTTTATTTGTATCAATAATGGCTATAACTGAAGCAAAAATTCAATAAATTGTGCCTGTTTTAAATTTCCTTTTCCTCCCCTATTGTCAGGAGCATATTTAGTGGTCAGGCTGTTGTGGGCTTGCTCATGCCTGGTAGCCAAATACATACATATATATGATATACATACGTGTATGTGAAAGTAAAAATATACATGCATATGATAGGTCACAAGATACTGGAGCTGCAACAAATTCTGGGCACTACATTGCCACTTTTTGTGGGTGTAACACTAGCAGTCTGGTGACCCAGCGTGGGAGATGATGTATATCCTTTCAAAGGAATCAGCAATTGCAGCATCTGATAAGCCTTATGGAGAATCACTGCAAAGCTCACAGTGACATGGTGCATTTGGTGGCTAATGTATTTTCTGACAGATAACAAAAGATTACTGGATTGGCAAGTAGTGGGTTACTACAGCATGATCGCTACAAAAACAAACTGGATAATTAATGTCAACCTGCCTAGATCATCGTAATATGAAATTGATCTCCACCAGTGTTGGCATTACAAATGGGTAAGTTCCTTTTCAAAATCTGCTCTCCATCAAAATTTGCTCTTCACTGATTCCATGTTTGTTTAGCCTCTTGGGTGTTTATTCTAAGTAAACTGCAACAGTGCTGTTAGAAGTACCCATTTTGTAGCTGTAGGCCACGACTTGTCTTCTTAATCTCACCTCCTGTCGTGGTTTGGGCTGGACTGGCCATGGAGACAAACGACAGATGCTCTCCCTCACTGTCTTCTAGGAGAGGAGGGAGAGATAGAAAGAGACTTACAAGTTTAGAAGAAACTAAACTACTGTAATGAAAATATTAATAGTAAAATAGAAATAAAATAATGCAATATATACAATTGAGCTCCCCAGGATGACAATCGCATCACTGGCAGGCACTGGGAAAGCCCCAGACTGGACTCAGTGACAGATGGGAAATGGATTCCGGATCTGGATTCAGAACTGGGATCAAAGGCAGACAAACAGACACAGTCCTCCTCGGGTGCTGGCCATTGAAGAAAGAGGGCTGACCCTTTGGTCCCTCAGCTTTTATACTGAGCATGATGCAGATGGGAATGAACACCCTGTTGGTTAGTTTTGTGTCATCTGTCCTGTCTGCTCCTCCCCACTTCCAACCTTCCAACGGGGCAAATGATAAAGTTAGCTGGCCTTGGGTGTCATAGCAATAAGGATAAGCAAGAGACTCTTTGCATACCATGCCTTGGCATCAACTGTAAACATCAGTCTTATCACTCTGGGAGTGGATGCTGTCTGAAAAACATGCTGTTAACTTCCAAGAGTTCAGTTAGCTAGAAGAGGTTCAGCTGCAAAGTAAAATTACTGAACAGAAAATTAGTTCTGTTTTACCCTAAACCAGGACATCTCCTCAGTGTTTCTGATGGTCCATTCTTAGGAGAGGTCAGGGCCTGCACAAGGGCTGTGTTTTAGTTGTGTTTACCAAGTGAGTTTGAAAGAATAACATCTGCAACAATGACAATATGCTTGCTGTGATTACCAAGCACATTTATTAGACTTATGATCTCATCATTACCTTAAAAATGCCCAGTGACCTTGGTGCTGCATCACTGAACTAGATGAATGATGCAATTCACAGTGATCTGCGTACAGTTGCATAATAAAGACCTTGGCCCACACATACCCTCTGCTACGGCAGCATTTTAGTTACAATTGCAAAAAGAAGAATCATTACCCTTCTTTTGCCATGATATTAAGTGCAGCGGTAGTGAGTGAAAAGAGGTCACAGAAACACCAAACACACATAACTGTAAAAAAAACCCAGAGCACGTGGGAAGCCACCACCGTGCAGAGAACAAGGAGCAGATTTTCAGAGGCACAAAGGTCAGTCCTATCAAAAGTCACTGAGACCTGAGATCTGAGTTCAAGTGTGTAGGTTGGTGATTTTCCCGACAGCCTCTTGACAAGCATTTCTGAGCAACCAAAGTGCAACCAGCTACCAGGCTACCACAGGCAGTCAGTCTCCCAGGGGACTAATGACCCACATGTAATTCTAGTTAGAGACAGCTGTAGCGATCAAGCATAAGAAGCTATCCCAATGCATGGATGCAAAACGTGATCCCTGGCTACAGTGATGTTCCTTTGGTCTTTTCCAGTTTATTTAACCCTCATTCCTGGACCTTGAGTGGCCACAGCTTGTCTAGCTCAAGCAGTAGCTGCTTCTTACCTCAGCTATAAATGTATGATATGGAGTTTGGGCTCTGGCTTTGCTTTTCAGCTTAGTAGATTGTTGGTTGCTCTCGGTTCTGACCCTTAGCCCCTCTCCTGACAATGCTTCTAAGCCAAAATTTCATCTTCTTCCTGATTTTTGGTTCCCTGGTTTCTGGTTCCAGGTTCATGGTTTTAGTCTTACCATTTAGTCATAGAATCATAGAATCATAGAATGATTAGAGTTGGAAGGGACCTTAAAGATCATCAAGTTCCAACCCCCCTGCCATGGGCAGGGACACCTCTCACTAGAGCAGGTTGCTCAAAGCCCCATCCAGCCTGGCCTTAAACACTTCCAGGGATGGGGCCTCCACAACTTCCCTGGGTAACCTGTTCCAGTGCCTCACCACCCTCACAGTAAAGAACTTCTTCCTAATATCTAATCTAAATCTCCCCTCTTCCAATTTAAAACCATTACCCCTTGTCCTATCACTAGACTTCCTGACAAAAGAGTCCCTCTCCAGCTCTCCTGTAGGCTCCCTTCAGATACTGAAAGGCTGCTATCAGGTCTCCCCGGAGCCTTCTCTTCTCCAGGCTGAACAGCCCCAGCTCTCTCAGCCTGTCCTCATAGGAGAGGTGCTCCATCCCTCTAATCATCTTAGTGGCCCTTCGCTGGACCTGTTCCAACAGTTCGATGTCCTTTCTATGTTGAGGACTCCAGCGCTGGACACAGTACTCCAGCTGGGGTCTCACAAGCGCAGAGTAGAGGGGGAGAATCACCTCCCGTGCCCTGCTGGCCACGCTTCTTTTGATGCAACCCAGGATACGGTTGGCTTTCTGGGCTGCCAGCGCGCACTGCCGGCTCATGTTGAGCTTCTCATCCATGAGCACTCCCAAGTCCTTCTCCTCAGGGCTGCTCTCCAGCCATTCTCTGCCCAGCCTGTATTTATGCCTGGGATTGCCACGTCCCAGGTGTAGGACTCTGCACTTGGCTTGGTTGAACTTCATGGTACTTCACGAACTTCATGGTAAGACTTTATAGTCTTACCATTAATCTTACCGTCTAACAGTCGGCATCCTTGTGTTACTTCTTTGATACTCCACCTACCTTCTAGAAAATAAAGCACACAGAGGAAGAAGGAATGCTAGCCAACAG
This sequence comes from Chionis minor, assembly GCA_013398295.1. Lineage (NCBI taxonomy): Eukaryota > Metazoa > Chordata > Aves > Charadriiformes > Chionidae > Chionis > Chionis minor. The sequence continues at coordinate 224,055 of VZSF01008715.1, forward strand.
TGTGGAAATATTTCTGAAATAAAATCCCATCAGCACGTGGCCATCATTAGTCCTTTCATTCTGCAGCTGACTGTGAAATTAACTGTGTAGTCAGGATTATATGTCATCTAAACAGTAGTGTTGAGAGAGAAACTTCTAACATGTTTTCCGAGTAAAAGTAGTATTTTTAATGCAAATACCTTCTTGAAACCCCAAATATGATTGGGGCCTGAGGAGTGATATGACTGTGAATCCAACCAAAAAGCTCCAGAAAAGAATATCCTAACATTTAAAGAAGCATAAAGTGATGCAGTAGATTTTATCTCTCCATTGTAGAACAATATGATAGTCATGCATTACTGTTCAATCCCTCTTCTGAATTGCTAACTGAATGGAGGAAGTACACTGTTGATGCACTGCAGAATGTGAAATAGTTTATGCAGTTATTCCTTGTGAAAAGTAGTAATGGCACTTGGCTCTTCAGAAGAAGTAGGCGTGATAATGTGATCTACTTTAAAGTGCACTTGTGCATTTTGCTTGGTGAGTCAATTTGCTGGAGGAAGATGATACTAAATGACACTAATAACCACAAAAAGGATGAGTGCAGCATAAATTTGCTTATATTTCAGACATTGTGCACATGGCGCATAGAGATCTGCAGAGTGTTGCAGAGTAGCAGCACTGCGATATATCTCACCTGCATAATGAGTACTGCTGAATAACTGTTGGCACTGCGTAGGAAACCCTTTGACTGAGATATGAGCATACCTAATGCTTCCTGCCTTGTAAAAAGGACCACTTCTCAAAAGAGAAATTCACCCTGGAGACACATGAATTTCTGAGGGCAGACATTGAGGTGATATGTTTAACGGAGCGCTCTGCAGTTTGCTTCACCACCACCACTGCCTATAGACTTGTGTTCTCTCTTTCCAGCACAGCAGCCTGATTATTGATGGGATCCTGCTGCTAAGCAGGAGGCTCCAATCAGTTGCTAAGGTCAATTGCCAAGAATACCTGGAGGTGCCGCAAGGATCTCCATATAAGTGTCCACCAGAGTCACAACCCGTGTTCAGTGAATAATGTAGAGATGTTTTTGCTAAGACAGATCACACCTATGTTGCTGATGTCTCTCTCCCTGCTGCTGCTGGCCAGAAGATACATGTACACACAGCACTTCAGCTCCTGTGCTATGGCTATGGCTTACCAAAGAGCTATGGGCCCCACTTGACCACCACCCTTACAGGTCCTCAGTCTGGTTCCACCAGCTGAAATATTACGTGTGTTATATGGTCAAGCAGAATGAAAGACATTTTCCTAATTGAGACTAATTTAAACTGAACTTCCTAACTGCTATAGCAGCTGCTTAATCATAGATTCACAAAAAATCAGAGTAGGAATGAACGCTGAGAGACCATTTAGTCCATCTTCTGCCTCAAAGAAAGATTTGGCATAATTTCTGACACCATGATATGACAGATTGACTTTCCTTTAAAACTTTAATCTTTCTCTCAGTAGATCTTTCAAATTACTAGACTGAAGATCTGTGCCTTTATTTTAATGGGGGGTAGCATATACTGGACAGTGTATGGTTGTTTTTTGTATATATGTATATATGTGTATATATATATGTAGGTACTGGCAGGAATGATAAAGGTACGCTAACAATGCACTGTTGGTTATCTGGTTTTGAGTCATTAAGTTACAACAGAGGCAGTGATGCCAAGCAAACTGCTAGAGGACACTGAGTTTAGTTTCAGATTTCACACTCATACTGCTGATTGCTGGAAACTCAATGGCCATGCCAGCGAAAGAGTCACGCTATACATGCCCAGTTTCTCACATTTTTTTGCTTAAAAATATACTTCTGGCCACTGTCGGAAAAGGGATGCTGAGTTAGTTGGGGCTTTGGTCTAACCAAAGACCATAATTCTTATGTTTAAAGTTATTATCCTCATCCTCGTGATTATTACGTAGTGCTTAATGGCTAATCAAGAATGATACGTAGGCAAGGTACAAGCAGAGCACAGTGCCTCTTTCCCAGAGCAGCTTATGCCAGTAAAATATGGGTGCTGTAGCACTACGCAATTGATGGCAACATTGCATTAAAACATTGCAAAGCTTTCCCTCTATAGCCTGACTAGTGCACCACAGAAAGCATTTTGCTCTGTAATCACTGCAGTATGGTACTAATGAGCTTGTTAGGATTTGTGTACTTTACTGCACAGTTTGCATACTTTGTGTGCTTGGGATACTTCAATGTTTTCTAGCTGTGCCAGTGGAATTTGCATTCTGATTGCTTAACAAAACAATGCAGCACATTTAAGGAAGGTCATAATGCAAACACAATGCATGGTGACAATAATAATATCCTGCGTGCCTACAAATCCCAATGCACACGATGCCATGCATTCAGATGTGAATGAGCTGGACAATGTGAAGCTACAGGCATTGGTTTATACATAAATTCTGTATGCGTGTGTTTACCAATATTTTTTAAACAGCTCAAGGAGTTAAGGGAAGAAGGTTTTGTCTGTAAGAAGAAGGGGGTTGTGCTTAACACGCTGGATTGAGACTTGGTCCACACAGGATCAACTCGGGCATTTTGCTGGATTTCCTATGGGACCCTGGCCAGTGATCGGGGCTTTGAATCCCAAAGGGGTTTAGTGCTATATCCCACTGATTTCTTTGGGAGACAGGCACCTCTCAGGATCTGGCCCTGCGACTATTCAGCTAGGATAAGGGTGCTTTCACACTTCACAATCATGCTGTAAAGAGAGTTTAGCGCCTTAAAAATTATCAAGCACTCAAGCAATGGACCCTAAATTCAACTCTTACCCAACAGTCATGATGTGCTACTTCCCAGACTAACAAATTATCTTTTCACTGAGACATAAGCCCCCATACCCATGGCCCCCAACTTTTAAGCCCAACGGACAGCGTATCAGATGGGACAGCCCTAATTATCAATGATGCATTTCCTTTCTAGCCTGGTGGAGCCACGTGGCCAGCTTCACACCAAGAAGGTGCTTTCCTGCCAGCCAAGTCCTCCTCTTCCTCCTCTGCCTTTTACCTGTCACTGTGCAACACCTCACTTCTTCCAAGCGGCCACATCTCCCTAATGCAGGGAGATTAAAAAAAGACCTCAGAGACAGACTACCTCTCTCTATCTCCCTTTGAAAACCACTAAAGCCTCCAGGAAGCAAGCTGCAGAGTGGAAATCACAGATGTACCAAGACCAAGATGGGTATGAACAAATGTTGTGACAACTCACATTCCTTGCTTGGGAGTCTTGATTTTAAACTTTGCAAATGACAGCAGGACTGGCAAAGGGTTATGCAGTTTATTGACATGAGGGATGCATCCTATTTGAGGCAGCTGAGAGCACTAGAGGTGTTTATGCCAGACCTAAACTCAGCACTCACACCTGTGAACGTTGGCCAGTATACTGGCAGGCAGGATGAATCACAGGAAGACTTTGCTGTCTCTCCCACAACATCTAAGTGTTAGGAAATGGACTCTACCAAAAATCAATTCTGAAATCCAGACTCCAAGTCTGGGCTACTGAGTGACTTTTAGCAGATGTTCAGCATTCCCAATACTTGATGGATCCTGGTTTCTTGTGGGAAATTCAGTAAATCCTGCAGATCTCCTGGCTTTTCTGTTCCCACTCACTGCCCACAGCCATGGGTCCCAGCAATGCAGCATCAGCCTGGCTGGCAGAACTGGATCCAGAATCTAGAACGCTGGTCTAGATTAGATGGAGCTTGGTAAATTATTCGACAAGGTATAAGTTCAGCAGTTGTGAGCTAACTCAAGGAAGGGCTTTATTTTATAAATAGTCTGTAATGTTTCAAATAATAAAACATCTGTAGCTGTCAGTCCATCCATTTCTGCAGGTAATAATCAGTTCAATGAGTTCCAGAAATATTTTTGCAGTAAAATCCACTAATATTATTCTGCAGTCCAGTGTGGTGAGGCAATGTGCATGGTCAGCAATAACTCTTTACAACAGTTAATCCATCATATGCTGTTTATATTCTGTTTATTACTGACTATTTATAGTAAATTCTTTGTCCTTGATAGGGCATACTCCATTTTAGCAAATAGATGCACATGTGATTTTTTTGATAGATCTGGTGGAAAGTTTTCACCTGAGGTCATTTTTTTTGACAAGTCTGCCTCTTTGTTCAAAGCAGAGATACAAATCGCCATTCCATCTGAACAAACAGCAATACAACCTGAGTGCTGGGAATTTGAGGGAGAATTAGGCTTTCAACAGTCAGAAACTTTTGAAGAACTGGAAAATCTTTCCCTGTTTTACCTCAGTATGTCCTATAATATGCTTAACTGGACTGCATTATGAAAAAAAAAATTAGAAAAAAAAAAAAAATCACTGATGGACAGTGATTTTGGTGCAGGCATAGGCAGAAGCAGGTAAGATGACCAGAAAGAATCAAATGACAAGGCTGGGCTGTTTTCAGTTTCAGGAATACAAAGCTGACTTAAGCTCCTATGTCTCAGATTTCAGTTAACTTGGATCACTGAAAAAGCATTGCATGGCTTTATATTACTTAGAAGTATGGGGAACAGGAAATTGTGCTATTCTCTATACTTTTGAATACAAACACAAAGAACTGGGTCAATGCCTTAATCACAGGAGTTCTTGTATAATTTTCCTTATCCCTTTTCTCTTGTGGTCGGCATTTTATAAAGCTGCATTCCATTATTAAGTAATTTGAACTGAATTCAAATAGCAAGGAAAAGGAAAGATAAGATTTTCTGTCGGTCTGAAATGTTTCTTTCATACCAATTAATCTGATCCTAGACAAATATTTCTATAACATCAGAGCAATTAGACTGAATAAAGTATTTTTGTTATTTTCTTTTTGTCAATGGTCAGCTGGTTTTTAGATCAATTTCTAATAAACAGCAAGCAGAGAAAATAATTTTCTACCTCATTTGGATCCTGATCCGTTGCCCATCAAAGTCAATAGAAATCCTTTCACTAGATTCACTGGTGTTAGGGTAGAGCTTTTATTGTTCTTTATAAAAACTGAGAACGTACAAATTCCTGATAGTGAAGGTGGATACCATTTCAACTGTTCAGAAAGTGTACACCAAGCACAGTATAGCAGATAGCATCACATATCCCAATATTATTAAAACTTTTGCACAAGAAGTTGGTGAACTTTGGAAAACTTTATGAGGGAGGATGGGAGTTTTTTCACTTTTTGTTCCACTTGCCAATCACTCTGATTGGTGGATGGGCTGGGACCAGTCCTTAGCATTTTTATAGTGGTGATGACTGGTGATGGTCTTGTAACCCTGCTGTACTGGGTCATTTTGGTTCAGGCACCAGTACGCATGCACAAAGAGATGCTGTGATTAAGCTGTATCTGGTTTCAACATATAAAGCAATCATTCATTGTGAGCTGCTAGGCTGTGCATACTCACTACACCAAGAAGACATCTGAAGAGACCCTGCTGGTCAGTCTTTCTCAGTCTCCAGTTGCTGTCCTCCAGCTTCTTGTGTTTCCCTTTAGGAATTTATACCCTTCTCCATTTTTCCTTATGACTCTGCTATAGACTCCTTCACAGCTCCTTCTTGCAACAATGAATTTCCTCAGCCATCTGAGCCAAAGTTTTGCAGCTTGGCTGGTCAGAGCTGAGCATCGAGCAGTTCAGATGAACTGCTGGAGCAGTGGGTACGCTGCAGCTGAAACCACAAGAAGCTGCTAGATGCAAAGGAAATTTGAAAATTTTTTGGCCATTCTTTTTTCTCTTCTTCTGTAGTCCTTTATCTCCCCACTCTGTCACTGCACTGCCCTTATCCACTGTCCTCCCTAGGCCCACTGGTCACTTTCCCCCTACCTCAGCCTCCAACCCAAAAGAAGTTCTTTGCAGCATCCTGCATTATGCTGGAGAGAGAAGGAAGGAAGCGCACCAGCCACCTCCCGTCTCTTCTCCTCCCCACTGCTGGTGGGTGGCACTGGGAAGCCATTTATGCAGCACCGTCCCAGCTCTGGTGAAAAGGGTGAGGTGGCCAGAAGTGGAAACAGGGACAAAACAGGGACAAAGTGGAAGTGGTACAAGGACTCTGGGCAGTACCAAGCATGGCTAGGCTGGGCCCCCAGATACCAGATCAATTTGATATTGTCCTGTATCATGAAGAAGGGACTCTTGATCTAGGAAGATGCCTCTGGCCATGGCAGAGGGGTTGGAACTAGATGATCTTTAAGGTGTCTTCCATCTAACCATTCTATAATTCTATCATATGCATTTACAACAGAAATGCTACTATGGTAGCAGTGCCTCACTCACTGTACGTTCTTACAGCTGCATCCTCATTATATGTAAATCAGTGTATCCTGGTAACTCTGGTGAAGCCATACCATCTACACTGCCTGTCAATCCAGCTTGTCATTTTAAAGTAATACGAAGCGCTGATCACATAGGCTGACCTCCAAAGTGGTGCAGAATGTACAATTCCATCCACAGGCTCCTGCAGTAACTCTTTCCTCCAAGTCCAAGAATGATAATACCATTTCTAGCACTCAGGATGGGAAACTAGTGCAAAGAAGATCAGATTTTACCCTGAGTTACAGTGCAGTAAATTTGGAGTAGGGTTGTTAACAAGTATTAGTGGATGGATCTTAGGAATATCAAGACCTGACATGCCTGGCCAACGTCACACTGCTGGGCAACAGCGGGGTTTAGGTTTAAGGACAGAAAAAAGGACAGTTTTCAACTTCCTGTGGAGTGTGAGACAGCTGTGACGTGCCTGACAAAGAATAGTTTGTGTTAGCAAAATTGCTTTCACATTTTTAATGAAAAAACTTGAAAGCAGATTCCTTCTGGTTCAGACAAACATTAATCAGTAGAAGCAGGTACTTGTAAATAAATTAACCTGTGCCATAGCCTCCTCTACAGCTTTTTCTCTTCACAAGCAGAGAAATGACAATATACCTCAGGGAAAATGCTTTTGTTTGGTGTTCGAATCTAAAGAGGTCATTGGGAAGAAATAAATACAAATCAGAAGTAAAATAAAATGGTTGTCTCTAATGAAAAGAGGGAGACTGTTTGATTGGTTTGTGATTCTTAGCATCTACAAAATAGAGGTCACTATTGTGAAGGGGATCAGTCAGTTTCTAATCTATTTCTTTAGAGCAGTACTACCAATTCATCAGAAATTTATAGGGAAAAGTCCAACAGAGCTTGAGGCTTGGGCAGAATTCATTATTCAGTAACCAACCTTCTCTTCATGAGATGCATATTTAGTGCAGCAGCTATATTTTTCTCCACCAAAGAACTCCACTTGGATCCAAAAGCTTTTTCTTACTCTGAAAGCTCTCTTGGAGGTGTCTACTCTATAGTGAGTCCATATATATTCTTAAGGGAATCATGAAGTATGTCCTTATTTACTTTTAAAGCTATTTTTGTAAACTATCAATGCATACAAAAATTTACAAGCATAGCAGCTAAAGTCTGCTTACTGATCCCATAAATCATGCCTGTAAAAATCCCTTCCCCAAGCAATGTTTAATGTACAAAGTACATATATTTAGACCAAGGAAAAGTAACTACATATATTTAGTCCATGGAAAAATTGGTTATTTAACCCGATGATTTTTGCTGTCTTGGTGAACGCCAGCATTGATGTTTTCCTCTAGGTTTTATTTTCTTCTCCACACGTAACTTAAAAATAATGCACCTTATGCACACCTTGTCTGTACAGCACACAGGGCAGCAAACATACACGGCTCCCAGCAGCGTGAGCTCAGAGACTGGCCATTACATGCTGGGCTGCATAGTGGCAGGTAGCTCCTCTATAGAAACAATAAAATATTATGTTCTATGGTTGGAGGAAGTGGATGTGAGAAAGAAGGGACACTGAGAACACATTTTCAATGCAGTATTTGATCTATCTGCTGCAGTAGTTTGTATTAGGTGTGAACCTGGGGGAAATTACTTCCTTGAATGCTCCTTCACTGGTATTGTCTCTCTCCACCCTTTAACAGAGGGAATAAAGATTTCAGTTCTAGTTAAGGAAGGAATTATGATTATTGGCTAATAGGTCAGTCATGCTTCTTGAATAATGGGAGGGGAAGAGGCAAAAGAGGATTTTGGGTAGAGAATAAACCATTCCTTATAAAGTTCCAAGACTCTTAGGGTTTGAGTCTGTGTTCCATTTAGGACCGTAAGGCTCCATGTAGCTAATTCACTGTCTCTGCCTCTCCATCATCACAGTGTTTTTCACAGGCACAATGGAAGATGGATTTGAAGGTTTACTGCACAACTACACTCCTTGTTGTTTTTCATGTATGTGCTTATTTTTTGCAGAAAAATCCAGTTCTGTCAAACTATTTTAACAGCAAGCATAATAGTCCACTTAAAAAAACTTAAAATTCTCCACAGGGATTTCCACTGAATTAAGAAGGGAGAATGACAGAATCACATCACAGAGTCATAGAAATGTTGTTTGGAAGGGACATCAGAGGAGCACGTTGTGCAGCCTTCCCCTGAAAGCGTTACTGTCCCCAGCACTGGGTTATGTCAGCCATGGGTTTGTCTAGCCAGGTCTTGAAAACTTCCAAGCGTGTCCACATCACCCATGGGCAACCTGTCCCAGTGCTGCACTCTGCCCCTGGTGAAGTTTCTCCTGGTGTCCAACCTGAACCTCCTAACCCATGATTTATGGCTGTTGCCTCTTTTTGTGCCATCTGCCACAGCTGAGGAGAGTTTGGCTCTGCATTTTTGTATCTGTCCATCAGAAAGCTGTAGGCTGGTATGAGGTTGCTCCTTAACCTTCTCTTTGTCAGCCAACGCTGCTTCCACCTTTCTTCATGGGACATGCACTGTAGGCCTCTGAATACATCTTCTGTTTTCTAACATCACAATCATAACATACCAGATTGGAAGGGACCTCAAGGATCATTTGGCCCAACCTTTCTCGGCAAAAGCACGGTCTAGCCAAGATGGCCCAGCACACTGTCCAGCTGAATCTTAAAACTGTCCAATGTCGGGGAATCCACCACTTCCCTGGGCAGATTATTGCAATGGCTGATTGTTCTCATTGTGAAAATATATAAAGATAATTACCAACATTTTGTTGGGAACATTTTGTTATTAGCAAAACCACCAATAACTTGACTAAAGTAAACATCTGAGATGAGACATAAGCGTTTAACAGCAGCGCCTGTATAGTATACTGAAAAATCTGAAGATTCTAGTGAGTCTAGCCTTACCACATTTTAGTGAACACTTAAAATTAGATTGTCTGCTTTTCATATGGGAATTGGTCATGCAATACAAGAGGTTGTTGGTTGAACAAAAAGCAAGAAAGAAACTATGGCAGATATAGAAAATGTTCAGATCAACACAAAACGCAAGCCTCTGTCCCGGGAGGACATTATGAGAAGACTTCAGTTTTATCAGCTTGTAGACAGCAACATGGAAGCCACTGGGAACATTATAGCAATTCTAAAACTTTAATTTAGCAGACAATAGATGCAGTGTTATTTCGTTCCCTTTACAAGTGGAAGGGGGAAAACTTAAACTAGAGCTTGCTACAAAGTATGCTGTTTCTGTAATTTCACAGCAGGACAATCAGAGACCACTTAAAACCACAAAGTTGTGGAAAACCTCAGTGCTTCTAAAGCACGTATCACTCGCTGGGGCCTTATTATACTGAAGGTAACGTAAAACTGTAAACAGCATATGCTAAGCTTCTGTCTTGTACAACAAATTCTGTGTTGTATATTGTCTTCTCTTTCAGAAAATGGCCGTAAGAAGTTCAGCTGTAATCAGCAAGGTATAAAATTCCTGAAGGTTCCAAAAAATTATGAACCCAATCCAAGTTGCCTGTACTCAAGACAAAGCATCTGGGGTCTTTCACATTACTTTAATTGGAACTTTAACTCATACCAAAACCAGGCGTGCTTGAGTTTTGATAATGAAGCTTCCACATTCAAAACTTAAATACTGCAAATTGCCATATAACCCTGGTGAGGCTATCTAAGCAACTCTAGTCATAAATAGAAGACTGGTAAATGTTAATTCTGATCCAGTAAGTACGTAATTATTTTGCACAAAATATATTGGAGAAGCTCAAGAGACTCCCATGTGGTATAACTTATTATTATGCTGTGGGAGATGTGGATCTAATTCAGGTAAGGCACAGAACTGCCCCTGAGTCTGCCTCTCCCATATAACCATTGTGGGACTGAGTAAATAAGTGGCATTACTACTTCCAGGCTAATACCCTGAGCACGGGTAAGTGACAAGCAGTTTTGACAGCTAATAGCCATACTGAACACTGAATTTGGCTTAGCATAAGGGACTGAATGTTTCTCAGAATCTCAGAAATGGCTTGTTTAGCTTGCTGGCCTTCATGAGCTCATTTATTGTGAGCTTAGACGCCTAACTGAACATGGATTTTGCTAAAAGTTAAACCCCACAGCTATTAGGATTAGTCTGCCCCCTTCATGTATTCCCTCACCATTTTTAGGGAAAACACCTCACGTACCCCCACTTACCACAGGAAAAGATCAAATACGCATATAATCACAGCAATAATGGATTTGATTTCCTTCTCCAAGTGAGATCAACAGAAAGCTGCCCAACAGGTACCCCTAAACAGCTATTTAAATAATACACTTCTGCTCACACTTCCTTTTCCTCCTTTTTTTGCTTTCCAAGTTCTTCCTTTTAATGCCCTCAGCCACTCTCAAATAAACAATCTGTCCCTATTTACTCTTCCCTGTTGTCCCTAATTTTGGTATTTTATCCCTCTTCAGAATTTGTGATATGGTTGCACAGGTAATTTCTATCTCCATCAGCAATTCCTTTAAGTTAGTGACCCCCTTTTGTTGTCAATCACATTTCTCATTTCTACTGCTTCTTATGTTGCTGTCTTGTTAATGTAAGCCGCGAGTCAGGATTAGATGTCTACATTTGTGTTAACCCCTTTTTGCTCTCTGTAGTACCTAAGAAATTCTCATGTTATTTCATTGGTGTAGCTGCATGCCAGGGCTGGCCACCCTAACAAGAGTGCTAGGCTTGTCTGTGTTGTGAATGTAGCACGTTTTACACACATTCCTTATTGCAGTGGAAGATTAATTCCCATTACACAAGCAGAACCCTGCGAGTGCTGAGTTATTAACTCCTGTTCGTTAGCACACCAGGAACATTGCCTAATGGAACCAGGAACAACTAATTTTGAGACGTGAAATGTTGATGCACACACCTTCAGAAAGTTTCTGATGGAGACAGGAAGGTTATATCACCCTTGCTGCAGTGATAACATTGAAATGAATTTAAAGTTACTTTAAGATGATTTTCCACACAGAGGCAGAGTATTAATTCATACCAGAAGATTGTATTCAAAGGCCCATTGACTTTACTTCTAAATCTCTTCCAGATTTGCCTGGATTGACATAAAAGCGCTTAGGTTAGTATGGGCTGTTAAAAACCGAGATGTGTATTTTGATGCAAATAATCAGTTTCTTGGGTTTTGTTGGGGTTTTTTTTCCCTTTTTTTTTTAAATTTTAATAATAATACAACAAGATTAGCAGCTGTCTCTGTTATCATTGAACTGTTTCTTAGAAAACTACTGCTGCTGGCTTTGGCTCCTCATAATTGACTGTATGCTTGCATTTGTTCAAGCCTTGGGGCTCTATCACCCTAAAACAACTCCGAATATTGCAGTTCCCTTCAGAAATGTCCCTATGCCTAGTTCTATGATGAGAACTCCACTTAAATTACATGGATCACTGGTAGAATATATATATCTGTCATACATATCCATTTATTTTTTCTGTAGCAGATGACTAATGTAAACGGCTTGAATTATTCCATATGAATTCAGCTAATTCAGCCCAGATGGTGAATTCTTAAGACTCTTGTCTTCAAGGACAGGGAGATTCTGAACAGATTGTACATGACAATGGAAATTAATTCATGTTCAAAGAGTTTCTATTATTCGTCAAAAGAAATTATAGCAAACATGTCACATCAGCTTTTTACTGTCCTGCCACAAATGGGTTGACTGAAAGGTCTACCCAGACATTTCAAGCAAGCTCTACCAGTGGCAAAGCCCTCCTGGAGACAGCCTGTACTACCCTGTGGCTTGAGCTGTCTCCCTTCTCTGTAGAAAAGCAGCAGATAATTAGACAAATCATGTCTTAGAAGTGTTTTTATAGAACATAATTTAGGGGTTTTAACATCTGATTAGCAGAGTGAGCAGCAATGTGTTGAACTAGCTCAAAAACTTCAGGAAACTGAGTATTGTCATTTATTGGTCCACTCTTGTGGGTGGAGAAGGTACATAAAATATGTGATTATGTTATTTGGATACTTTTCTTTTTTGTAAAACAAAAAATTCTGTGTTTCCTTTCTTTCTACAATATATTGAGTATGCTAAGACATGTGTTGCTATTGTAACATTGATGAATCTGCTGCAAATACATTATGTGAAAAATTTATTAGGCTTTTTTTTGCTCATGATTGAGCTTCTAAATTGTTCACTCTGACCTTTAATATATGTGACTTCAAAGTGACAACTCATATGCTTAAATTTTAACATACTTTTGCTGAACAGTTTTCTGTGACTACATTATGCATGATGAGTGTAAAAATCATAAGAATAACATCATGAATGAATGAGTGAATCAGCAAATGAATGAACAGTACTGTCCCAGTACACAGAGCTTTTAATTATGTCTACATGTCCTCTTGAAGGACAGCTACATTTATGGATAAAAAATTGTGGTTCTTGGTCCCACCCCCCATTTCGTTGGGGTGGGACTTGCGAATGGTCTTTTGTTGTATTTGATTGGCTGGAATAGAAAAATCTGGTGATATTTTATAGATGACATGGTAGATCTCTTGACTGAAACAAATGTAAGATGAACTTTCCTCTGAAGGTGAACCTATAACCAAAGATCTTCGACAGCAGAAGAGGAGCCCGAATGCTCTGATGAATTAGGTCTGCTTGTTTTGAGGTGAGTCTAGCAAATTTACATTTATTCCTCAGGATCTGCATCATCTTGAGAAACTGGTGCCACTGAAACCAGCCAAATTGTCTGAGACCTGGGAGAAAAAAAAAATAAAGGAAAAGAACCCAATATCTTTTAATCTCGAATTTTCAAGCTCTGTATTCAGTATTTATTAGTAAAAATATCAGAAATACTAGAAATATTTATTTCTATCATTAGAAATAAATATTAGAAAATTTATGATTAAAATAGTAATTTAAACCAGCACTTGTTACCATTGTTTGTACGACCATGGACATTAGCTGAACCTGTCTGGACATTACTTTAGTTGCTGAACCACAATGTTTAATGGGGAAGGGAGAGGAAGGAACGGATTCCAGTGTCCTGGCAGGGAGGGAGAATGGATGTAACATATACTCTTCTAAGAGCTTATCTGAAATTGTCATGCAGTGTATTTTAAAATTAATTAACTGTATAAATACATTTCAGTAAATGGTGTATGCATAAAATTAGAGTTTTACTGATTTATAAGCTATGAATTGAAGTACCTGCATTTATGATGATTCCAATATTATATATTGCATCACTTATAGTAAAAATGGAAAGGAACCATCTAACCTGGAGACATCAAACTACTTTAATTAAAAGTAAATAAAACCACAGTTATATATGATTTAATTCTTTCAGGCACTCAAAAGCTCCATCCAACTGTAGCAACATACCATCACTAATTCAAGATATCGAGAGGCATAAGTCACGGCACACTCCTCTGCAAAGATATCTTCTCCATGCTGGCACTTTCTGCAATTGCAGGGCATGGGATAGTGAGCTTGCTCAATCTCACTATGGTATTTTAGTGATCAGATTAATTTCCATGGGGATGATTTTTTTTATCACTTTTTGTCAAGGGATGGGCACACTTATAGTGTTTTTGTAAAGTTAATCCAACAAGACCTAGGCCTTGTTTAGCAAAGAGAAGTAACTTCAGGATAAGGAAGAATCCTTAAGGTTTCTTAATACGGTGAGGCACTGGAACACGTTGCCCAGAGAAGTTGTGGCTGCCCCATCCCTGGAAGTGTTCAAGGCCAGGCTGTATGCGGCTTTGAGCAACCTGGTCTACTGGGAAGTGTCCTTGCTCATGGCAGGGGGGTTAGAACTAGAGGATCTTTAAGGTCCCCTCCAACCTAAACCATTCTATGAATCTGTGATTCTAAGTATCAAGTGGGTATCTCAGGCTGTGTCTGCACCATGGGATATGGGAACCCTGCCCAGCCCTTGCGCTGTGAGGGATGACCTCCAGGCTTTGTGACTCCATGCCAGGGCATATATCCCCAACATTTGCCCACCTTGATTTCTGCAGGGGCTGGCCAGGAGGGAGCTACCAAGTGCCTGAACCACCAGGGACCTCAATGGTACAGGAGGGTCGTCTGTCCTGCAGGCTGAATAGCCGTTTCCCTCCCATTTGTGTGCTCCCTTCCAGCCAGGTTTTTAAGTATATGACCGCATTCCTCCCGATTCTGAAAAGCCTATGGACATCAAATAGCTGTGGATTGTTGAAATGGTTTTCTGTATAAACGTCCCTCACCCTTTGGACAGCTGGGACAATGTAGCATTCCCTCAAAGGGAAGGAAGATATTGTCCCATGCAGGGAGGAGGAACTGAGGAATGTTTTCTGGTTGATAATGGAAAATTTATAGAATGATTTTGATTGGTTTGATTATAAATTGTCAAAAGACTTGATTAAATGGCTTGGGTCTCTGCTTTCTTGATTTAAACAATTTGCTCATTTTGTAGTGGAAAATACATGTTAAATAATCACCTATTTCTGTGGACAACAAACTTAACACTTCACTCTTTTAGGGAAAAGTTGAGCAAAAATCAAGCAAGGTATTTAATAAAAATATAATATTTAATAATATTATTTTAGACAAAACTAAACCCAAACTATACTGATCACCTCTGCTGAGAAGTGACTCTTGGTGAGAAGATTAAGTTCTTTTTTTATAAGCATATTTATACTGATAATATTTGAACATGGCTCATTTCATAAAAGCAAACATTGAAATCGGTCATTAAAACTCAGTCTCTCTCACCAAAACCCATGTCTGGAAAATTATAATCTACTGTAGGATAATTTTGCGGACAGTGTATAATGTAAGGAATGTCATTCTTGTCACAATAACTCTTTGTAGAAGTATTTTAAAGACAGTTACTTCTGTCAGTAGTTACTCTGTCCCTTTTCACTACCAGGTAAAAGGTTCAGAAATATAAAAAATGGCATATATGCATAATTATTCATGTTGAAATTGCAACAGAAGTGGTACATAGCAGCTAGTTTATACTCTTTGGTAGTGGAAATTGATGGGAAGTACATTTAATGTGGATAATTAGATTGATTTACCATTTTAAATATCTTGACTGACTTTTTTAATCTTTGCAGTAATTATATGAAATAAATGACAAGCTGATATAAAAAATAATGCTTAAGGCCAGAACAAATACACAACTAAAAGCTAGTTCAAGGAGAGAAATTTTGTTTACAAAACATAACTATTTTTGTAATGCAGAATTATTTTGTTATCTTTTCTTTCCTCCCATATAATCTGAGTACTGAATTCTGCTCTGCTTCTGTTACTTTCACAATTGTTTTTTTCTTTTTTAAATGCAAAACCTATGAAGGCACACACCTATATTGCAGGGGATTAACAAAAAATATAACAAAAGGCAAAAAGCAGCAATTTGTGCAGTCATTTCATTTTGCTCAATAGAGCAGAATGGAGTTACTCAAAAATCCTGTATCATTTGTGGTGTGTATCACAAGAATAGTATGTGTCACCATAACTACATAATAGGTAATGCTCCGATATTGTGATGTTGTAACTATCAGCTTTTACATAACCCATGGTTAGTTCAGTGTGTTGCTCCAAGTCATGAATTATTGGTGTTAAAAAAATTAACAAAATAATTTTTGGATATTAGCAAAGCAGAACACATACCAAAATTGCTTTTTCTTTTTCTTTCTTTTTTTTTTTTTTTTTTTTTTTTTTTTTCTTCTACTGAGGAAATGGCATAGCAGGAACCAATCTAATACTTATGCAGAACAGCATCTATTTTTAGCAAAGCAGTTTTCACGAGATATAATTTGGGCAATCTGAATAGAATATGTGAACCATTGCAAATTTAACTCCTCTGGGTTAGGAAATAAAGCCCGTAGTGTATGTGACTAAGGTGATTTTCTAACCTTAGGATATCATCTTGCTTTTGACCTGTTGTTGCAAGGTCACAAATTATAAGAGACTCCTGTTTAAGCAAACAAACACGATATTCAGTTATGTATCCTCTACAGCAACATTCACGTAGTGACCCAAATTCATGCAAATTCACATAACTTGTTTAGGACAGACTGGTCCCAGATATCTGTGCATGGAATATGCATCCCAGCAAAGCATAGATATTTTCATTTTGCATAGCGTGAGTGTTCTATGTATTCCACATCTGTTTCTTCCATCCCCAAATACAGTGTAAAATAGTGATTTGTGTTTGTCCATTGTGAGTTCAGCCTATTAACTCTTATCTATTTATTTGCCTGTATACGTAGATTTTTCACATGAAGCCTGTGAAAGTAGTATCTAAGCAACAGCCTGAACATTTTGGCTTTGTCCTGAGGACTCTATTCAGCATTTAGAACGGAGCATAAAAGTAGGCAAGTTGTAATCGCTACGGGGAGTTTAACCACTGTATTATCTTACCTTGGTTTGTGCTAAGCAGCTGCAAGCAGTGTGTTATTTGAATGGTTGCTATTTCCTGCTTGAAACAGCTCTCTCGTTGTTACCACTAATGAAACTACCTCAGAGGTGCTCACCTAGAGACACGGTAGGAGAAAGACGATACCAGAAGCGAAATCACACAAGAAAGAAAAAAAAAAAAGAAAATCAATGCTATACTCTGTTATAGTGTCTGCATCTGGCTGCAGGCATATGTGGGATTTAGCCGGATTTACTTTTCAGATATTCAAAGCAGGCTAATAAGTTTTGAGAGCTTATGATGGTATTTGAATTTTATTTTATTTATCTATATATATTTCAAGGACCTGCTGTATTTTTTAACCTATAGGCTAGTGTGCGTCTTGGAAAGCTTCTCTATGACTTCCTGTTAATTCATGCTCCTTCCCCATCAACACCCGAGAAAGTCTGGTCCCCAGGACCAGTTCTTTCAGCTAGAAGGGTCATGTATGAGACATGAGCTCTTTTGGTTGGCTATATATCATGATAATGTTATTTGGCAGACCCATCCTGAATTTTTACCAATTGTGATAAAACACATAAGGAAAAATTTTTGAAAGATGCCATGAAAATAACTTTCATTGTTGTGTGGGACTGAGTTTTCTGTTGGCTGATTCAGTTGCCAGTGTTTTTGAAGAAAAGGAAAAACCTGCAGCTCTCAAATGGGTAAGCAGAAAAACAATTCTCTATATGTAGATCTCTTCTGTATTAGAAAAATCATACCAATTGTATTGCAACTTCGATAGCGCTTCCACAATTTTTGCAGCAAAATGTGAGGATGTCAGATGTTAAATATTTCCAGTTTAAAGAAGGACTGGAATATCATATAAAAAAACTGGCCTTAGGCTAAACCAAAGCTGAAGTTCAACAATATTAAAAGTGAGGGCATGAACTTGGGGGCTTAAAGCAAGAATTTCTTCTATAAACAGTGAGCTTTTCTGTTGGAAATGAGAGTAGTAGAAATACTTACTTTTCTATCAAATAACTCATTGCATGCCACCAGATAAAGATAAGATGCCAATGTAATATTGCCATGAAAAAGAAATGGAGGATTTATCTACAAGAGGAATCTAAAAGACTTGGTTTGATGTTTTTGCCTGTAATAATGAGGAACTAGAACTGATGTCCTGGGGATTTTCACCTGACAAATTCCCAGTCACTACATGTCTCTGGGACATTGGTGATTCTTCAGACTCTCTGTTTTAGCCCTTATGATACAAATTCTTAATTTCTACGTATTCTGAGAAGGATTTTGTAGTTTTGTGGTGACAGATCAGTACAGTTGTACATACTTCTGAACTGAATGTTTATAACATATTTTTTTACAAAAATTTCTGAGATAAATAGAAAATTGTCTATGAATGGCCAATATTTTCATGGCCACAATGTCACCCTTGCATTCAGGAGGACAAGGAACGTATTTCAGCAAAGTTGAACTATCATTTAAGGATAGTTAAGAGAAATAAGGCTTGGAAAATTGCTCTTGAATATCTTGGCCAAGGTCCACCTTTTTACTGTGCCTAATAAGGGCTCTGTGTATATCAACACCCCTGAAATAATTAATACTTTTATGGAAGAGGTCTGATGCAGAATTATTGCCCATCCTTGACTGTCCTGTACTTTCATTCCCAGAAAACTTTGTTATTGTTTCAGATATCCAAAAGTAAGAAATGTACTAGTAATTTGAAATATGGATTGCTATTAGTTTTTGTAACTTTGAGTTCCTGTTATTATTTTCCATCTCTTTGAACAGAAAAAAAAATCACTTAAAAGAGATGTATTAAAAATGATGATCATACTAGATAGCCAAAGACTGTGGCTATTGTGTTACGACTAAATAAGTGCACTGATGCATAACAAAGGTTGATGCACCACAGCAACAAAGTAGTAGTGAGAGGATGCCCCAATAATCTAGAAAAATACGGCTTGAGGTACCTGGCTAAAAAGGAAAAAAGAAGTTACTCAGGACAAAAACAAATGTGGCAGATAATTTGTTTGGTTCAGGGCAGGAAAATAGCAAGGAATGGGAAAAAATAAAAAGGTTGATAACCTTTTCTTATTTTCTTGTCTTTCTGTCAGTTGTATGCCACCGTACGACTATTTTAGGATTTAAAGAAAAAAAAAATCACGTTTTTTTCACCAATAATTTCTATTTTAAGAATTTTTTCTTTTCAGATTTTTGCTGTTTTCCTTGCTAATTTTCTATTTGTTTCTTAGTGTCATATTTATTCTCCTGTGCTGTTGCCATATTTCTTTCCTTCTTTTCCATTTCTTTATTTCCTCCTCTGTCTCTCTTCTCTGTCTCTTTCCCTTACTCCAATCTTTTTTTTTTTTGGCTCGCCTCCATAGAAAATACTGCAGTATATTTTTTTCGTACTATTCTCGCCAGTAAAACACTATCCTTGACAAAGAGGAAAAAAAAAAAAAAAGCTGCTGCTCTGGAGGTGGCTAGAAAACTGGCGTAATACCAGTGAACATAATCCAAGCCTGGCACGGGACAGACTAGACGACCTAAAAACTTTTCCTTATATCGAACTTCAAGGTTTTTGTGGAAGTAGCAAGGGAAAGAAACAGATTCCAAAACACTAAAATCTGTCATGAGGTTTTAATTGTGAAGGGCTTAAGGGACTCTGGAGATAGGCTGTCCTAAAACACGCATTTCACTCTCGGTGCTTATTTTGCATTTCATCTTGTTTTAAATTAAATAACAATAAGATGCCTGCTTTAACTACCTCAGCTCGACCCTTTACTTTTGCTAAGCGGAGGAGAAGAGTTTCGGTGCCAGGGGCAGAGGCAGGCTCTCTGAAGTAGACTTTCCTCTGGAAAAGAGCAGCGTAAACCCTGTATCAGCGCTGCAGTGCCCACGGGTCAGCCTTCTGGCAGTACGCCTAAGGTGGAGGAAGGGAAGAGCTAAAAATTAAGGCAGAGCCCAGAGAACTTAACACCTTGGGGACTGTAGCACATCCATATATTTCCTTTCCTTCCTTGCTCGTCTGTTGTCAAGCTTCGCTGTGTGTCCCAGGCACTGACTTCAAGACAGTGGACCTGCAGAGGGGGGTCTGAGGGGTTTGTTCTTGCCTTTGTTTTATGGATCCATGATCTGTCTAGCCTTCCAGAAAAAGTGCCTATGGATGTTTGAGTAGGTGTATTCAACGATTTCAAGACTTGTTTCTAATTTTTTGAAGCACACGCTTCTGAAAGACTGCAGAGATTTGCCATATTTAATAGAAAACAAAATACCCTCTCTCATCTGAGGTCACACTGTGTCAGTCCCTCAGGAGACATCAAGCTCTCCTGTAGGTTAGTACAGGAGCCAGACAAATACATGATAGAAGCCACCACTGACACTGGCACATTAAACAGTCTTGTGAAAGTTCAACAAACCTTCAGACACAGTAATTTGCCGCATTGTTTTCCTTCCTCTTTGGTCAGCAATCCATCTATATGTAACTGAAGTAAAAAAAAAACCATTTGATTTAGCATTCGTATTAATAGAAATGCAAAACCAGAAACTGCAAAAATAAAACTAGTACCACTTGACAAAGTGAAGGATTCATCCCAGATTTGGAGCTACTTTGCATTGCCATTTCTAACACATAGGACTGAGCCTTTTATTTTCATATCTTGCTGTAAGTTTTTGCCAGCCTGCTTATATTCCCCAAATAGCTTCTGCTTCACTACATTTCCATCTGTACAGAAAGGGCATGGACATAAACACTGATAAACAGTGAATGAAATCTTCCCTACCTCCCAGCTAAGGCAGGATACTGGCAGGCCATATTTTTCTTTTCAGAAAGTATTATGCTAGGGATTGAGTCTTTTATTGTGATTTAAGAGGGATTTTTCCCAGGAAGCTGGCAGCATCAAGCATTTTTTGCTCAGTGTTGCACAGCTTTATGATATATAGGTGTGTGCCTTTTGGCTGCTGTAACAACCTTCCTCAAAACTAACAAAGTGCCATTAACTACATCTTCACCATTTAATCTCTGCAATAGGTTAAAGTGGATTTTGGTCCTGTATTTTTGTCTGAGTTTTCCTCTGATTAAGAACAAGATAGAGGGTGGTCGTATATGTGCCTGCATAAAGGAGGGACTAATTGCACCAGAAAGATATTATCCGGCTATGAGCACAAAACAGATTTAATGGGGATGTTATTTCCCATCTTAAATAAGCAAGAAACACTTGGAAGGTTTGGGTTTGTTGGAATCCTGACTTCTTTTTGCCTATACCTTTACTATACTGGTAACAACTGATAGAAATTTATCTGAACCCGTTGAACAATTAACACAGTTATCCCCCCATCCATCTACAGCAGAAATCAAGCTCCTAAATTAGCAGAGTTTTAGGCCAACACAGGTATGAAGTGTGGTTAGGGAATTATAATTCAAGATGCTAACAATTTGATACAGGGTTTTAAAAATCAGTAGAAATAAATGAGTCACTGAAAATAATCCACTTTGCATCTCTAGTTCTGTTTTCTACAGGAGGAAATCTTCCGTAGAAGATCATTCCAATGCGTTATGGGCATATCACATATTCAGAATCAAAATGCTCCAAGTGATAAGAATAATAAAGAAATAAAGGTTTTCCATATTGTATGCTGAAATAAATACCATATTGTGTTTAGCAAGTGTTAATGCAAACCACAGGCACATCTATTGATGATAAAAGGGTACATGTATGTTCTAGAAAATTACAGTTAGATCGCTTAGAACAGAAAAATATTTTTCTATAAGTAAATTAATGTCACCATAACTAAGCTCACATAATTCTCATTAATATCAATAGGGAGCTGGTGCCTGGAAAGAAGATAACAGAACACTTATGCAGTTAAAAGAAGCAGATTTGCAGCTGATTAATTAATAAAAATGATTAATCTTGTTTTTATCCTCTGATCCTACACAGCACGTGCAGTCTGTGCCTTGCATTCTTGTCAGGCAGCATCTATTCCGAGTCCTCAACCTTCTTGTAACACAGCCTAATGGCAGAAAACTAGGAAGAAGGGCAAATAATGTTCTCCTCTATTTAACTGTTTCCCTTTCTCTTCCAGCCCGTTCATCAGGGTTGCTCGAGTCCGCAGGTGCTTCCCAACGTGTTCTTCAGAGCCATGTTCAGACCAGCCATCAAAGAGCCCCCACACCGAGCGGTGGAGGCAGCTGTGGGAACGCACACCAGAACACACTGGCAGTGTCTGCAAGAATGGGAAGACCCAACAAAACTGCAGTTAATACAGTATTTGAGGAAGTTATTTTTCTTAGTTACTGTGATGAAGAAAAAACACACTGGGAAGCAGACTGCAAGAAATAATTGTAACCTTTAGCAATAGATGCATGAATTAAAAAAATACCTGGACTTCAGCTGTGATTTTGAATGAAAATGGAATTGTAAGCGATTGGAGAGGCGAAACTGTAAGTGATTGGAGAGGCTAAAAGTGATAGTTATGGTGAAGGTTTTAAAATGTCTGAAAGATAGATGCCTGAAGTGTTGCTGTTGCTTGCCATGACCTTATGATGGAACACAAAGGAAAAGACCATAAGCACTTTAGATGTATTATCTTAGTGCTGTCCATTTTTCAATACCATGGTGACTGTAAATCCCCGTACCAAAAATCAATGTGGATCAATCTATACTTTGGATGTGATTTGTAGTTATTGGGGGTATCCAAATCTCATTTAAACAGACCTCTGGCTTGCACACATTGCCTTAATTTGTCTGAACTTTATGTCCTTCTGCAGCTGCACAAGAGCAGAGGGTGCTAAAAGCATATTGCAACATGTCACGGGGTGGTTTGACGTGAACAACGGCACTTCATTAAGTCCTACAAGACTTCTGTCACATGCTGGTGAACCTTCAGACTGTTGAAGCCAAGAACTTAGGAGTGATCAAAATGCTTCAAGGGATAAAGAAAGTAGAAATCTCCCCACACCCTCCATGAAATTTTGCATGCTTCACTGTTTGGTGCAGTGCCAGACAAAGTAATCCCAAAGTAAGGGAATTAAAGGTTTCTGTGAAGGTTTTTGACTTCTCAGACTTCCTGTGCGGATGTCACAAAGCAGTAGTCTGTTCTAAGAAAAGCGGAATTTCTTATTTTCTTCTTCTAGGTCAACTGTCTGTCCTGTCTTGGTTCCTCCTGCTATGCAGGTCCAAGAGGAGGTGGAGAGACTGAGGAAGAGGAAGGATTTGCCATTCTTACAAATATTTGCTCCAACTCTTGAAGTGAAGAGGCAAGAAAAATAGTTTCCACCTGTTGCTCATATAGAAGGCCTCCTGACGCTCCAACAGAAAAGTGTGAGGTCCCTGAAACTTAAAGAAGGAGGCAAAGGTGCAGAATGGGAGAACAGGTAAGGCAGGAACCAAAGAAAATGCAGAAAAGATCTTCTTACATGTTTTATCATGCATCTTTCATCATTCATTCATCATTTGCTATTTGATCACTTACTTTACTGATATACTAAGAACGCATGCAGGATCTGCTCATTAGACAAAATATATTCAGTTTGTATTATTGTCTTTAAGTGCCAAATTTGGGCTTGGAATTGGTTTGCCCATTCTCTTTCATATAGTACAACATATGTGCAACAATCAAAGTTTTTATTTTTATGTGTTTATGGCAAGCTATATCCTACACTGGGAAAAAATTAAAAAGATAGGAAGAAATGGACAGAGGAAAGATAAACTTGAGTGATTTACTCAGCAAACCTGGAAGAAAAATTCCATCCAAAATAAAAATTTAATTAACAGATGGAAAGCCCCATGGTAAAATCCTATGATAAAATATACCTGATGGATATATTGTTCATAATTTGGTGGAGGAAAAGGGCTGACAGATTTTGGTCATTTCTGGTAGACGAATAAAAAAATGTAGTTATTGATGCACATAAAGCAAAGGAAACCTTTTACAGACTTCTGGAATAGGGTCCTCCTATTGGAACAACTGATCCATGTTTGTTAGCATCTCACTAGACACTAATTACATTCAGTTTTCATTTTTTATAAAATCTTTTTCCGGTACTATCTTAAAATCTCTCAAAACTCAGGAAATTGCGCTGCAATTACAAGAATATCTAAATATAGTGAAGACAATTTTGATTCCTAGTTTATCCTAACATTTGGTTTTATAACAAGAATAAGGAAGATGGACTTATATGTACTACTTTTCTATTTGATTTTCCAGATCTCCATTTAACAAGATCTGCTAAATAAGTTGGACTGAAAAGGGCTATTTTTCTGTTTAAGTGTTAAACTTCCACATTTAAGAAGAGACTGTGGATTGGCTTGGTGTCCTCTTTTTTTTCTTTTTTCCACATGGCTTTGTAAAAGGACATCAGGCAAACTGGGTCAATTAGGATTTGGAAGTTAAATACCCCTGGAAGAACACGACTTCAGTTTCATTTAACAGCTCTTTGGATTTATATTACTGTATAAAATATCCTCCCTGCGTAATGATATGATGTTGTTGTAGATGCTTTATGTTGATAGCATTCCGGACCATGCCGAAATTAATGCTGACCCTGCATTTGTAGTTTTGAGAGCCAGTCTAGGTGGGTTTTGTAATTAGACCCTTCCAGGTAGCAGGAAGCTAGAGCTTTGGCTCCTTAGTTAGCAGCTGTGCTCCCAGCTGGGTGTGTTTATTGTAAATGAAAAAGACTCCTCAAATTTCCATTCTCGGCATGACCATGCTTGGCTTCAGTCTCCATTTCTGGACGTCACTGAAGATAAACATTAAAGGCAGTCTGAATGCTGCCTCATAAAGATTTGGTTGACATAATGTACCATAATGATATATTTCTAATCAGGCTATTTAGCGCTATCAAAGGATCTTTTAAAAAATGAATCATGACTTGTCATTTGAATATAAATGTAACCTAACTCAGACAACTCTCTGTATAACGAGCCTATGCAGTATGGCAACTGAATATGAAATGAAATATTTGCCTAAAGCATGCAGGTGATAACAAAACAATGGGGCATTATTGACCCATCATAAGAGTATTTCACTTCTGATTTGAAGAAAAAATGGCTTGTATTTCAATCTCATTACAAAAACTAGAAAATGTGCTCTGTGGTGTTATTCACAATAGTGCACAGCATTTTAGTGTCTCACTTACACTCAGTTTGGAAGGTTTAAGTGAGATCTAAGGAGTACATCAGTCCTGTACTGGTTCTTAACATGGGAGGATTTCATCATTAATGGCTGTACATCAGATATAAGCTTCTATAAAAGCAAGACATGGAAAAACAGCATTTAAAATTAGTTTTCCCTAAAGTCTCCAGAGTATATTTTTGTAGAGCTGGAGGTTTTTGTTTCAGGTGATATTTTTACATGTTCAGAAAACTATTC
This sequence comes from Chionis minor, assembly GCA_013398295.1. Classification (NCBI taxonomy): domain Eukaryota; kingdom Metazoa; phylum Chordata; class Aves; order Charadriiformes; family Chionidae; genus Chionis; species Chionis minor. The sequence continues at coordinate 249,153 of VZSF01008715.1, forward strand.
CTTTCCACTCTCCCTTCTATTTAATTCTCTAACAGGCAATCTTTCCTTCTGCACCTCCTAGCACTTTCACTGCTCTTTTGCATGATTCATTGAGCTTTTTGTCTCACATATTTCATCCAAGTGTAACAAATCCCCTCAAGCCAACATTGGTCTAGAAAAGGCTGAGGATGGAAAAGCAAGTTATTTCATATCAGGGTTAAAGTTTTTAGATTATTTTTCTGCATTATAATAACTATGAATTTGTCTACTTAGATTTTTTTAAAAAAATCTAGTTGAGATACCCCTTAGATTTCTTAGGCAAAATCCTATTGGCATAAATGAGAGTTTTGCAGACAATTTCAGGGAGGCTAGGTTCTCACTGAATTTCTTTGCTTTTTAAGTTTCTGATAGATAAATCTCTGTTCTGTTGTCCTGTTCTGCTGCATTCTCCTTTTCTGTCTCCACATTGTTATTCCTATAGATCAGTAGAACACCAGTGTGCCTTCTTCTGAGGTGACTTCCATGTTACCAAATGCAATTGCTTTCTTCCCTAGAAATATGCCTCCCAATGACCAGGGAGCCTCAATCAACTAGTTAGGAAGTAATATTATTACCCATCAGTATGAAAATGTATTTGATGCACTGCTCTATTAGGAACACATCTGGTCCACCGCATAATTTATTACCTCTTCTTAATAGTAGGCTCCTCTGGCCAGTGTCTGTTCTGATCTATGTCCTGAGCCCATTATCATCCCTGAACTAATAGAGGTAAAACTAAACATAACCACGAGAAAACTAAACTGGGAAGCTTTCAAGAAGACCAAAGGTATTTTGTCTCTACCTCTTTCCTAACAGAAGAGTTTAAAGGTGTTGAATCCTTTCGGCATGACACCAGCAAAATGTAGTGTTACGTGCTCCTAGGTAGGACACTCTTGACCACAGATACTATGAATGTGCATTTGACATTATCAACAAATTTTCTTTTAATGTGGTAAAAATGCACGGATGGCAGCCAGCCGCCCTACTTCGTCTGAAACCAGCATCTATGATTAGCTATGTAGCAGAAATCTAATTATATGTTACAGCATAATGCCTAAAGGATGAATAAACCGGTTGAGACCATATTCCTTCCACACATGCAAAGTTTGGCCACACTCTTTCCTTGTTTAACATTACTGAAGCAGGTGTGCTTTTTCTCCAAGAGATAAACATGATTCCATAGGCCAAATTCTCCTCTTATTTACATGCAATGCAGTGTTTTGGGGCTAAATAGTTAGAATATACTCTTTTATCATATTATGTCTTAGCACAATTCTTTTTCTATCATGCATCTTAGAAATAAGAAGTATTTCACTTTGGAAAGGTAAAGTTGCTCTTGTGTGTGCCAGCAAAACCTGTCATCAGCTTGGCAGATAGGAATTAAATCAAGAAAAAGTGTGTAAGTATTCATGTAGGTCACAGTCTGAAAAATTAATCCACAAAATTATACTGAAGGTTTTTCCTGCTTCTTTCTCCAATTCAGTTATGAAAGGTGTTTGCAGTAATTTGTTACACAACACTAAAACACACGAGAACTAATGTTAGTTTTAGGTCAATTTAGGCAATAGCACAATTTAAAACAGGGACTACTCTGAATTATGCTACCCTTGAGGGGCTGCATACCATATAACTTGCAAGAATAGATGGGAGCAGTGAAGAATTGTCCGATAGGTTCTTCTGCATAGAGTTGCTACAGTTGTTGCTACAGTACCTTCCGTTACCCAAGTGGTGCAAACATCCCACGCTAGAACTGAGGGCCCTACTTGATAACTTTGCGTTATAAAAAGCACTAAGGTGATAAATGTAGGTCACTTACATCTGCTCCGAGGAATATCACAGAATCACAGAATCACTGAGGTTGGACGAGACCTTCGAGATCATCAAGTCCAACCATAAGCCTAACACTGCCAAGTCCACCACTAACCCATGTCCCTCAGCACCACGTCTACCTGTCTTTTAAATACCTCCAGGCATGGTGATTCCACCAATTCCTTGGGCAGCCTGTTCCAATGCTTGACTTCCTGTAAAGAAGTTTTTCCTAATATCCAACCTAAACCTTCCCTGACATTACTTGAGGCCATTTCCTCTTGTTCTATCGCTTGTTACTTGAGAGACGAGATTGACCTCCACCTCCCTATAACCTCCTTTCAAGTAGTTGTAGAGAGTGATAAGGTCTCCCCTCAACCTTCTCTTCTCCAGGCTAAACAATCCCAACTCCCTCAGTCGCTCCTCATGAGACTTGTGCTCCAGACCCCTCACCAGCTTTGTTGCCCTTCTCTGGACACGCTCCAGCACCTCAAGGTCTCTCCTACACTGTGGTGTCAAAAACTGAACACAGGTCGGATTCAGATATATTCAGCTAAGGTGGAAGTCTCAACTTTTTTTTGATTAGCATCCCTTGCAAGGGTGTATGAACTACTACATAGTAAACTTCAACATCATGGCACTATTTCTGTTTACATTGGTTACCTTTTGGTGACATCCAGAGCTGACAGAACACTGGCTGCCAAACACAGGGCTAAGACACATTTGCAACGTACACAAAGACTAAATAAATAAATTATTGAAAAAAAAAAAAAAGTCTTGATTCAAAGATTTGAATGTTTTGTGGGTTTTAGGTATATGATCCTTCAATTCCCAGTTTCCAGAAAATGGCAGAACGAGCAACACCTGTAATGTTTCATGGTTTATAATATGAGGTGCATTTCATAAAACTGAAACCAATGATAAGCCAAGGTTTATTAGTCAGATCTAAAATTATGTAGCCACGCTCTTAGTATTTTATGTACAGGTATTTATATTACATTTATTACCTGTCTGAAGCACCAGGTACCTTTAGCATGTTTGATAATTGTATTGAAATCTCTTTTGTATTGCGTAGTACCTCAACCCATTGGATTTTATTTATTAGTTCCTGAAGCATGTTGGCTTGATGTTTAATAGGACACACCTGTGTTTCACCTCTATTTTTTCTTTTAATCTCAGGTTTATGCTTGACATCCTCCACACTTCTCCATATTTGGGTGTTTTGTCATTCTCAGCAGTATTTGCGCTAGGAGTATTTTGAAACTTATTATGTAGAAAATAGTGGCTGTGTTTTATTTCCACATACATACTACCAGCTTCATTTCTCCCACTTGATTCTCTCAAACCTATGACTAGGTTAAGAAAATCCCCCATCACTCCTACAGCTCTCTTGACCTTTCCATATGCCTTTTCATTTACTCAGTCATTTCACACTCGAGCTGTTCTTTCTGGAGAAGGCAGAGCACAGCATATTCCTGTAACTAGTTTATTCCCTGAGAACCAGTTCAAATTCAACCCCAAACAACACCGCAGCCTTGGCAATGACCAGTTTGCCACTGTTCTTCACTCAAGGAACAAGGAAATTGATGGCCATACAAACAACTGCTGTGGGAAAGCATGCTGAAAGGAACCCTTTGACACCCCTCTGCCTTTTCTCATAGCATGCAGTGGACCAGCTGGAAGGAAAACCCAAGTATCTCCGATCCATATTGAATTTACTGGTTGATTTAAGCAGATATTACAATATTTTTTACCCTTCTCCAAGTTCTCTGCCCCAAAGTAGAAGGGGATGAAGGAATCTCATTCCTAAGGGCTGTTGCTCATAAGGAAGGCGCAGGCTTTCCGTTTCACAGACTTTCCACTTCACTTTTCTGCTGGCTCCACCTAACCTATATCTTTTATTGTTAATGGCCCAGTTAATGTAATCTTTGAGCCAGATTTAAGTTATGCCTGTAAGATCCTACTTTTCTTCATATGACTAGCTCTCATTCTCCTACCTACTTTGGTAGACTTCTTTCCATTTTTACATAGGTATTTTAACAGCCTTTTATTATTGAGCTTGCACTACTGTATATTAATGTCCATAACTTCCACATTGATCTCTTATATAGCACATTTCCACCACACACACAAAAAAAACCACCAACCATGTTCCTGTTTGTTTACTCTATCATTCTTTTTGTCTTCTCTAAGTGCATATTTGTTAGAGAGGACACATTCAGGAAAGATTTGGGTTTGCTTGAATAGGTTCAGCTGACTGTAAGATACTACCTTCCTGATCATAAGATGTTCTTCTAACAGTAGAATACCAAACAAACCTGAGTTACTGGGGCACTCAGATAATTTCTAGAAGTCCTTCCTCCCCTGTTCAGTATGTTAAATTAGAAAAGGTCAGCAGGAATCAAAGGAGTAATTCACAGTAGACAGGGCAGTTGGGTGACTTTTAGTATCTTAGATAGATACATAATATAATTGCCTATTTTGATATAAAACCCTTGTAACTGTGAAGTAGTTATCTACAGGTCATTAACAGCATTTTACACCTCATACTTTAATACAAAGAATATATATATATATATTTATACATATATGCCTGTTAATATGTTTGTTCCTTACAAAAAAAAACCCCAGTCTGTCAATCACAACATAGAACAGTTATAAACTATCAACATGACAGGAAGAAAAAATACATGGCACAGCATTTCAACTGAAATGTGCCTTTTATGTTGTTATGTGTTCATGTGTCTGGTTTTGTCTATTTTCCTTAACAGCTGTGAAAATCCTGACTTCTTTTTTATTTTTATTGTCTTCTCAGATGTGGGAGGTAGCATCTCTATATCCTTTTGGGCAGTTCACGACTACGAATTTTGCTTCATTCTTTTTCCCTTATGGCGTTTATTAAAACTATTTTGAGAGTGAAAACAATTTGGATGGCTGCAAAGTCAAATGCAGATTATTATTAGTACTCAATACTGACTTTTGCATTCACGTGTGTTAATTTACTGTGCTATTCTTTGGAGCCTTGTCACTTTCATAATTTTTCCTTTAAAGCTATCATTAATTTATCATTATAATGCCTTCTGCAGCTTTCTTTTGAGGATGCAGCCCCCTGCATGACAAAGAAATTCTATCTTTATATTGTGATTTGGTTCTTCGGTGGAACGTGAAGAAGAAAATATCAAGTACACAAAGAAAGAAGAAAAAATACGTGGAAGTTACAAACAAATATTCATATTTCACTATACTATTTTGTCTCTTGCAGAATGAAATGAGTAGACAGTAAGCTCTAAAGCATTATAAATTATTATTTAATGCTCTCTATAAACACTGTTTCTTCCTAATGAAACATCAGTATAACTGACACAGAAGCAAAGACTTAGTATAATCTCTTATCCTGCGTTGCATGTGCATACTTTCACATTGATCAGTACTCTCATCACAGCCAATGGGGCTCTTCCAAGATTGCAAAAATGTTCGTGTGTCCAGTGCCAAAATGGTATTGAAGCACTTACCTCCTGTTCAGGCACTTCACTCACATCAATTTCAGTGAGTCAGGATAGGTTCTTGTATATCCTGTTACAGATCTGGCCTTAAGTGTTCTGCAGAATCAGAGCCATGCCCAAGGTTTCCTATTCCTTTTTCACTTAGCCAATGGAAAGGCTGATGTACAACAGAGCAAGTTAGGATATCACCAGAAACACGGCATTTCTTGGGTTGGCGCATTTGAAGACTCAAGCATAATCTTATACGGAAAATGTATTGTGTATTATATTTTCTTTGATATTTTCTCCCTTAATGAAGAAGGAAAATATCATTATGATCGTCCATTCCAATATTAGATAATGTACAGCAAGCAGGAAAAATCTATACTGAGTTTAGTGGAGCCATAATTTGTACCACTGCAGGGAGTTCCTGAAATAAACACTGCTGCATTAATTTCTGTGTGCTGTAGATATATCCCCACTTAGACTTTAAGTGCCTACTTATCAGAACTCCCAAATACCACAAACACAAGCTGAAGCCAAAGGGAGCTGTGACTATGTAGACTCTACCAAAACCAGGAAAATCAAAATTTTTGCTGACAAAACAGTTCCAGTCAGACTGTAGCCGCTCCAGCACAATTGTGTACCACTAGATGGACATGCTAGCAGTACTTCATATTTCTGGATTTGATTCAACTTAGGTTCATAAAGAAGTGGCAATGGGAAAATATGATATTCCCTGTTCCGATGAAGGCAAAAAGGTGGTTACTTACATAAAATCTTGCTATGGCAAGTGACCATATTATATGCTTTAATATTCAGGAGCCAGGTGTTAATGAAATATAACCTAACTTCGCTATGAGACAATACGGTACCCGATATATATGTTTGCTCTGTCGGGCTGTTCATTTTAGCAGGCGCTAGGAAATTGCTGCTTGAGAATAAGAAAGAAACGAGCAGCTGAGCGGAACATCAATACGCAGTACTTCTATGGAGATCACTTCACGCTGATCAACATTAAAAAGATGTTTTTTAAAAAGATAAATGAATGAAGAAGGGAAAAATAGGACATTCAAATGCTAAATACAGCCTACACTGAGAAAAGTGAGAAAAATTTCATTGTCATACTCGGGATACACTTGCATAACTGTTCAGGCTATTAGGCCTAATTAACAGCAAGTTAACAGATTCTTGCTATGGGGGTGTTTATATGCAAAATATGCTAAATGTAGAGTTTGATACACTGAAGTTAGAATTTAGTTAGACTTAAGTTAGTGCAAATTCACATAGAAGACACATTTCAGCTCTGAAAAGGAACTGTGAGCCAAAGTACTTCAGGAATGCTAATTCTGAGTGCCAACCTTAATGATGAAAAAAGAAATTCTGCATTCTTCATTGAACAAATCCAATAACATAAAATATGAAGTTATTCTCATGTACATTTGGATAAAATAATGTAACTCAAACATTTTAATGAAGCTAGACTGGCTTATAATTCCTGGGGTTGTTCTTTATATTGTTTTTGCTTTGGGATCATAGTGCAGGGAATACTCCAAACAGCTACAGTATGAATGAACAGGCTTTATTTTAACTTTCATAAATGACTATGGACCCAAAGAACTCATCAGGTAAGGCTAAGGCAGCTGTTGCCATGAATAATTCAAAGAAATCACTTCAGCCACAGAATGAGGGAGCAGACTTCACAGTGGTAATGTCCGTAAATACTGTCAGAAAACAGATACATTAGCTATTAGTGACTCAAACTTCCAGTCCTTGAAAATAAAAACTTGCTAAATTCCTTCTTGATTAACCTGCCTGACAAAACCATCCCACTGAACCTTTTTTCCTGAGAAGGTGTAATCTTTGAAACATAATAACTACTAGTTGTGTTTCAAAATGCAACTTAAATTAGAGCAATGAATTACTATGGACTGTAAAGAAGAAAGTTCCCACATTCTCAGAATCAAGAGTGCAAACTAGTTGCTTCTGATTTCAGCCCCAGCAGTGCAACTAAGTAATCTATAATACTCATCTAAATGTATGCAATGTTGTTTAGGTCCTGAATGCACAGAATCCCACAGCTCTAACTTTACACGTATGAGTGGTTCCATTTAACTCTGAGAATTAATTACATAAGTGAAAACATATCTAAATTCTTGTAGGGTAGAGTTCCAGTCATTTTGGAATGATGCAATGTTACATATAAATATCTGTAAGGTTTAAAATATTAATTTGGGGACTAGGAGGAAAATGTAGAATGGAGAAGAGCTAATAAGTAGCAAAAATCATATATATATATATAAAAAAATTACAATTGTTAGGTGGGTGGAAAATTGACAAGCTCAGAGTCTTTAGAAAAGCCATTACTTTGGGATAATGCTTTGTAGCCAACAGAATAAGATGTAAAGGAACAAGTGAGATCTAAGAATTCTTAACAAGAAAATATTAATAACTGGGAAAATGACAGAAATTACAACCAAAAGAAAGAGAGAATCATGAAAGTGGCCAAGACTTTCAGGGCTTACTGAGCCAGAGTACAGTAGTGTTAGAAATATGATTCTGCTGGCAGTTTGTCACACTCCTGTCTACAATTTTAATGTCATTTTTTGGGCTGATGACTTTTTGAAAGACAACATAATCGTCTTAAATGCTTATTAGGTGATTTCTGTAATTATTGCAGATCTGCTCGTAGTAATCATCTGGAACTTTTTCTGCATGATGAACTACTCTTCCTGCCTGATCCTGCAATTTAGGACAGAGGACCAATTCCCTTTGACTTCACTGGGAGTCTGCCAGAAGAATCTTCTCCTGGCTGAAAAAGTTCACCTAATTTATTCACTTGCCAGGATTACAGAGCTTTCATCATTCTCTCTCTAAGAACCTTCATTAAGTGTCCAATTTTTGGTCTTTGTTCTTCTCCTACACATTATTCTCTACTTTGTTGTTCACTTGCAGTAGAGAAATAAGCTACATTTTACAAATTAATTTGAAAAGTGGTTATGTATCCTTATTTCATGTTATCCGATGACATAAAAAAATAAGACTGTAATGGCAGGAATCACCTTGGATTGTATTAGTGAAATTTTATTTTATTTTATTTTAAATAATACTGAAGTGTGTCTTTAAAACAAGTCTCTTGGGAAGGAAACTCTCACTTCCACCTCTCTCCTTCCCAGAAACCCTAAATGTTTTATTTAACGGTTTTTACCAAGTACAATTTCACAAGAGATTACTGAAACATTTTTAAAATGTAAAAAAGTTACTTTTTGCCAGGTATATCAGTTCAAAACCCGACTGAGCAATAAGCCAAGTAAATGTATTAATTCCTGATATCCTAATTTCTACCTCAGAACTGGACAGTCTGAGCAGCAGTAAATGTGTATTTTTATCTATATGAATTTTTCATTAGGATGACCTGGTTGATCTACATGATGTAGTCTGGACGATCTCCCTGACCCTCCTTTCTGTCGTTCCTCCCCCTCTCAGCATGATCTTCTCAGACAGCTCTAGATTTACCCTGTAGCCTGCTCAGACCAGCACACTGACTGACTCCGGGGCAGGAAGGACTAAAGCAAAAGGAAGTTTTTTTTGCTGAGGAACTTGTCCTGCTTGTGCCCCTCCACGCTGCTTTCCAAGGGGCTGCTGTTGCCTGCTGCTTGCACCAGTGTTCCTACCTAAGGGAATCTCTAAGAGAAATTCTCCCTTAGATGGAGTCTTCAGCCCTATCTCAAAATTCTCCCACATACAAGGAAACAGATGATGGCAGATTTTCACCTGCATTTTTTTTTTTCTCTGCGTCAAGCATCAGAAACCCTCATGTATCTGAAGCGTGAGGATATTTACTTAAGCACTTGGAGAGTTACTTGTTTCCATCATACTGGCCTGAGACTGCGGTCAAATGGCACTGCGGGATGCGGTTGTGCTACCCATCATGTAAGCATGTAAGAAGATGCCTTTTACCCCACAGAGCACGGATATATTCTCTCTGCCCGTTCTCATGCAAAATTACCTCTGGAGCTTATTTGAGCTTTTTTCATCAACTCAAACAAAGACATTGTTGGGCCTAGCATATACTTATTCACAGAGAAGACCATGAGCTAACCAAATAACAGGCAGCATACAGGAGCTTAAGAGAGAAGTCTCACTGCAAGTACTTGGTATAAGGATTTAAGTGCTTCAGGTGATGGCTGTTGAGCCTAGAAAGAAAGAAGCACACATTCTCCCTTCTTTCCCTCATAATCCTGAGACAGAATTTCTTCTTCTCCTGAGTAATACATTAACATTTATTTTATGCGTGACTTCTATGCAACCTGCCAAACTTGGGCAATCTGATGTGGTAAATGATCTCACGCCAACATTTTTCAAGCTACGTATCCTTAGATTACATATCCTTACAAACACAAGTCGCTAGAGAGAAGGTTTAAGACACAGTTCTGGGCTTCTGGGGATGAGAAAGAAAGGCAATTGTCCCCTTGCTAATGGCACTGCACTGGGTATGGCGGTAGCTCAGCGCTGCTCAGTGGTGGGATGCCGCCGTGTCACGGCCAGGCAGGGCTCTGGCACGAGCTGTCTTACACATGGGCGAACTTATTCCTCACAAAAGAGGGAGAATGTGAAACCTGTCCTCTTGGAAACCAGCAGAAATATTTCAGCTGAATCCCCAGGAGAAACAATATCCCCTGCAGGCAAGAACAAGTCAATGAATACTGTCTCCTCTCGTGCCTTAAGGATTTGAGCCTAAAGAAGTATATGACAAAATGGTCAATAAACACCGATGCCCCGCTTTCTCGATGCCCAGCAGTTTGAATGATTTTTCTGACCTTTAAGAGCATTTCAAACAAAATAACCAAGGAAAGAGAGAGAATTTTGCTTACTTTCCAGCAGTCATCCTCATTTTCAAAACTATTCATCAGTTTCAGTAAGTGGTCAGGAAGAGGTATTGCAGAAATCTTCCCCCACTTTTGTTCTCTGTTATAAGCCCTTTTACTCTCCCACAATTGTTATGTTTGAAGCACAACTACCTCATTTTCTAGGAGTCTTTGCTCAGTCTTTCCAAGGCTCCTCACGTCACGGGTGGGTGGTGGATGTGCCCTAGCGAAGCATTAGCCGTGTAAAAGTTCGGAGTTCTCTCTAAACATAAATTTAGGGTTTTATCTACAGCAAATGCAGGGAGGAAGGCAGTGCACAGACCAATTCATCCCACCTCGAAAGAGATGTCTAAGGTAGGTGGGGTGAAGTGCTGTAGAGACATTTATGCTACTGCTTTGAAAGTGAGAAGTCTACACATGCGGTTTAAAGAACGTGACTAAGCTTTGGATGACTGGTTGTCTTGATCGCCGCGCGCCAGCGAGGAGGTAACAGACTGCAAGTGTCGCAGATGCCGGCGAACCGATGTCTTTTACCCCAGGACTGAGGTGACGTTGTTTATGCGAAGAACGAGTTGGGCTCCCACCTCTACGTGCCACAATCAAGGGTTTAAACCTTAACTTTTAAGGGGCTTAAAAGCCAAAGCTAAAGTGTTGCCGTGCACAAACCACCCCACACAACAGAGTCACGCGTAGATCTGGCACTGGTTTAGGCCTCAGTTTCTACTGGCAAGAGCCATTGTACACCTCTTGTCCAACACATGGGCGCAGGTCTGTGCTCCAACACATTCCAGCAGCACAGCCTGAAAGTACATGCATCAGAAATCTGGATGCAGGTGACTGGCAGCTCCGGCTAAAAACAAATAAATAAAAATTTTAAAAGCTCCTGCTTAAATAGAGTACAATTTTAGTTGTGTCACAGCCAAGAATCCAGACGCTCATGTGTTACAAATCAAAATCTGTCCCTGGCATCTGGATGCTAATGGCAGCTGAGTTTCTCTTCTGCTCTGAATCCCCCCAGTTCCATCGTCAAGCTGGAGAGCACGTTAAGCGGCTCTGAAAATCAGGATCCCGGTGTGCCGTGGCCCGGCTGCGCAGCAGGACATCAAGCACAGCATTTGCGTCCCACCAGGGTCTGGTAGATGCGCACCACCAGCACGGCCGAACACTGCTTTTTTTTTGTGCCCCCAATCAAATCCTCCCTTCCCTCCCGGTAAAGGAACGCTGATACCGGGAAAGATGGGGAAAAACGCTGCCACGCGCATCCTGCAGGATGCCACTTCCAGCCGGACGAGCATCATCCCGGCACTCCGCGAGTGCCGACCGGAGGGCGGCAGCGGGATTTGGGGGAGGCTGGGCGGTTTTTCAGGAGGAGGGGGAATAAAAAGCCGAAGCGAACCAAAAAAGCCACCCAGCCGAGGCGAGGGGAGGAGCCGGGGTAGGGGCTTGGCTCCCGCCTGGGACGAGCTTGACAGCGCTCGGGGCGGCTCCGGGCGGCCCGGCCCGGCCCAGCCCACAGCCCGTCCCTTCCCATCCCGTCCCGTCCCGTCCCGTCCCGCGGCCGGGCAGGGCCGGGGCGCGGCGCCCCGGGGCCGTGCCGGAGGGCGGCGGGAGCAGCGNGGAGGGAGGCCGGCTTTTTTAGGAGGGAGACCCTCCTTCGCGGCCGCCCGCTCGCAGCCATGGCTTTGAAGGAGGCGGGCGGCAGCATCCTGCCCATCAGCGACATGGTGTCGGGGCCGTCGGGCTCGCCGTTCCCCGAGGTGGTGGAGCTGAACGTGGGGGGCCAGGTGTACGTGACGAGGCACTCCACGCTGCTCAGCGTCCCGGACAGCACGCTGGCCACCATGTTCTCCCCTTGCCGGGGCGGCCCGGCGGCGGCCCGCCAGCTGCCCAGGGACAGCCGGGCGCGCTTCTTCATCGACCGCGACGGCTTCCTCTTCAGGTACGTGCTGGATTACCTGCGGGACAAGCAGCTGGCGCTGCCCGAGCACTTCCCGGAGAAGGAGCGGCTGCTGCGGGAGGCCGAGTACTTCCAGCTGGGCGACCTGGTGAAGCTGCTGTCGCCCAAGGTCACCAAGCAGAGCTCGCTCAACGATGAGGGCTGCCAGAGCGACCTGGAGGACAGCAACTCGCAGGGCAGCAGCGACCGGCTGCAGCGGGCGGCGTTGGACAAGCGCTCGGGCTTCCTCACCGTGGGCTACCGCGGCTCCTACACCACGGTGCGGGACAACCAGGCGGACGCCAAGTTCCGCCGCGTCGCCCGCATCATGGTGTGCGGCAGGATCGCCCTGGCCAAGGAGGTCTTCGGCGAGACGCTCAACGAGAGCCGCGACCCCGACCGCCCCCCCGAGAAGTACACCTCCCGCTTCTACCTCAAGTTCACCTACCTGGAGCAAGCCTTCGACCGGCTCTCCGAGGCGGGCTTCCACATGGTGGCTTGCAACTCCACCGGCACCGCCGCCTTCATCAACCAGTACAGGGACGACAAGATCTGGAGCAGCTACACCGAGTACATCTTCTTCAGTAAGCGCTGCCCGCGTCCCCCCCCTCCCCATCCCCATCCCCGGGGGTCTCAGTTCAAGGTACATCTACCCCCCCCCNCGGGGGAGCGCACTGCGCCTGGGCACCTTCTCCGGCAGGGAAGGGGCAGGGAGGGCACAGCCAACTTCCCGAGGAGCAGGGAAGAGTCTGGCTCCAAGGTCGAGGGGGAGTGGTGGGGGTGTAAAAATGGAAAAAAAGAAAATAAAGCCGGTACAGGGCTCCTAAGCAACTTCGCTGGTTGGCGGTGGGGTAGCCTTAAAGGTTTCGGGTCACTCGCAAATAGGAAAATTGAGCGATGACGAATGAGTTTCAGCCTGGCAAAGTGCGTGGTGCTATGTAGGGCACTGGCCGGGCAGCGGTTTTGGGTAATGAAACCACAGCTGGATGGAGAACGCCAGCCCCAGGCAGAGATTTGTCTTTGAAAGGCAGAGGCAGCCTTAGACATTACAGACGTGTTTGGGAGTGGAGGAAGCCTGCGGGAGAGAGAGGTGTTCTCCGTTCACCTCTTCCTTCTCCTGCCTCTGCCTGGTCTCCCGCTCCCGGAGCACAGGAGGGATGCTTTGGTAGAGCATCCGCCTGCCTCGGCGGTGGGGTGGGAGATGCAGCCTCTGACCAAGTTAACCAGTAGGGCAGCTACGCAGAACCAGCCTGTTTCGCGTTAAAAAGCGGACCTAGGCATGGTATTTAGTAGTGGAGGGAAATGTGAATGGTCTTCTCCTCGGAGGACAATTTAATTAAATAGTTTACGTTGCTGTATGTTATACAGGTGGGGTCCACCCTGTGCTGAGCAGACTTAAGTACTTCAGTCTTCAAAACTGTGTTAGAACAGTTTTTGAAGATTCATTGCATGAGCTATCGACGGTCATACTTCATTAAGAAATGTAAAACCTGAGCTGTAGAGGAGCTTTACGTTCTTCTGGGTGGACTTTTATCAAGTATTTTACATGATTATTAAATCTCCTTTCTGAGAAAAATGGACGTGCTGATTTTCTAAGTAGTAGAAATTCCTTATTGTTATTATCAAGACTATGAAATAGTGTGTTCCGCTGGCTCAGAAATAGATTTGTAGGTGCATAATTATCTGGGTGCATTTGTGCTGCTCATAATGTTTTGGGTTATTTTTTTATGTGTGCGTGTGTTATGATGAGGTTGCTGTATAGAACAGTGCTCTAATTCAGATCAGTGTTCCAAATTAATCCCTGGTGTAATACCACTGATTTACGTGGAATAATGCCAGGGATGAACTGGATGTCGTACATCATGATTTTTGTTTGGCTCTTTAGTCTTCCAGCTTATGATGTGAAAAGTAAAACAGTTAATTACTTAAATTGATACAGTTAACTGAAAATTTATTTTGTTTTTGAGTGCATTTGGGTTTTTTTTACTTCTGAGTGCAAAAAACGGCTGAGATAAAAGTAGGCTGAAACAATGGGGAGCATATTTTAATTGCTTGTTACGCATTTAGCAACCTTTTTGTTTAACAATTTTATACATTTCTGTATGATTAGACAGATTTTTATGAAATATAGCAACATGGAAACAAAACTTAAAAAAAATGACCAAAATGGGAAGAGAAACAAGCAAAACACAATGCCTGAAGTAATGCTTTAGGTTTTTGTTGTTTTTTGTTTGTTTGTTTGTTTTTAAACTGACTAAATGTCCAATTGATGGAGACCATTGATAGGACACTGCTTTATTATTATTATTAAATGCCCTGGATGGATTGGGTGCTTGACGTTGCTTTGCCAGACTGCTGCACAAGAATCCATTGAAGGGAAAGGAAACCTTGGAAACCTTAGTGCTCTGCCACAGGGGTGGGAAGAGTGGTCGGGATTGCTGGCTGTGGGCTCTCCAACAGCATTACACAGGACCATATTCCTTCCTTGCTCTCATGCAGAGCTTAATACACAAAGAGAAAGAGCAGGCACTTTCCAATTTATTCCTTGCCACGTGTTTCCATGAACCTCAGAAAGGAGGCAGTTGTGGTTGAGAGGTTGCTGATATCAAGGCCTCTAGTGGAGAATGTCCATGAGACTGTGCCTGTGCCTTGGAGACCGAAATACCAAGACAGAAAACTTTGGGGACCCTATTCTGCTTTTGGCCAGCACCTGAGACTTAGCTAGCGGGAAAGAAACCTATTTCCACTGGAAAAAGCCCTCGCTGTATTTGCATTTGTTATTTGCAGTGTGAGCATCTGCAACCAGCAGCTGTATTAATAGTTGGTCTGTAATTCTGTAGCAGCCACACAAACCCTCTTCCAGCATTTCTCCTGAGGACTCGTGGACAAATCTGTTTTCTAGTAACTGTAGAGAGCAAAGTGCTTGGAAAAAAACATATGAGGATATATACATTCTGTGTGTTACCTTAAGTCATGAGTAGTTAAATGAGTTTCTCACTGAGAGCTACTAAGGAATCACTGAAGGCCAAAGGTTTAGTCTGTGGTTGGTGGAACAGATTTGAGGTCTGTTTCTATTATCTGGAAAACTTTGGTAGGTATTTTGAGTTAAAATGACCATCTATCACTTTTTTAAAAAAATGGAAATGACTTTTATATTCTTAAATGTTACGGCAGATGAAATTCACCTTGGCTACTACATATATATTTAATTAATTTATGAATTGCTTAATATCTAGGGGTGGATTAGCTGTTGCAGACTAATTCTGATTGAAGAACCAGAGGTCGTTTGAAACTGCTTACCAGGAAATAATGCTTCAGCCTTTGCCAACATGTCCTGACAAGTACAGAGGCAGAATTTCCTTCTTAGTATGCATAATTCCTATAAAAAACATGAGGTTCTGTGCCCCCAGTGGTGTACAAGCTATCATGTATGCAATGACAGCTTCATTTGTCTACACCAGTACTACACGGCCAGAATTTAACTTGCACCTTGCATTGGTGACTTAGTTCTGAAAAGCGCTCACAGATCTGTTCCGTGTGTCCATTACAAATCCTGTCTCTTAATGGTGGATAAAAGGAGTAAATTTTTTTGTGGTACCGAAAAGGCTCTAGCAGAGTGTACCACAAAGTTTTCCTTTTTTTTTCCCCCCCTTCTCTGCTCCAATAGCTTTGTTTTGTGCTACTGAAGCTCTCACCTTAGTACACGTGAGGATGACTCGTGTCAGTTAACACAACATAAAATTCATTTGAAGTTTGGGAAAGCGGCTTAAACTCTTTGGCTGCTTAGTTTCAAGCTGCCATAGAGGAACACTGGTTAATTACCTGTTGGTGCGCAATAGGTGATGGCCTTCAGCAAAGTTGCTTCTAGCTGGAGACAGGAGACCAGAAGCTAGGAGACCTTGCTTCACCTGGCTGCAGGCAGCGTAACATACCTCCTGTTAGCTGGTCTCTTTGTGAGGAAAGGGTGATATTTACATTTTTAAGCTTTTTTTTTTTTTTTTTTTTTTTTGTGGTTCACTGTATTGCTCGGTACTGTTGTGTAATACAGGATTGCCTGTGCATGCTATTACTATTTTTTTTTTTTCCTTCTGTAGAATCTAATTGGTCTTAATGGATTTTACATTTAACATCTGCTACGCAATCTGACTTATGGATGTTGAGAGCATCCTGCTCAGCTGGAAGCTTTCTGTGTTGAACTGACACGTTTATTGTAAGAAGGATGCAGTAATATTTAATAAAAAAACTTTTACATGTATTCTGTTTTGACACTAGTGTTTCACATGTGACAATTTCTTTTTCTTCATTGCTCATTTTTGTTTGTAACAGGTGACATTTGAATGAATTTACGGTGCTTATTTTCCACTTGAAGTCACATCACTCTGAGATTATATTGGTTGCTGCGGAAATTGTCATAAACAAGTGATGATAATTTTGTAATCAGTGGGGAATAAACAGTAGGAAGCAATGAACTTTTAGGAAACAATATGGTATTTTGGAAATCCACAACCCCAAAACCTTCAAAACTCAATCCACCCCCCCCCCCCCCAAACAACAACAACAAAACCCAACCAGCATTGTTTGTGTCTTTGCAATGAAAAGGAGAAGAAAACAGAAGGTGACACCTGAAGCACAGGGAACAAAGGTATCTGTAAAGTCCTTTGAGGTGTTAGCTGCTCCGTGAATGCCAAATCCAGTTCAACATCCCACTGGGATAGTGAAGGGACAGTAGATAACCCTAAACTCTTCTGAGGGCAGAGTGGTACGAGAGCCATCCCACAGGTGGTTTCTGTGACCAAGCCAACCACCCATCGCTGCTGACTTGGTGGAGTTTTTGCTATGTGGAGTGTGTCTGTGCTATTTTGTATGGAACAAATATATCTGAAATGTGCTAGGCTGAGAGAAAGGAGACCAAGACAAACATGAAACAAGGGGTTTGCTGCTCTGTGGATCGTTAGGGTGAAGTTGCACAATTTATTTTGAGTCTGAATCAGAGCCTCGAATATTAAGAGTACAAATTTTTGGTGGTACAGGCAGACATAAAGGATTAAATCAGCATCACAAGCCTGATGTAGAAAAGTTTCAGGTTTCTGACAGTATCAAGATCTAGGAACATTGTTTCTGGTAGGGCTATTGAGCAAAAACCCCTTTAAAGAGACAATCTGCAGGCAGTCCTGTGAGTTTGGAAAACTGACGTAAAACTACAGGATATTCTGCCTTATGATTCCAGCTCAACTCCAATACAGTTTAAAAATAAATAAATAATAGACTAGTCTTTATCTTGTCATTCTTCCAAAATGCATGTCCCTGAATGTAAAGGGATGAATCAAAGTGTGCTGTCATAAATTACTAACATGAGAGTATCTTTCTTATGCCACCACTTGACATAATGTGTGATAATCTAGACTACAGAAACTGGTATTCTGATTTTAGCCATTGTTTCAACGAAGAGATTCTATTTGAGAAGGATTTTAAAATGTGAGATTAAAAAAAAATTTGAACAAATTTAGTTTTTAATAAATAAATAATGAAAACAAGCAGTGTTCCTCTACAGCTGGTGTAAAGACACTGCTGCAGTGAAAAACTGTGCCAGGAACCTTTTGATTTTTCTTGCACTTCGGTAGAAATACGCAAGACTCAATACAATGATTTGTGATCAGATTTTAATTTTTATACCCAGTTCTGCTCTTATGACAATTAAATTGTATTTTTAAGTACTGTAGAGCTGAGGATTGGAACTGTTGTGCAGTACTTAAAAAGTAAAATTAGAGATTAACTGAGACAATTAACTACCATGGATATTATATACCAGGATCAATACTAGATAAGCAATAAGCAGCTTGATACAAGCAGCTGTTATTTCTGACGTCAGGAAATGGGAACACACTGGTTTTGATATTATCCCAGACTTGTACTTCTTGTGGATTACTTGGGAACAAAGTGACAGTGTTGGAGAAGCTGACTTTGCTGGATCTGTAATATTTTGCAGGAAAACTGCATCTTGGTGTCAGATCACTTCATACATTTTCAAGGATTTATGACAGTAGTTGCAGGGAAATGTTTACTTTTCTACAGTAGGATGAGCCAATCATATTTTATTTTTTCTTTATTGTCAACATGAACTTCTAGTTATCTACTGTTCAAGCATAGAATTTATGTGTACAGAAGTTTTCTGTATACTGTTGTTCCAGGCACATGATTTAAAATTAAAACATTACTGCTAATAAAGCACATTTTGCAATGTATTTACTTTCTCAGTATCATATGGCTGGTATTTCACTCCTGGTTTTCTCCTTCGCAGCAAATACCACATTTATTGTACTGTGATGAGAATTTGTGTGGCGAGCAAAAATTCACTAAGCATTACACCAAGAGGGAGTTCATTGATTCTCATGTTATCCTCTTTGTGCCACAGTTCCACATTTAAACACTGGACTCCAGAAATGAAAAGTGCTCAGGCACCTCTCACGGATGTCAAAAGTAATATGCTGCGGGCGTGGGGAGAGAAGTGGCGGCAACAAAGGAGCTCTTCTTGGTCCACCTGAACATCAGCGTGGCCTGAACAGAGTGACCAGAAGTAATCGTTCATGTTTTGGTGTGTTACCAGTTTAAGGGCGAGATCTTTGGTGAGCGAGATCCCTAGATGGGCAAAGATGGGAAGCATGTAAGGTGGTGTGTATCTATCTCACACCTCCAGCGTCCCAGGCTGCTGGAGACTGGCGTGGTGCTCGGTGTAGCTCGCAGTTGCCCTACATTGTCTCAGCAGCGAGGCAGGTCCTGGGTGCCACTGCAGGAGAAGGGAATGGCATGGCCATACTCTGGACTTCCCCTCTGCTTTTCCGTCTCCAGTTTTGAATTGCTTTACTGCCAGTCTCTCGTAAGAAGTCTGTTACACAGCTGAGTTGACCAAGGTCATGTCTGCAGGGCTTTTCCATGCCACAGACTAATGATTTGGTTGGTGGTTATTTGACCTGGTGTAATTGTTGAAAAAAACTGGAATGACTACACCAGCTAACATCCTAACCTGGCAAGCAGATGTTATTTTTATATCCAAGGATGATTTTATTTCATTTCTGCTCATGAGATCTTTATTTCTTCAAGCAAGTGGAGTACTAATGGCACTCTCAAATCATGGCCTTTATAAACTGAGCCACTGGAAGTCCAGTGGAAAACCCTTAAAAAAATTACCAGGCAAATTTCATTTTGCTGTAGCAAATCAAATGTTCCATGACGGATTTCCTGGGGAGGTTGTTCACTCCAGCTTGATAAAACTGCATGTTCTTTTTGAGAAGAGGTAATTTATAATCTACTTAAAATTCATATATTGACTAAATGTTAGGAGAAAAAAGTGCTATGTCTGAAATGAAATTACCATTCTCAGTTGAGTTTAAGTACTTTTCTTTAAATGTTTTGTATGATCTTTATTTTTAAACCAGTAATGGCCATTGCACGCTTAGCTTTTGACTCATACAAATTCAGGATTACTCGGTGAATTTATTCCTTTTCTTTTTTTTTTTTTTTTTTGTTTGGTTTTTTTTTTTTGTTTGACCTAAGTGGGATTAATAGTATAAATAGGGACTAACAGTGTGTGAAACTCACACTCAAGTCCCATTCACAGCTGCAAGATAGACCTTCACAGCGACTGAAGCAGCCAGCAGTCTTGGGCTAGTCTTTCACATAAAAGTGAAATTTAAACTACATGAGTGATTATTTGGTGCCTTAACTGTTTCTAGTACACATAATCTTGGCAGGAAGTAAGCAGTGATGTTTTGTAATTTTTATGGCACTTGTAGGAAGTAATGGCATGCCATTTTGGTTGCATTTTATCAGATTGTGGTAACAAAACTTGTCATGTTAGTTACATTTTGACAGTTTAGCTTCAGAAGACTTATTTAAATTGAAGAGTGCATCTTGCTGCAAGGTGTCGCTCCATTTATATCATCACATGTCTAAATATTTTCAGGACATCACCACACATGTAAATATCACAGTGATGTTAATGGGAGTTTCATGTTTCTCGCAGCAAGATGAATAGAATGCTTTAAAAATGTTTATGCAAATAGTATTTCTTCTTTATGGAATGACTTCTGTCTTGATACTGTCTTTCCCAAAGTTGCTTAAAACAGGATTCAAAGATAGGGAGCAGCATGTTTATCCATTCTTTGCCCTGTGGGGCGTGACTGGCCATAAACAGTGCAGAACTGCTCTTAGTTTCGGCTCGTGCCGATGATTCCTTCATCAACATTTTGCAGATGAGGGTAGCTGGGTCAAAATTTAGTTGTTCCCTTTCTCATTGCTCCCCGCCTGCCTGAAGCCTATGGCAAGGGCTCTGAGCAGAGGAGTTGCAGAGACAGGGGCTGCCGCCTCCGGGGAATTGCCACCGCCTCCGGGCTGTGCTCACATCAGGTTTGCTTCGTACTGCTCGAGTCATGTGTGCCTGACCTGTTTTCTGTTCCAATGGCACGTGCTTAGTGAATAAAGAAAACTAGAACGGATTATAGAATAAACAAGTGACGGTACTTCCTTTTGAAGGGAATACCGCAACACTTTCTACAAAAAAAATTTTTGAATAACTCAATCCATAGACAACAACTCAATCGCAAGTGCAAGTACGCACAGCAACGGTAACGAATGCAGTGAAGTAGATGTGCTGCATGTCCCCTTTGGGGGACAAGGAGTGGGTTGAGAAACTAAAGAGAGGAATCAGCACCATCATTAATTTTTATTGATGAAATATTCCAGGACTTCACTTAGCATATATTCAGCTGTATTATACATAATACATACAGAAACATGCTCTTTGCATCAGGACAGAGATACAATTCAGAAATCAGTCAGTGTATTTTATTTTTTACATAAGCAAACAACAATAACCTTCAGATGCATTTTTATCTTTTATCTTTCATCCTTACTGTGTTTTACCCTTTAGTACTATTAACAAATACTCCCAAAGCGAGATGAGTTGGTGCTCAGGGACTCGTCACATTTTGTTGTAAACAGTCTCCTGCAACTTAAGTTAACAGTGAAATTGTTTTATACTTTATTGAACATAGATGTTTGTAGGGTCTTGTAAAGATTACAACTATGTCAGTGTATTCCACCGAAGTTATTAAAAGTGTACTATCATTCCAAAGGCTTTTTACCAGTGATTATTTTATATATGTCTCAAGTGCCTGCGAAGCTCTTTATATTTGTGAAATAATAGGAGGAAGAAAGGCCCATAATTGCATATACACATGATTATATAAATTGCTCCAAAACAGTTACTTTTGTAACCTCTTACTAACAGTTTAATTAAACCAGACTTTTTTTTTCCTGTCTGTTACTGAAATCCCCACTAAAACTACCGTACCTGCCAGTCACTTCTCACTATTGTTTTCTTCAGATGGCTGTTACTATTCCTGTTGTTGATGCCTACTGTGGCTGATCTGAAACAAAGCGGCATTGCCACTCTTGCCTTTCCACCTATTTTTGTCTCTTTCCGGTGTTTGGGAATATAAATATCACTTGTTCTGTCCTTCTGAAAATACCAAAACACAGCCTTATAAAAGTGTGATCAATATTGCTAAATCTACGTGAATTTTAGGGGGAAAAAAAAAGAACAAAGTAATTCAGCTATTTATGATGCAAGGTAGAATGGGACTGTTGTTCAAGTAAGGTTGTGTCTGTCCTCTTCTACTTCCAAAATTTTGGCATCAAATCCCACACCTGCCTTTCTGACTGACTTACCCATTTGAAGTGCTGCTTCTTCGGAGCAAGAACTGTCAGCATCTGTATGTGTAGACAAGCCTTAGCATATTAAAAAGAGTAAACCAAAATTACATGAGGAGTATAACTAAGACCACTTTAATTCGCAGTCCTGCTTGGAATTTTTACATTCCCTGTACTTGTAGACTTTAATTTTCTCTGTTGGCAGTCCCTCAGAAAGCTGTGTATATTTACCTGTTTTAATGTTGTCATAGCTCGCAAACATCTTTTTCTGATCATTTTCTTTTTCCTATGAAATTTCTTCATGCTGTTGGTTTGTCTCTGGAGATGTAAAAAATGAATATTACATTTATAAATAGTACAGATATAGATAGATAGAGTCTATGTGCTTTTGCTACCAGCCCCCAAAAAAACATCTGGAGTAAAAGATAGCAATATCCTTTGACTTCAAAATAATCTTGTAATCCTTTAGGATAGAAGGGACAAACTTTTCAGAAATGTTTTCAGTTATACAGTATGTGATATATTGAGGACTATTGAAATTTTTGAAGTTTTACCTCCTAAGCTGCTAGGT
Source organism: Chionis minor (assembly GCA_013398295.1). NCBI lineage: Eukaryota > Metazoa > Chordata > Aves > Charadriiformes > Chionidae > Chionis > Chionis minor. The sequence goes on from VZSF01008715.1 coordinate 271,542, forward strand.
TTATATCTTCCTATGACTTGTAGCTGCCTAGCAGTCCAGCCTCCAGTCATAACAACGCTCACGTTTGTGGTCCTGTCCTTTTGGTATTTACCTTTTCCACCTGCAGCTGAAGTAGTTTGGTGTCTAAATTGGTGGAATTATGCCCCTAAATAATTGCATCTGTGATCACATTTAATTACAGGAAGAAGAACGCGCTCATGGTAGAGGAGATTAGGGTAAACGCTGTCTGTCTAATCAGATCCCCGGTGACTGAATTCTGGCAGCACTTTCTTCCTTAATCCCGCTGCTGTGCATGGGATGAATAAAAGCTGCCTGGCCTGTGCCAGTCCGTGACTTCAGAAGACCTTTTTTTTTTTTTTTTTGCTTTTCTGATTTGAGGGGTGCGGCATGGACTGCAGGGAGCGAGCCTGAACATGGTTCACCCCTGCGAAAAAACACGCGTCGGCCTCACGGTACCTTTGGCCGGGCCTGTCATGGCAGGGCCCGTGGGCGGACAGGGCTGTGGGGAGATGGAGACCGGCCCTGCTGCGGCCCTGGGGACTGCCGGCCTGCAGGAGGGGGCTGAAATGGCCGTCTGGGCAGGGTGTGGGGAGCCCCAGGGCGGGGAAATGGTCTGTCGGCCGGTACAGCCTGGGGGTGCCCCCGTGGGGCCTGGTGCCGCGGTGGCCATGTCTGCTTTCGGTGGACACCAGCAAATAGGCCAAGCGCCATGTCCTCTGAGGGCCTCGGCCAGGCGCCACAATCACAGGTCAGTGGCAGGGCCTTGGAATACCAGGGCCATGATTCGGGGCGGGGGTATTTTTTTCTCCGCCACAATTTCATGAGCTTTTTTGTAACATAAAAAGTGTAGCGCCTCGAGTTAAATATGGAAAAAGTAAGGGGTTCTTGTTCAAAGACACCCATAAGGCAAGAGTTGCACTTAACTAGTATTTACTCAGTGGCATGGCACACTATTCATGTTTCGCCACCATGCTGCTGAAGCGGTGTAAATTTAATAGTAATCCTCAGTTTAATACAGTTAATCTAAATATTCTTTACATTTGGCTGCAAAATATGGAGGGGAAAAAAGCACTCATTGTAAGCAGTTGGTAACCTCGACAAAAAGACATTGGAAAAAAATGAAAACACATTGGAAAAAAACGATTTGCTTTTTAGGCTATGTAAAAATGTCCTATTTATAATTAATGTTTATGATGTGACTGTATGCAAGCATTTCTATATTGTCACGCTTATGAGGCATAAAAGGTACAAAGGAGTTTGTGGTGTTGCTTAGCTGCACTTTCTGAAAACAGTAAAAATGTTCTGAAGTTTGAGAAGATGCACTGTTTTTTAAAAAAATATTCTAATACACGTTTTTGGAATCAGGATTATCCTGTATCATCAATGGTGAGGCTACTAGCAAAAATAGTTATCTATTTTAATGAACCATATAACAAATCTTGTTTGAGGATGAGTCTAAAACTGACCTCCAAATCAATGCTTGTGATCTTGAATGTATTTTCAGAAAACCCGGCCAAGTTCAGTGAGAATTTTGATCTGCACTTTAAGTACCAGGGAAGTAGGAGGGCTAGATGGATTTAAATTTAGGCTGCTGGTTTGGAAAATTTAGTTCTTCTTATCATCTCCGTGACTGGCAATAAACTGCACTTGTTTCTCTTCTTCCTTATCCTGTGGCTATATTAGAGGTTTAGCAATACAGAAATTGACATTTTACCTAAGTTAACCTTGATTTCTAGCAGTAGTTAGCAGCTCTCAGTCATTAATTTGCTCAATTAAATCAGTTTATAACAGTAAAGGCAATAGTGGTAAAAGCTATTTACTGTATCATCAAGCAGTCATATAGCAAGAGTATTGCAAGTTACAGGGTAATTACTGCTGGTTCAGAGTGGGTTGCCATAATTTCTATTCGGGAAGGTATGTGGTGTTAGACTGTGGATCAGTAAATTAAGACTATTAAATGTTACATGTGGTGGCTGTATAACACGCTCAGCTTTCAAGCTTCTTAGTAGATTTACAAGTTCCTTGATAAAAGGAAAAGCATTTCCCCCATTAAGGCAGTCGGGTGTTGGAAGTGTTGGAACAGGCTGTGCAGTGATTAGCTGTGCACGTTGTGCATCCTTGGAGATTTTTAAGACTTGTCTGGATCAAGCCCTGATAACCCGGTCTGACCTCATAGCTGACCATGCTTTGGAGCAGGGGGTTGGACTGGAGACCTCCTAAATTATCCTTTGATTCTCTTCTCTGATGTGATTTAAACTTGGCATTGGCTATTTGAAATCACTTCTCAGGAAAGCAAGAGTAAACTGCTGCAGGTAAATGAGGTAGGTGCTAGAGAGCTGTAAATTCTGATTATTCTGAAAATCACAAGCTTCAAAGCCTTGACTTTATGTTATCTTTTTACTTACTTTTGTGTGTCCTACTTGTAGTAAGAATTGAAACAAATGCTTCAGGAGGAAGTTTCTTACTGGACTTTCTGGCCCAAATTCAAAACAATAGGATGTTAAATAGGCCGCAGACGAGAAAGTATCTGAAAAAATGTTCAACATTAATTTTGGATAGCCCTGTGGTTGTTGATCACATATTGCCTGAAGAAAGAAATCTCAAAAATTTAACAAATCACTGTTATATGAACGTCCAACTGTTTTTATTGTCATTCTTTAGACAGATTCTATAGGTGCTATCTGTCACAAGTATGTCAGACTGGCTTGGATTTCTTTGGGTTTTTCTTCATTTTGATGTTTTTCATCAGTGTTAAGTTTCTTTTATGTGACAGATTTTTTTGTTTGAGCTTTCTGGGATCTGTATTTTTCCCCCAGCATAGCTTGAATCAGTTTACGTAGCAAATGCAAAAATGCTGAACAGGATTTTTTTGATAGCCTGGAAAACTTAAAAAAAAAAACCCTATAAAGTAAACATGAACAATGCTGAATTACTTTTTGGTCATTAGTTGCTGAATGAATGTGTAACATAATAGTAAGATAGTTAATTATTAGGGTATTTAAACAATTTGGGTTTTTTTCTTCTTGAAATTTTAATGTAAGAATGGAACATAAGGCGCTAGTAATTAGGATTAAATAAAAAACATTGAATGTTCTTCTTGCTTTTCCCACATTACTGAAAAGATTGCTGAAATGATGTGTCTGGAGACTCTTTTTATTGTTAAAAATTCTCTTATGACAACAAACTAAAACAGAAGTATTGCTTGCATTGATTGACACCTAATAGATAAATATACATATAGAGAAGCAGAGTAATAAAAACATCGAGGCACATGTTATGTCAATTGTAGATTTTCAAAACACTTTCAAAGTCAATGAAATTATGTCAGTTATGACTGGTAATATGTTTTCTTCTCTAAAGTCTTTCTCCTGGGCAGGGTACATGGTGTTAAGGTACAGTATGTTTGCACGGGCGTTCATGGTGATGGAGGGATCAGGTAGATTGGTACTGGTATCCTTGTTGTGAGCTCATCTACATCCATTTAGAGAAGATTTGGATGGCTTGATTGTGTTAACTAGTCTGTCCCTTTATGTCCATGTCAAATATGATACAGAACTTATGTGACAGTGTATTCAAAACCCCGTGGCTTGGCTTTATTTTGCTTCTGGGAGAGTGAGGGAGATGGGTTCCCTAGAGAGGGGAGGAAGGGATCCTGAGGAAGAGCAGCCACAGGGTTTCAGCACATCCCTTCTCCTTCACCTAAGCTGGTGTGGTGACCCAGAAATGGTGGATCATGGAGCCTAGCGCCTCAGTGATCTGCATAGGTGGTCTCATCATTTCAGGACTTCTTTCAAGCTCTTCTCCAGACATTAATTGGTCTCATAACTCTGCTTATGTCCGTGTCATGAGCTACAAGCTTTTCTTCACAACATTGAAAGCTAGATAATTGCTTTTTATTTTTAAAGTTAAAGACTGAAATTCATGTATGATCATGTGAAGCCTGGTATCTGCTGTGCTATGTTTTCACTGTTTTTTCAGTGCTCTCTTTCCACCATTATTCACAGACTACCATTGGAACCACATTAGTAATTTAGCAACAGAATATTCCCAAATATTTCTTAAATCTAATATATCATAATCTTAAATCTATGCATCATATATAATGTATGTGTATTTATCTATCTATACTTAGCAATCTAAATATTTAAAGAAAAGACATTAGCTAGGTTGTGATATCCTGGCTCACTATTGTAACTGAGTTGTATTATGGTTGCTTGAGAAGCACATAACTAAAATTCTTTATGAAAAGTATTTTTCCCTGTAATGCTATTGACGGACTTTGACTACATGGCAAGGTACTTTATTTCTTTTTTATAACATCCATGAAATAGATGGTTGTACCAATATAATTCAGAAAGGTATTGGCATATCATATATAATTGTCATTATTTTGTACATTTTAAAAAAGGTAAACAAATACCTTAGTCATCTGTAGCCATTATTAGAATGTTGAGAATGCTGAAACTGTTTGGTTTACAGTATGACTTGAAATACAAAATAATTCGTAAATTATTTTACACAAACCAAGAAGTGTTTGTTTCATCTCGATTCAAAGCTTCTTGAAGTCTTTGCATTTGGTTCAGTGATTTAATAAGTATATGTAAAGATCCAGAGTGTATACAGTTACCAAAATATAAATATTGATTTAGTAATCATTTTATGTAGTGCTAAATCCTACATCAAATACATAAGAATTATGTTATCAAGTATAGAAGATTATACTAAAGTAACTCTGCTTTTTGTATCATCTCCTTTCTCAGCTCTGCTTTTTAAATAGGATTTTCCCTCTACATATTTCTCTTCTAAGATTGTGATGTTTCAGTCCTTATTGGATAGGAAAGTAGTCTCACTCTCACAGAAAGCTATTTTCTCTTAACTGTCTTGTTTCCAGATTAGCAGCGTTTCTCCAGCATTCTTAGAGACAAAAATGGCCATGTTTTTTTATCAGGATGCAGAATCTTGCTATATGGGCTTTCAGAGTCATTGGTACAGCTTGTGTTCTAAACAGAGCTTTGTTGTGATGAGGGTGATATGGAATATCTACACCAGCCAAATAGTACATAGTGCTTGCAGTTCTGGAAAGAAGTAGACTACCGTCTACTTCTGAGTACGTAAAAGCCTTGATTAGCACAGTGGTAATAAAGAGATTACAACAAGTTGTAGAAATAATTAGTAATATAAAGGTGTTTATAGTCATTGATCTTTATGACAGCTCTGCAAGTTTTGTACATTATCGTATCTGTGTTCCATTTGCTCATGTCATGTACTTAATTTCATCTATACAAAGTTGGTCCAAGCAAAACAGGTTGGATCCTTTGCACGTTCATTGCACAATTGTTGGTGATTGCACAAAACAATGGAAACTTGAGACTCTATGGACAGGAATGTTCTTGGAATACAAGAGAAAAGCTTCAGCTAGTACAGATGCAGAGGCAAAACTCAAAAGTTCCTGATTTTCTGGTCCTGCAGACTGTCTGTTGCAATGCTTTCCATATAACGTGGATTAGAGAATAACGTGGTGAAACTGTAATTTTGCAATAAAACATGTGGTAATTAAGAAAAAGCACTTTTCTACCAAGACATTCCTGCCATTAAATACCATAGAATTTTATTTTTAGTTTCACAGAGTTACTCCAAATGAGGCTACCAGGACGAAGGGCTCTGACTGACACGGTACAATCTAATGGAAGCCATTGCGTTAATGGAAGTCAGGGAGTTTCCTATAAGAGAGAGGGCTTATGTGTGTTTTCATAGAGTGGAATGGCTAATGTTATGAATGTGATGTGTTTTCATAGAGTGGAATGGCTAATGTTATGAATGTGATGTGTAAGTGTTCAAAACGTTTGATGAAAGCCGATAGAATTTCATCTGCCATCTTGAAAATGCTCTGTCTTTTTTTTCTTTTTTCTTTTTTTTCCATTTTTGTTATATTGATTTCCCACACTAGATGGCAGTGCCTTAGCACTAGTCCATGAGAGGGGAATTGATTTAATTTGTCCAGGGCCCCCGAAATCCTTCTGTTTCATGTTTCCTTTTACATACATAGCTCAGAGAATTGCAGATAGGAGACTGGATTATGATTAGCTACATATGGATGGGCAAAGGAAGATGCAAATTATTTCCCTTCTTCCTTTGTACAAATGAAAATCTATTCCAGCTGATTGAACCAGGCGTGCATTGGCCATAGGTGAGAAGAACTGGGGCTATCTCTCTGTGCTGTCCCCAAAGAATTGTGTGCATAGAAACTTCACATGAAGTATTGAGTTAGGGCTGAGGGTGCAGCCAGACTCTGAGCAGATTGCCTCACAGTTTTGAGCCATATGTTGTCTATACTGAGAAGTCAGTGAGAGAAAAACACAGCTTCCTTCTCTTTCCAAGAAAACCAGGTCCTGGAGAGGTGGGGATGGAGAGCTGAGAGAGGGTGGGTCTCACCTAGATATTGCTGTGTTAGAGCTAGAAGGCAGCCAGGGCATGTACACAAACCTATGAACTGGGATGCACTCCTGGATTGCGTCTAAGGTGAAAGACTGGAAGTTTACTAACTTAAAGTATTTTGATGAACGGAAAAGTCTGTGAAACTGTGATGGTGAGGATTGAGCAGAGATCATGATTAGACAAATGGGTCTGGAAGTGTCATTGTGGCAGTAACAGGTGAAAGCCAAAAGCTGGATGCTTGGAGTTGAAATTCAACTGGAAATGGTGATACAATGTTTGAAATTTATGGATGAGGTCCTTAAAAAAACAGGGTTGTTACACAAACAAATCACTCTTCGCCACCAGTTTTCTGAGTGTCTAATGTTCATTCTTTTAAACTTGCATTCATAACCTTGAAAGAAAACCTCCACCTAATCCTGTGAAAGGAGGAGACAGGAGTTTGAAAACCAGCAAATATCATTATACTCTACAGTTAAAATAATAAAAAAAAAAAGTCACATAACATTATGAGGAGGAATTGAATACTTCAGAAGACAAGTAGCAGTAGAAAAAAAATAAAGAAAAAGGAGGCCTGACATAGGAACGAGAATGAGAAACAGCGTGTATGAGAAACAGCTGGAAGAAAGAAGATGCAAAAGAACCTGAAAAAGGAGATGTCAAGAAGTCAAGAGCTGCCGAGAAAGTAACTTTTTCTATGTAAAGTTCCTGAAGAGCCTCTTCATGGTGGGGTTTGCTCAAATATAAGGTAATTGTTTCAAGTTTCAGTCCAATTTATACTTAACAGGAGGTAAATTTGATGCAATACCTTTATCTTGCTCACTGGCATTAAACATTTTAAAATCAGGAAAGTTCTTGCCTGAGGCTGGGAAGAATACTGCCATGAATACATTTTCTTAAAGAAAATGTAACTAAACTTGGTGTCTCCTGGGACCCCGCTGTATGCAGCTTCTGCCTTATTTATTCAGTTTTATTTTATTTTTTGCTAATTCCTACTGAATGAGCTGGATAAAAACAAAATGAAATACAGGAAAACAAATTTTCTGTTGCTGGTTTTTACTGGATCTGCCCTAGTAGCTGGTATTTCATTAATACTGCTGGAAGGAAGACAGGCCAAAGGACCGTTTACCTATCTCCTACCACAACATTCACAGAAACTGAATCTTTGCCAAATATGCTGCTGTTATTTGCTGTCATTTTTTGCATGTCACAGAAAGTGATAGTCCCGCCTATAATTTATTACATAATTCTGCCAGAGCAGAAGATGCAGATGACTTACTATAAAAATGCAATGTGAATTATATTTGATAGTGCCACTTAGACAATTCCTTATTAGTTAGGGGAAGCAGCAAATGGTGCTAAGTTGGACTTTGTCAGGAATTTGATGCTAGAGAGTGAGCCTTATGCTTGAGGCAGTTATGTGGGAGTTAGAAGTTGCTAGTTCTTTAAATCAGAGAGAACAAATGATTGAATATAGACCTCCCACCTCCCAGATGAATTTTCTAATCACCAGGTTAGGTTGTCAAAGGAAATACCTATTCATTTTGCAACAATGTTTTTTTTTTTCTTTCTGAATTTTAATACAAATATCTTGCCTTGAAGGTTTTCATAAACCAGAAACTTGTTTTGCAATTAGACTTCTTCACATCAGTAGGAAGCGTGACAGAGCTCTTTTGGGGAAAAAGGTATGAGGCACCTTGAGAAAAAAAAGAGTATTTACATGAGCAATATTATGCAGAAATTGGAATTTGAGGAGATTTGTTGTTGGGTTTGGAGGGGTTTTTTTACGTTCTGTCTTGGCTTGGTTCTCTTTCATCTTGTGGTCAGATGATAAACTGGAATTTTGCCTTTGTACAAATCTTTGGGAAGTCATATGGAGAGTAAGTGAATTCCTTCCAGAGCTTCAGTCTTCCAGAGCACACAGTTTCACAGACTGGATGATATACAGTGTTTGGAGATATAGGGGCCCATTGGGTACCCCTATGCTAGAGATTTTTTAGCATTAGCATAATAGCATTTTCAGAGGCTCCTCTAACCAGTCTGCATAGTATGCAGATCAAATTCCAGTTAAAAAGAAAGGTAATTTGTAAACTTTTAAAGTAAGTACCAAAGGAACACGACATCTATATTTTAAAAAATAATTGGAGAGTCTCATTAAAATCTGATTATCTCATCAGTTGTTCTTGAGCCATTTTCACTTTTTTAACAACCATGCCTAGCACTTTGGGAAGCAAGAGGAACCCTCTTCTTTTTGTTCAAGCGAGCCAAGAGCAACTCGCTCTAACAGGAGATTTTTATCTTGCTTGCATGGCAGTTCTGATTAGATCTGATAAACAAGTGAATGACAGGATGCTTCAAGCCACCCAAATGACTTGTCCATACTCATATCCATGATTTAATCTTAAGCAGTAAGTTTGCCTTCAAACTGGCTGCATAAGCATAAGGACTACCCTTGTTTGTTAAATGTTAACACCCATAATTCAGACTTTATTTCCTCAAAAAGGCAATGTGCTCTTCCAGACTATTTTCTGGGGTTTACTGTGTTGTGTTTTTGAAAAAGAAAAACAAAAAAAAAAAAGTCAAGTCTGTCCAGTTTTGATAATCTGGCATTCATGAAGAAAACATTCAAGGTGTTCTCTTTAGACGGTGTTGCTTATGGGTTTGTACTACTGCTTCCCCTCCCCAATATTTTGCTTGCCTCCTCCTGATTCTGAAATGTCGGCTCCACAACAAGAACTGCAGAGTTGCTACTCTTGCTAAATTAATGTTAGCATTCCTTGTTGCAGCTTTTATGCCATCCAATCACTTATTAAGCAAGTTTCCTGGATTGCACTTGACTTACTCCAACCGTCATCTGGAAGATATCCGTCTGTCTCATTGGACTTGGGAAAAGAATCCTATGATAAATCGAATTTTGAATGGCTTGTCATAGATACTCTTGCAAAATATTTAATCAACACTCCTGTTGTCCTCCTGTATCTTGCCTTTTTCATCCTTACTTGGACCTATACAGCTTTTTTCTCCTTTTGTCATCATCTTCCTCTTCATAAGCATATAAATGAATTCATTGGCCTTTCCACTGTGATACTGCTTTTCTTTTACCTTTCTTTTCTTAGTTTTGGTTTTTTGTCTGCATTTTGAACTTTTTTGCTGTTACTGTTAATGTCCACCAGTGTTTTGTCTATCTCTTTTTTTCAGTTTCCTTAATTACCTTTAAGTTTGTTTGGGGTTTTGTTTGTTTGTTTGTTGGTTTGTTTGTTTTTTGAATTTAAAAGTCTCTGTTTCTTTATACAATTTCTTCTGAATGGAATACTTTGTTCTACCAGCAATTGAAAACTGTGTACTCATGGGGTTTTTAACATGTAGTCTACTCTATCGCATTTTATTTCATTTCTAGCAAAGTTAAAACCTTTAAAAGACAGCAGCTTTTGTTATTTCTTAATTGTCTTTGTTTTCTCATCTCCAACCTGCCAGACATATGGAAAACAGCTGGTTCCCTTGTTTCCATTCCTTAACTATTACTTGCTATGGTCACATGCTGTTCCGGATCAATGCAAGTTCTTTGGGTGGGATAATAGAGATAAGAGATTGGTTTTTTTCTTTATAAAATGCCACGTTTCCTTTTTTTCCCCTTTTCTTTCAATTCATGTGTTTTAAAATAGGGGCTGAAATACATAATTTCACTGTCTATTGCTTTCTTATTTTACTGCATTCCTGAGTAAAATTCTGCAGCGTACTCAAAATACTTCACTTCCATATACTAGTTTTGGTTGCTGCTGTAGATTCAAATCCTCAGGCCAGCTGAAAAGCTGAGCTGGCTGCTAGAGAGAAAGTTCAGATGCAAGTGGAGAAGTGAGAAACTTCTGCTATAGTCTGGAGAGCTTCTAAGAATATGTTCTGCTGGGGAATCAGAACGGTTTAGGTTGGAAGGGACCTTAAAGATCATTTCTTTCAGATGGAAAGCAGTTATGTCACCTTTCTATGTGAAAACCTGAGCCCTGACAGGATGTACTGCTCAAAGGATGGTACTTGTGGTAAATTGTGGCTGCCCTTACAGCACGCACGTAGTAAAGCTTTATGCATTTTTATTTCTTAAGACAGACACGCACACACAAAAAAAGGCAAAAAGGTGAAATAACAGCTAAAAAGATTTTAGACTCTATAGTTTTGTCTATTTTGTTGTTTTTTGAAGTTTTTAAACTTTCTGCCTCATTTCAGATTTCACAATTTATGTAAACATACTACATAACAATAGCAGCAAAGGTAGTGAGGTAGATTTATGTCCTTCCCAGGGTTAGAGGCACTAATTTATTGAACTGAAATGCAATAATTTCTATGCTAATATTACTACATAATTATGTAATGAATTTTCTTCTCTTTAAAATTGTCTCTAAGAAATGAAAGGGAAAATGGCCGATTTTACCCAAGTTGAAAATTATTTCTTTTTAAAAATCGCAAAAGAGGCTCTCCTAAAAATTAATATCTATCAGCTTTTTTTATTCCCCATCCTGTATTCTCTAGACTTGGTTTTCCAGTTTTAGGTATGTAATTTTAGCATTGCCTCACTGTCATTTTAACTTTGTGAAATTTAATATTAAACTGAGTGTTTGTGGAAAATACTGTTCTCTACAAAGATGGCAAGAGGATCATGGAGCATTAACTTTCAAGAGGAATTGTTTGAGGGGGAAGGGAACATCATATTCAATCATGCCATTTCTTAGGAAGTCAACAACAAAAGACACTGGTTATTTATTGGGAATGATCACAACACTGTATACAGACAGGAGGCAAAACCAGAACTGACATTTTAATTTAAATATCCAAAATTGCTGGTCCTGAGGAACCCAGGTACCACCAATAAAATTATTCTTTTTCTTACTTTGGAAGCCCGTTACTCAAAACCTTCGGTTTGGGATGCGGAGTGGTGGTGTTGGCTGCGCAGCTCACGCTTCGCCCCCGTCCCTCCGTTTCTGACACCCAAATACAGTGGGTGTCAGTGGCTTGTGGCGGCCCTGGTTTTTTCCTGGGGATGGCATGGGCAAAGCAAGCTGGCGTTTTCAGGAAAGGAGCGAGATACTTTTTAAAAACAAAAAGTCAGAGCAGACACAGGAGGCTGAAAACAGGAGTGAGGCAAGGGGAGAGAAAGCTTTTCCAGCTGGCTGAGGATGATTGAATTGATCAACTGGTAGTACAAACCCCATAACACAATGTATTTACACATACATTCCTGTTGGATTTGGTGGACATGCCTAATATTTTACCGTCTCGATTCTTAATGGATTTGCTTCACTATTTGACATTTAAAGTATTGGTTGACTTAAATCTTGCAGAATGGAACAACCACCATAAAATATTCTGCTCTGTTAGCTTCAATCCATACCTTTTAGTACTAATTGCTATTTATTTACTGTATCAGAGAGAACGATTGAAAATCCCTCAGAACAGCTACAGATTTTTGTATGATACAATGAAGAAAGAGACAAAATCCCAAGTTCTCCATATTCTTTCCAAATCTCATCACAGATTTTCCTTCATTTGCAAACCATGCATCATATATTTTTCCTCCTTTCTGTTTGCATTTTTTAAATCTTTTGGGTGGTGGTGTGACATTAATTTTTATTTGAACTATTTGCCAAAATTCTTTAGGCAGAGGTTGCTGAACCTCTGATCTGGTCAGTATTCTGAGTTTGTAACTCTCCTTTCCCTGGCTGCAGGGCGGAACTTGTTTCCAAGTATGATGGGTTTTGGAAAAGAAAATCAGAAATGTTACCTCAGTCCTCCTTCCAGCTTACAAAAGATTTTGAGTCTTTCTGAAGGACTTTAAATCATGATTTTCTAGCAAATGAAAATGGACTGTCTGAAAAGAAAGAACTGCTTATTAGGTTTCCATAGTAACATGTATAGAGTATTTGCAAAGGTTTGATTTTATTACATGGTTCTGTTTTCTTGTATGAATAGATCAGTTTGGCATCATGAGTTTTGCTTCACGTTTTGCTGGGTTCTGACTCGTCATGGCAATATAAATAGCAATCAGTGTGACGAGCAGATGAAGGCAGTAGTGTTCGGTGGCAGTCTGTATAGACAATTTAACTTCTCATTGTCATAAAAGTTTTATTCATCTACCATATTTATTGAATGGAAGAGCCTAGTGAAGAAAGTTGCAACCATTAGCTTCATTTTGTTATGGATGCTTATGAAAAACTTAGCATAATATATGAGGTTTGAAATTCTATTTCTTTTCCTTAACTATTGGTGTTGCATATCTTTAAGTTTCAAAATTGCCAATATATGTTGCCTGTCTGGTGACATAAGGGTATACCTTATTGATGTTCTGTTCTCTGGGAGTGAAATCTCTGACAAGTAATACCTGTGGGGCTGGTGTAATTCCTGGAAATAGAGCAGTGGGCCCCAAACCTGCACATCTGTAATTGCTTAAGTAGTTCTGCTGGGAAGGAGTATGAAGGATTGGATCCAACTACGGTCTGACAAGGAATCAGTTGCAGTTCGAGGCATTTTTTACATACTTTAAAGCATATGTAAATTAATGGGATAAAATAATAATTTTAGTTCTGTGAGCTAAAATACAATTGATCACACTCATTATGATGTGGCCTGCGGAGACTAGAGATTCGCAGTTCTTTCTAGTGTGTCTGCATGGGAGTGGAGTAGCTGTTCCTTTATTTCTTCCTTCCTGCAGGTTCATAGTGAACCTTAATGATTGCATATAATCCTACATCTTCTTTTGTAGGAAAGGTAAGGTAACCCAAATATTACCCAAAGATTTAATCAACGAGAAAAATGTAATTAGTAATGAAATATCACAAAGAATTGGATGAGGTGGATTATTTGCTCTCTCAGTCTTCATTTAAGAATACATTCTGTATCTTAGGACAAAGGGTAAAAATAAAAATAACAGATTTCCTCTAGTAACCCGGTGAGACATCTTTAGCTTTTTTGTTTTATTGCGCTTTCTGTGCAACTTTCAGCCATACTGGTTGGCTTGTAGGAAATAAGTATGTCAGCCTGGGAGTGACATACCAGATGCTCACATCCAGTCTTTTTCATTAATAAGTAAACGTACATCATCCTGTTAATACATCTATATCAATTTAGAACCTAACACTTTGTCCACTATCACTATTTTTGTTGGTTAGAAACCACTTTAAAATGTCCAGCCTTAGCTTTAGTCCAAGTCAATTTATTCTTTTTGTTATGTGCTTATACTTCTTTAGTTTAAATAGGTCTTCTTGTTCCATTATAAAGAACAATCATATTTTTTCTGTGTGTTGGTTTGGTAGGATAAGCAAGATACAGTTTGTCATGTACTATTATTTGATAGTGTTGCCGTTGTTCAGATCTTTGTAGTAGCTTTATTTTCTGCATCTGATCCTGTTTAACTGTACACTTTCTGAAGAAAGATAGAATTGTATAGAGTACATTCAATGAGATTTTATCGTTGCTGTGGCATTTACACACTTTGGGATAACATTCATTGTTTTCACAAAGCCATATCATGCAGACATTAGTTTACCAGATTAGGATAGTCCTATCTTTCTTTTCCTTTGTGGTCTCCAACTGAGAAATTTCTTGTCATTAGCCTAGCAATCAGTTCACTTGGTAGTATTACATTTGACCCCATTACATTTCACACTATTTCAATTCTTCTTTTATGATATTCTGATCTTAGCTTATTAAAGTGTCTGAATCTGAACCCTCTATAGTCTGGAAGGTTTTTTTTGATCGGTTCTGTTTCTGTTTTGGGGTTTTTTTCCTTCTTTTTTTTCTTTTTTTTTTTCTATAAGCTCTTGTGTCTCTTTGTAACCATGTTGCAGCCACGCTGTAGTCCTCACAACCAAGAGACCCAGGATAGTACGGCCAGAGTGAATGCAAAGCTGCTTTTTTTTTTTTTTAAAAATTTCCTTTCTACAAACTATTTCTTTGACATGTGGTTCTAGTGGTTACTTACATACTGCTTCTATTCCAGACTTGTTTGTCATAATGTGCAGATGCTTCTTCGTTGGCGTCTTGGTATTATTTTTATAAGAATATAAACCAGATATTTTTGAAAAATATAGGGAATATATCGGGGAATAAAGGCCTTTAACAATAACTTTTGGACATCTTTTCTATATGTATACACATATATATCTGATCTCAACACCTACTAATATTACAAAAGGATTTTTGTGAGGAAGGATTCTATAAAAGGCAACACAAAATCACTTACTGTGGGTTTTTTTTGTTGTTGTGTAGTAGAACATCAAAATGTTACAATGCATAGGTCCTACTTTGTATGGTGTGTTTATTCCTTCAGCAGATAATACTGACAGGTGGGACAGCTGACATTCTGATTAATCTCACTTTATTTTATGTAGAATTAAAAGCAACTGTAGATAACAGCAGCTGACTCAGATTTCAGAAGCTCCTTTTTGACTGTTCTGGTACGTAAACTGCTGAGCACTCTGTAGCTATGAAATTTCCTTGCTCTTTGGAATTATCAAACAATGTAAAAGATACTTTTTTAAAAAAAATTAAACACTGTAAAACAAAGTTCCCAAAACATGATCATCATAAACATCAGAGACAAAATCAGCAGTTTTCAAATTCTGGGTGCAATTTTGTTTTTCCTCAGGAAACATTGTTTTCCATTTTTGAGTTTTTCAGTGCACTAAAGCCTTGATCTTCAGTGTTGATAGGGGGGGAAGAGGAGCCATGACGAATGCCAAAATGAGCTATGGGTAAAATTAGGCTGAGAATGGAAGAACAGCATAACACTTAGTGGCATTTATCACAACTTGCTAATTGAAAATTAAGATATTAAAATCTCATGATAAGTACAGTTTGTTGTTTTTCCAAGAGAATTGCTTGCTTATGTAATTTGGAATAATCTAGAAATTGAGCAGTGCCCTACTATTCATCTGCATTACATTTGATTTTCAGTCTGTTACCAAATAATGTGCATTGTCACAAAGAAAACCTCTCATCTTGTGGTGTACTAAAATGTGTAGGCTGGTCATGTTAGGATCTGTGATTCTCGAGAGTGGAAGAAATGGCAGTGTCAGACACCCTTTCCTATTGTTTCTTGTTCTTTGAAAATCTAGAAAGTGCTTAAGATTGTCACTGACTATTTTTTTTTAAAGTGGGTTATCTATGGGACCTTAATATATCATGAAACTTGACTTACAATCTCAGCATAAACAGAACTAATACAAAAGTGTTTCCCCCAGTCATTGTGGGTTTTTTTTTCAAATTTATGTGTTTATTTGTTTATTACTGATAACTAAGAGTTTTGCATCCTGCCATTACATGTGGCTTGAATAATTTGTAACATTTATGCTTTTTGTGATTTAATATTTGTTGCTCTGTGGATTGTTTTGTCCTTCAGCTTAATATAAAATTACTTTAATTATATCTTGAACTCTACTTGTTCCTCTTATTTGAAGCTAAAAATACCCATTAGAAAGGAATGTTACATTTCCAACAGAAATTGAGCAACAAATTTGATACCTGCTGTGAGTGTTCAGAGAACTGCTCCCAACAGTGATATTAATATTGCATTGTTTATCAGGAAGGTGACTTGCTGAGTTATTTCAAGTTAAAGGCCAGGGTTATCTCCCACTGAGATAATAGCAGCATATTTCTTTGTACAAAAGTATTGGTCTAATTACGCTTTTAACTGTGCTACTAACTACGGTAGCCATACAGATACATACATTAGGGTTAAAATGACTTTACATTGTACATTTGGCTCTAAATTATCCTGGTTTTAAAATATATTTGTAAATTTTTACACAGCAGCTTGTCTCCTTTTTTTTTTGAATTTTATTGTTACTGAACTTTAATGCAGTGACTAAAGAAAATTACCTGCATAGAATTCTGGAACATTTGAATGTTTTAGAAACAAAGTATATTTTTTATGTGTTAAAGAATGGTACTAATTATATGATTTATTTAATATTAGTATTTTTAAGGGGAAGTTACAAATTTAGCATGTGCTAGAGTGAAAAGAGCACTCTTGATTGTAGCCTGTCAGAATTCTACATTTTGCACGAGTGAATAAAAAGTAACATTAAAACAATGTTCAGTTGACTGGGCAGTAAATTCAGCAGCACCCTTCAGTCATATTGTATGTTTGATAGCTATTTGCAAAGTTTGTAGTAAAAAGTTTCTAGAGCCTTTAACTGAAGCTAAACAGATGGGTTGCCAGCATAATTTGTTCTCCACCAGACAATGGCAGTATAATATTATGAGGAGGTAAAACAGCAATTAGTCTTATTTCTCTTGGTGAGTATTAGTAATAATATTTTAAATTTCTGTAGTCCCTCACACCTGAAGATTTTAGTGCACTTAAAATGTACGATTTACTGCTCACATTCACAGCTAGGACATACAGGTTTACCATTTCCTTTAAATATAGTGAAATACAATCAAAGAAAATATGAATCTGCAAGGCATTTTTAAGGACTACACAAGCATATGAGTAACTGGAGATTGTAGTGTGTTGCAGACCTAAAACTAAGGTGAGGAATTACACGAATAAATTTAAGTGTTTGAAATAGAGAGGAGGAAAAGTAGAGTAGAAAGAAAATACTTTTGGTGAGTTCTGTGCAAACTACTCCGTGCTGCACTTATGTAAAAAAATAATACCTAACAGTAGCAAAATGGGAGGTGAAAGCAACTAGGACAGTAACACTGGGTGAAAGATCATTATGAGAAATGTTAACTTAGTCTTTAAATTGAATAAGCAGCTAATGCACTGAAGATCTGAACATTTGAACCCCATTCAATATCAGCATATGGCAAGGGAGAACTTCCCTTTGCTTGTAGTAGCCACAGTTACAGGTGACGTGTTTAATAAATGGCCTCAGCTCATGCAGATAGAGTCCGCTCTTGATTATCCAAGGATGAATTATTCAGTCTCAGGGTTAAGCGTGCCACTGATGCGGAGACACCGGAGCTGGCTCTGCATGAGCTGGTTTTGTTTCAGGAGGAGTGCCGGCATGGCCAGGGCTGAGCGCACAATATGTTCTTGACCGCTTGCCGGGTGCCAGCTGCGGGATCTCCCTGCTCCACACTCACCAACAACGCTGCCCTTCTCCCGCTGCACCCTTGCTGTGTGTTCTTACGGCCAAATTTCACGTCTGTCTTGTATTATGTTTTGGGTTACCCAGGTTATGCAACCTTTTCAGAGTCTGTGAGCGTCTAATCAAGAGTTGCTTGTTGCCTGCTGTTTCCTCTCTGCATTTTTTATGTACCAATTTTCTAGGAAACTATATTAAAAGTAGAACTAAAATTAAAAATGCTAATTTTAAAATAGTAACTTATATGTGACTTCAAAATTAGGCTTACTGCTGCGTTTTAGTAATAGGATTCATTATCTCTTCTAGGGGCAAAAAGACATTCCTACTACTAGCGTAGCCATTTTGCTCGCCTTGGGCTTTTGGTGCAAAGTGAATTTAAACCATTCCTGCAGTGTAATTCTTCTGCACAAAATTGATAAGACTGTCCACTTCAGAATTTTATGTGAAGTAGGTGCATTCTGCACTAAATGGGAAGTAGCATGAGATTTAAATTTCACATGGTTTTATTTCAGATCCCTTTCACAACAAGTATTAATTAAGTCACACTTTATGAGATTTTCACATCTACATTCAAAATTTTATAATTTTCATTGGTTGTTTTCAATGTTTTACTGTAACATGCCATGAGTTTTGGAGTGGCAATTATACACATATATTCACATATGTAATTTTTGGCTGTGAACTATATTTTATTCTAACAGAAGGCATCATTGGCACTGCCAGACCCATTGATTCTCAACCACAAAGCCCAATCTGTGCTTTGTGATTTGGCTTTCTATTTATAGACTATATTAGACACAGTCATTTGGGAGTAGTATAATGGAAATCCACTTATGAGATGTACTCGTGTTGCTTTTAAATTGAATCAAATTGTAAATTGTACTACTACTATGTAGTTTTTAAACTTTTTTTTTTTTTAATAAAAAAACTCTAGAAAATTTTAAATGCTTAGTATAGGCATTTATATTTGAGTTATATTCCAGGATACTTAAGTTGTATTCCAGATCTAATCAAGCTTTCACTTCTTGTAAAAAGCTTTAAGTTTTTTGGTTATTTTCATGATGGAAATAACAATGTGTCAAAACACTCTGCCCAGGATGACTTTACCTACCAAGTTAAAGCTTTGAAATCTTTCAGATTCTCTCTGTGAAACGTCTCTAATTTAATTCTTGGTCAATCAATGGCATTACCTCTGTAATCATAAGATGCCATTTGTTTCATCAACATCATCAACCGCCTCACAGAGAAATATGACAGTGTAATATTACTCTCAGTGAAATCATGTGAAATAGATATCTGAAAGGTTAAAATCTACATTTTCACCGTTTCTACCAGAGCATATCTGAGTAAGAAAAAAAAAAAGAGCATTTTGAATAGTAATCTTTTCCTCCGGCCTTTAGTTCCACATAATATGCTAAAATGATAGTTGCTTTTAAAATACCAAGCAAATTTTTCTTTGAAAGATTTCCAACTTTTTCATCTAATATGTAATATCAGGCTCCTGTTGAAATGGAAATAAGCTGGTATCAGTATTTTTGCCTATTAGTCCACCTGTAATTCAACCTATTGGACTTGGCTATAAAGTGCAAGCTCATCTTTTTGTTACAAGGCCAGGGCATTTTCTTATTAATATAAGTAACTGTGCTTGTGATATGTTCCTAAAGGCTTTGAAGAGCTTTGCTCTGTGTCTTTGAGCCAAATGGAAAATGTAAGGCTTCCACAAAAAATTCAAAAGCTTTGATGTTGCTAGTAAGACCATAGGTAGCGTTTGTTTTTTGGAACATATGGCAATAAAGATAAGGTGTTTAACATTTAAATCTTTAGTTTTCAGAATTCCTCATTACCAGCACAAAAGCACCAGTAAAGTCAGTAAAGTTTGTGCCCTTGAACTATTTGTCTTCAATTTCTTAGACTCCTTCTTTGTAATCTTTAGCAAATTATTATATATAAAAGAAGAATGGAGGGAGGATATATATACTTCTTTCTGTTGTGAGAGGACTTCACTGGTAATTCACACTCGTACATCTGCTCAGATTTTAGACTTCTGACTCTGCCTCACAGCAGAACATGCTCTGCTCATCTTTCCTATTTGAACACTAGTTACAAGCAGATTTTGTACAAATAATAAGTTCATTTGAGGTGTGTGTTCACAAAGATTGTCTCTTGCTGAGTAGCTCAGTCGTTGAATCATCATCCTTCCCAACCTTCACCAGCTGCCTTTCATCTGTGCCCCTTTGCCTGTTTGTGTAATCTGCCTGTTCTCTTCCATCTCTACTTACAGCCTGTCAGCAGTAGTAGCTACTGTCCAACCTCAGCCTTCCCATTCCCACGAACTGTTGGCAAAAATAATTGTTTTACTACATTTTACACCCTCCTGTGCCCTTCCCTCACATTAACATCAAGCTACTGTCATTGTCCTCAACTGTACCCATCCAGCACGTGTATTTGCAACTTCCTGTTGACTGTGTGTTTTAAGACTTCTTCTATCTTGATTTTAAGAAGGTTTAAGTTGCTTCAGTCCGAAGACAGAGAGATGGGAAATTAACTTTCCATGATGCAATTAAACCCCTCATGCAAGCTAAGTGCCTACATCTGATCATTATGCAGCTGCTTCAGACCAGACGGGCTAATTTCACTATACACAAGACATACTTGAGAGACATAGGCTTCCACCTCAAGTAATATCCTTACCTTTAGGCTCACCAAAATAAGTAAGGTGCTACAAGCCTGTAAAGTGCACACAAAACATGGAAAGCAGAGATGCAGCTCAGTGTCTCAGCGCTTACATGTTGAGGGTCAGACCGTGTTCTTACTAATCAGCTTCACCTTATGGATGCTGCCCCAGTGGACTGGTAAGCTCCATGCCATGAAGGTGTCAGCATAATTGTACAAGGCATGGCCAAGCTGACAGGAATAGGAGAAGCAGGGTGGAGAAAGAGGAGGGAAAAGGCAGAGGTGGAATAAGAGCTCTAAAGGACCCTGGACCACAATCCTCACTTTTTTCCCCCAGTCTTTACAAGCACCCCCAAAAAATTCTTAAAGATATAAATTTTATCAAAAGTTTCCATCAATAACAACCCTTCCAAACAATGACTTTTGTTCCTTCTTTCTTGCCCTCACTCTCGATTCTTGTATCTTCACCAGCTTTTCTTCACCTAGCTGCAGCTCCTCAAGCCTACTACAGGGTTTGGCACAGGTATCTTGGTTTGCTATTAAGTCTGTTGTTTCTGTCTGCTTGTTCCTGCAATGATTTCCTGCCTGCCAACAGCTGGTAGAGAGGCATGCATTAAACTCTACTCATCCCTACTGGCTCTGAAACGATATGGGGCTGAAATGTGTGTGTATCTCATCAGCGCACATTTGGCAGAGGCCCCTTACTGAAAGAAAAAGTGGGTGGGAATTGGAAGAGATGGTGTTCTCACTTGTAGCAAGTACTCCTGTGCTCAACATCATAAGCACAGAAGAATATAAATCATCTGGACAGTCTTTGGTTCCCCTAAACCATATTATATGAAACAACCACAACCTCTGTTCTAAAATTTTTGTCCTGTGCTCACGCTGACAGGTTTCCTGCTGTAGTGTGAATAAAACCTCCCCACCTCTAGGCTCTCGTATCTTACCCAGGACCTTGGCCATTTATGACAGGAGTGGCTCTGCCACAGATCCACAGAGCTGCTTTACTAGAGCAATTTGGAGATTAACCCATGTGCAATGAAGCCCAAACATCTGCACAGGGTAATTCTGTGCATAGCGAACTCTATACCACCACTGAGATGGGAAGCAGTTGTACAATTGCTCACAGCATGCAAAATTATGCATACTAGGTATGTATAACTTCTTATTTCATGCCTCTACTGCCTGGTCTATCTGGAAGGTTTCTGGAACAATCTTTAAATCCAGTTTTACCCCTTCCATCTGCCTCTCCCTACATGCTATGTTAACTTCCATTCTATCAACCAAAATTGTGGTCTCCCTCGTACATAAATACTCCTTCTCCTTGTATGAAATACCCATCTCTACAACATGGACATGCAGCATATGTCTGCAGTTCTTCTACCTCCCTCAGCTGGGCATGTTTCTTGGGAGACTGCAACTCCCCACGTACTCCAAGCACACCTGATTGCGTCTCTCTTGAGTAACAAGAATGAGACTTGGGCTGAGCTGTGGATTGGGGCCGCTCAGTGATGGAATAAAACCCTGTACATTCAGTAGGGATGCAGGTGGAGCCTGTGTTGTAGTGCTGCTGCTCAGCTGTGGACATGACCTGCTGCCGGTGAGGGATCTGACAAGCACTCTTTATAAGGCATTTGCAACTGTCTGCATCATTTATTCAGCCTGATAGTTTGATGGTGATAGCTTAAATGAGTGAGGTTTTTGACAAAGTCCTCAAATTCATTAGAAATGCAGGTCTGTTGCTGGATATGACAGGACCTGGTAACTCATTAGTCACACCTGACAAAGAGCAGAAACTGCTACAGTAGGTGTTTGTGATCTTGACTCATTTCAAGTAAGAGTCTGCCACAGTCTGGGGGTTCTTTTTTAAAAAACACAATAGCATCAACAGAGATTCAAGACAACAGCTTCTTGGATCGCATCTTGCATGTCACACAGAATAACCTGTCTAGTGATACACTCATTTATCACTTCCTTCTGGATATGCTTTCAAACTCAGAATTTTTTGGATATGCTGCAACATGGCTAAGATTGCTCAACATTTTTCGTCAAGAGCAGTGATACAATTTTTCCTTCTGAATAATTTTTCAAACTTTTTTTCCTCTTAATGTTCAGAAAAAAAAACTTTCTGGTGGTGACTATGTGGTGGCCATTCCTAGAACTTGGTTGACCAAGGAGGAAAGTGAATATCCAGACTTGTCACAGGTAGAATGGTGCAATCTGGCAGCGTGTTGCAGTGGTGCACCACGAAGATGATGATGAAGTACTGCACAGGTGAACCACAGGCTTCACAACATGTAGTTGAAGGAATGGCCAATGTTGTAGCGTTCAGTGATTCATCAGAGCTCAGTGGTGGGGGCAGCAGTACCCTCATCAGTTTGCTGCATTTGGGGAACTGAAATATCCAGTCAATGACAGATGATGTAGGCAGAAATGTAACTGACCATGATATCATCCTATGCCTCCTCCTTCAGCACAGCAGGTGCAATAATTACCTGTAAGGAAAACATGGGCAGTTGAAAGAACAGCCTGTTTTGCCTTGGGAATAATCTCTCTTGTTTCAAAATTATTCTACAATTCAGAGAATTCTGAAGCCAAATCCCATGATGCAGAAGCACTCATATTGAGTTGCTCAATGGATCCCAGCTGTGCTGATCTAACTTCCAGGCCAGGATGTTAGTTCAGTGACTGCGGCAGCCCTTTACACCGTGAGTGCTTGCTAATTGTCCTCAGGAGCGCAGCTTCCTTCTCTGAGGAGCAGTGCTACACTCCTGCTGGTTGTGCTCACTCCTCCGCAGGATTACACCCTTCCTGTCAGAGCTCCGGAGCTGCGTCTATGAAGCAGGGCATGTCTTGCAGAAGAAGCCAGCAACAAACAAGTTTGCCGTTTTGTGGTTAGCAATATGAACAAAACCACACCAGCAGCACCTTGACAAGGAGGAACTCTGCATGACGTTACTTTGTCAGAGGCCAGGAACAATATTCTGCATATGCAGCAGTGGCATCTCATCTGGATATTCATACCTCAAATAATTTAATGCATCACTTTTTCTGTCTCCTGCTTTCATTTCCCTATCTGGGTAGTAGTCTGCCATCTTTTTCAGAGAGAAAATCAGCAAGTCCAGCATTATCACTATTGCCTCCTTCTTTGCATTTACCAGTACTAAGATTTCTTTTCACCTTTCCTTCTTTAGTCCTTGAATCTCTTCAGAAAGCCATCAACAGACTGATGTGGTAAACACTGACTTTGCTTGTTTTAACATTGTCCTCTCTATTGTTCACTTACCCCGTTGCCAACTAGCAGCCTGTCTGGTTTTGTCCATGTGTCATTTCTTCACTGACACTGAAAAAGCAAACTGTTGGCAACAGGTAGATTTGATACTTACTAATTGCCTTTTGTAATTATTTGAAACTTGACTAATTTTATTAAATTCGTGAGAAAAAGTTATAGTATTGCTGTTAATATTATTGACACTACTTTTTTTTTAAATGCTTAGTTAACAACACCAGTAGATTATTACTATAACTGGACACATGCTCTGTATTAAAAGTAACACTGTTACATTAAACAATATACAAAATGCAGCTAAGATAGTACACTATATCACCATAAGGATATCACCAACAGTGATCCATAGTGAAGTACGTAAATGTCAAGTCTTGCCACTGGTGTTTGAAAACTACACCCTGTTCCTAAATAACAATATTTCTGGAAGATATTACACGTGCTTTGTTGAACTGTTGCTACAGAAAGCTAATTATTCCACCTGGGTATCATGTAGTCATGCCTGTTTGGAAATGCTCTGAAATAAACTCAGTGGCTTTTTAATTTTAGAAGACTAAAATTTAAGATACTTGTGTGATTTTACTTGTTATATAAAAAAATAACAGTCCTAGTTGGGAATGGTTAATGTTTTCTGTTCCCAAGAGGTCTATAATGAATAAAAGGAAAGGTTCTTTTTTGAAAAGCATGAGATTCTTGCGAAAATTTACAAAACATCAGGGCTTAGTAATTTAAGTCCACTTAAGAATTAATTTCATTCATGGTTTAGAAAACTGGAATGCCAAGGACGTTCAATTTAGAACCTACGGAGATGAGGTGTAAGCGTTAGTGACAACAGTGTCACTAAAGAGCAATTTACTAAATTGTTTCAACAACAGTATCTGTTGCCTTCATGATCTATGTTTATAAAGATTTACTTTTCATTCTGTTTACTCCAATACTTTATTGTTTTTAGCACTGCTGGAGCTGTCTTTTTTACTTGTGACCTTTTTGCTATATCTTTCAATATGTAAGTGTGAACCATCGGAATAGGGAGAAAAATGGAAAGTACAAAGGAAATCAAAAGTTCAAAGCTTTCACAGAATGCCTTTAGGTTCTTGAAGTCTTTCAAGTAGAAAAGTATGATGAAAATTAATTACTTGCTGGTGCTAAAACATAATTAAGAAATAATAATGGATAGCACAGTATACAAAATTTAAACAACAGTCATAATATATTATTAATATCT
Source organism: Chionis minor (assembly GCA_013398295.1). Taxonomy (NCBI): domain Eukaryota; kingdom Metazoa; phylum Chordata; class Aves; order Charadriiformes; family Chionidae; genus Chionis; species Chionis minor. Next base: position 296,239 of record VZSF01008715.1, read on the forward strand.
AAAATATTTATGTAGAATACATTTTTCAACCACATCCCAATATTTTGTGGTTTAGGTACACAGATATAAATTTAATGATCTGAAATAAAGGCCTGCTAGTGAGAACAGATGGCTTTGGTGCTGTGATTGGTTAGCAACCTGCTACACCACTTAGATGCACACAAGTCTATGGGGCTAGATGGGATCCACCCAAGGGTACCAAGGGAGCTGGTGGAAGTGTGCAGCAAGCCACTTTTCATCATTTATCAGCAGTCCTGGCTAACTGGGGAGGTCCCAGTTGACTGGAGGTTAGCAAATGTGACGCCCATCCACAAGAAGAGCAGGAAGGAGGATCCAGGGAACTACAGGCCTGTCAGTCTGACCTTGGTGCTGGGGAAGATTATGGAGCAGATCATCTTGAGTACCATCTTGCCCGAAAGAAAATCTCTCACAAGCAAAGGGTAGATGATTTCGTCGGCAAATGATAAAATACTTATTTTAAAGCCAACAGTAAACTTTACCTACCTAAAATACTTTTGAAGTAACTATTATTCACAGATCCTTTGTGATATCTTTGTGACTTCTTCATTAAATTTTAAAATATGATAATATTTTATGTTTAAAGCAGAGACACCAAAGCACATCACTTGGTGTCCTGAAAAGAGCTGAGAAAATAATTCATAATTTATTTGCAGTATTTTAATTTTTTTCTCTCTTTCATGAATGCTTCACATAGAATAGTTTACCAGTATCAATTTTTTAGGTCTTGAGAACTGGGTTAGTTTTAAGTTAAATTCATAATTTTTAGTCAATAGGGGCTTTTTTCCAACAGTCATTGAATTTACAAATGCTTGACATGTTTGGACTGATAGGATATTTTTGTCCCTTAGCTCTAACTCTGTGCACCGCTTTTTTAGTAAAAATGTGAATAAATAATGTATTTTTTGTAGACGTTAGCATGTCAGGCTTCAGATGTCTCCATGATTTCCTGTCTGGAGTTCTGAGGTCCATGACCAGTGATATTGAAAGTCTTTCATTGCAGAATGTTAATTAAAAGTAGAATATAATATCTTTTCCTCTAACAATGAGTAAATGCTGTAATGTTTGTGACAGGGTGTTAAGTATAGATGTTTATAAACTTAGAACAAGTTTGTTCTGGGATCAATGACAACATGAAAAGTAGGAGAAAAGAAAAATTTCTAATCAAATGATAGAGACCAATAACAGGGAACTACAAGTGCTTTCATAGAATTCAGGAGAGATTGAGTTTCCCACCCTCATATTTTCTTCATAGTATGAAAAGAGAATCCACAGTCTGAGATGTTTATTCTCACAGAGCAGTGGCACTGATTAAAGTCTAGTTGGTTGCAGATAAGCATCTGACCTTGAGAATGATAGTCTCCTAGTTCTAAACAATATTGCTATGTTCTTGAAAGTTTTAAATGGCAATAAGGTGGTGAACATAGTCTGCATAAAAAAAACCCCACGCCCCTTTCTGCATTTGAGTGTAAAAATATTTGTAAGCTCTCTAGCCTTACATATATAGTTATTGAAATTGCATATATCTTTTTTTCAGGCAACCAATTTTACTTAGAAAACTAAGCGCATAGTGTTTGTTCCTGTGCAGTGTTTCCACTGCCATTGAGTATTTCTTTCTTCACTTCACTGCCAATCAGAGATTGATTTCATTTATTTGTTTTGCTCTAAATGCTCAGGGGCAAAGTGGGAAATAATTGTTTTTTGCTTCAGCTAGTTGAAAATCTCTGACTTCAGGGGCAGCCCATCTGCGCTGGAATGCTTGCCCAGACCAATAGGTTGTACTTAATACCTTAACGATGATTACAACATTTCTTGCAAGGACCATTTCTAACATAAGGTAACCCTAGTGTTCTTGAACATGTATGATCTTACAACATGAAATACCTTACATTACTGGTGATCCAAAATATCCATAAGAAACATGGTACTTGTTCCTTTGTTGAAGTGCACTTAAAAAATGAATCTATTTTGAAAAACCCAACTTTTGAAATAGAAGATGCGTAATGGACAAAAATGACTTACAAAGAATTAGCTGTATGAAGCAAATTATGCATGGTTTCCCCTCTCGCAGTTTAGAAAACAATTGCCCAGGGAAAATGCATACCTTGGCAACTGGATTCAACTGACAAGGTATTAAATGCAGAGCAGTATAAGCTCCAAGTAACATCTACTGTTGTGGTGTTTGAGAGAACCTATTTCTGAAAGTAGTATAAATTCTATACCAGATTAAAAACTGAGTTCGATTAGAAATTAATTCTTGTCATGGTCATGCTTATGAGAGCGTGACGAAGGTGGTACCGATGTGTTGTCCCAGCTTGCTGGTACAGGCAGTTCCTTTGGGAGCTTGCATTATTGTGGTGCTCCACAGCTAGGTCGGAGCCAATGCCACGCAAAATAGGTATGGGGTGCTGTAATCAACTGTCGGAAACTTCTCTGTCCTCTCATTCTGTATTAAGCCCACTTAGTTTCACAGTTAATTTCAATGAATAAAGAAATAAATAACTTATGCAATTAAATATTATGGGTTTGGAAATGTGTCTACAATTACTATAACAGAGTATTACCCAAGCTTCTGTGGATGTATCTTTGCCCAGCTATTGAAAACTTGATGTCTCTGACTATTTATGTCATGAGATCATAAGCAAAAGCTCTGCTTATCATTTGAATTATGTGGTGCTTTGCACCATTGCAACTTTTAACTTTGTTTGTTTGCATATGCTGCTTTAATATTGCTAGAACAATGCACTTTTCTACCCAAACCTTTTCTTTGCTGTAGGTGACAGAGATTATTCCATCATTAATGAAGTGTTCAGGTTAGAAAGAAACGCAGTGCTTTATATACCTTGCTTCTGTTTTCAGCTGCTTGTTTTTGTTATGGCTTTGCCTGCTATAGCTAAAAGCATACTGCATAACTATTCCATATACCTCTTTCAATTTTCTGTAGTTTTCAAATTAAAGCAGATGAAAACTTTCCTTTTGTAGGATTTCATGACACCTCATTTCTTGCCCCTAAAGCCAAATTCACCATTTTGAATAAGCTTATCTGCCAATGGTGAATTGTTCGCCAGAGTCTTTCTATCTCAACTATGTTTCCTAGCTTAATTGCTGTGAGTCAGCAGTAGGAAATTAGAAACACGCTCCGTAATGGACGGAAGCTGTTTGTGAATATCGTCTTTTTGAAGTACAGTTGAGTCTTTACAAGTATAAGCTGATTTTTATGCTTTGGGTACGGTTGTGCTTCCATTCAAATGTTTTTTCACTTTCAGAACTCAATCTCTTGTCATATGTAACAGGTCATAGCTAGGCAAGAGTTATAACCTGTAAATAATCAGCCAAATTATTTTATGTTCCTGAGTCAATGAGATTTGTAAATCTTGATCTGTAATTCTGAAAATTCTGATTATTCTTATGACCGTCTTTTCCTCTGTGATGTGTTTTTGTGTGGTTTTGGAAATGTTGCCTCGTCATCCCATGTGGTCAGAGTGAGCTTCAAAGACAAAGTTCCTATTCCAAAAATAATGACAGTGATACATTACTTTATAGGTTGACATATTGGCTTATATCACAAGGATTCAATGGGTGACTCAGACACGATCCCAAAATATTTACACACACCATAAACTTTAAGCATTTGAGTAAATTTAAGCTTGCACATAAGTCTTCCGAGGATTACATCATAAGATTTAGATGCTGATTGCCAAATATTTATACTAAATACTGACAAAGTGTTCTACTTGATAAACTTATTTTAATGTTATGCTATCCCTTGATTTTTTCCATTGCTTGGGGCAAAGACAATGAAATGTTACTGAAGGGGAGATCTTGGTGTATTGCACTGCTAAATTAGCAACAAGTGTGCTATATCTAGGTCCTCTGATTATTTAAAGTTTTACTCTGTCTTGGTAGCAAATAAATAATTAATCTAATCATTACTTTGAAATTATCCTTTCTACTTTTTCCTTCTCATTTTATACTTTGCCCGTACTTAATTTGTTGGGTGTCAAAGACATAGAGTCAAAGCAATTATAATTTGTTTGGTGTGTTTTCATTCTAATTTAAGTCCTGAAAGTTTTACATAATCGGAAAAACAATATGAATAGGTATTTATATTGAGATCAGATCTGAAGCTTGCAGAAAATGGTTCTTACCAGGTGGTTAGAAAAAATTTATGATCAAATTGCAACATACTGCACATAATAACAAGTTGCATTTTGTTTAAATTGGACAGTTTATGAGTAAAATCTCTAAGCTTAGAGATGCCTCTTTTGGGACAGTATTGGGTAAGGAATTCTTCTGTGGGATTAAGCCAATGTGGAGACGTGCCATGCTGACATTGTTCACACCAACAAGGAGGTGCTGGTGAGGAATGTGAAGCTCAAGGGCAGACTTAGCTGCAGTGACCATGAGATGGTGGAGTTCAAGATCCTCAGGGCAGTGAGGAGGGTGCACAGCAAGCTTACTACACTAGTCTTCAGGAGAGCAGACTTTGGCCTCTTCAGGGATCTACTTGGCAGAGTGCCATGGGATAAAGCCCTGGAGAGAAGAGGGACCCAAGGAAACTGGCTAATATTCAAGGATCACCTCCTCCTAGCTCAGGAGAAATGCATCCCAACAAAGATGAAATCGGGCAAGAACACCAGAAGTCCTGCATGGATGAGCAAGGAGCTGCCGGACAATCTCAAGCACAAAAAGAAAGCTTACAGAGAGTGGAAGCAAGGACAGGAAGTCTGGGAGGAATACAGAGAAATTGTCTGAGCAGCCAGGGATCAGGTTAGAAAGCTAAAGCCCAGGTAGAGTTAAATCTGGCCAGGGTCATCAAGGGCAACAAAAATGGTTTCCATAGGTATGTCAGTGACATAAGGAAGACTAGGAAATACGTAGGCCCACTTAGGACAGAAACGGGAGACCTGGTCAAACATGGAGAAGACTGAGGTACTCAATGACATTTTTGCCTCAGTCTCCACTGGCAAGAGCTCTAGCCACACTGCCCCAGTTGCAGAAGGCAAAGGCAGGGAATGGGAGAATCAGGAGCCACCCACTGTAAGAGAAGACCAAGTTCAAGACTGTCAAAGGAACCTGAATGTGCACAAGTCCATGGGACCTGATGAGATTTACCTGTGAGTCATGAGGGAACTGGCGGATGAAGTTGCCAAGTGGCTATCCATCATATTTGACAAATTGTAGCAGTCTGGTGAAGTTCTCACCACCTGGAAAAGGGGAAACATAACCCCCATTTTTAAAAAGGGAAAAAAGGAAGACCCGAGGAACTACAGGCCAGTCGATCTCACCACTGTGCCTGACAAGATCATGGAGCAGATCCTCCTGGAAACCATGCTAAGGCACATGGAAAATAAGGATGTGATTTGTGGCAGCCAACATGACTTCACTAAGGGCAAATCATGCCTGACAAATTTAGTGGCCTTCTACAATGACATTATAGCTTTGGTGGATAAGGGAAGAGTAACTGACATCATCTACCTGGACTTGTGCAAGGCATTTGACGCTGTCCCGCAGCCTCCCTCTCTCTAAACTGGGGAGACATGGATTTGATGGATGTACCACTTGGTGGATAAGGAATTGGCTGGATGGCTGCACTCAAAAGAGTTGCGTTCAACGGCTCTGTATCCAAGTGGCGACCAGTGAGAAGTGGCATTCCTCAGGGGTTGGTACTGGGACTGGTGCTGTTGAACATCTTTGTTGATGACAAAGACAGTGGGATTGAGTGCACCCTCAGCAAGTTTACCAGCAACACCAAGCCGTGTGGAGTGGTTGACATGCAGGAGGGAAGGGATGCTGTCCAGAGGGACCTGGACAGGCTTGAGAGGTGGGCCCATGCAAACCTCACAAAATTCTGCAAGGACAAGTGCAAGGTCCTGCATGTGGGTTGGGGAAATCCCAAGCACAAATACAGGCTGGGCAGAGAATGGATTGAGAGCCACCCTGAGGAGAAGGACTTGGGTGTGTTGGTTGATGAGAAGCTCAAGATGGGCTGGCAATGTGTGCTCACAGCCCAGAAAGCCAACAGCACCCTGGGCTGCATCAAAAGAAGTGTGATCAGCAGTTCGAGGGAAGTGATTCTACCCCTCTGCTCTCATGGGACCCCACCTGGAATACTATGTCTGGCTGTGAGGCCCCCAACATAAGAAGGACATGGACCTGTTGGAGTGAGTCCAGAGGAGGGCCTCCAACATGATCAGAGGGCTGGAGCACCTCTTCTATGAGGACAGACTGGGGGAGTTGGGGTTTTTCAGCCTGGAGGAGACAAGGCTCTGGGGAGACCTTATAGCAGCCTTCCAGTACCTAAAGGAGTCCTACAGGAAAGGTGGGGAGGGACTCTTTGTCAGGGAGTGTAGTGATAGACAAGGGGTAATGGTTTTAAACTGGAAGAGGGTGGATTTAGATTAGATATTAGGAAGAAATGCTTTACTGTGAGGGTGGTGAGTCACTGGCACAAGTTGCCCAGAGAAGCTGTGGATTCCCCATCCCCGGAAGTGTTCAAGGCCAGGTTGGATGGGGCTTTGAGCAACCTGGTCTGGTGGGAGGTGTCCCTGCCCATGGCAGGGGGGTTGGAACTAGATGATCTTTAAAGTCTCTTCCAACTCTAACCATTTTATGATTCTTGAGGTATAAGGTCAATATGAGGGTGCTCCTGGATGCTCCCTTTGTCAAGTGCTTTCAGTCCTTTGTGTCCCAGATTTTCCATCTGTAAAGTAGTTGTACTGATTCTGATTACTTTCATGGAGTGTTTTGATATATGTTTATAAGTCAGTGTTGTTAAGACCCACATACAATTAGTACTCCATTATTATAATATTCACAAATACATATCTTTTTATTAAAAAAAAAGAAAAAAAAGAAATAATGTAACATTTTACGCACCCCAGATTTCATGACACGTCCCACAACTGATTCACCAAGACATACTCCCCCCACCTTATCTTCATCCTGTTCCTCCACAAATCAAAACCACGCTCCTGGATTAATCTGATTACTCAGAATTTAAGCCTTATTTATTATATTTTGAAACAAGTCCTGGCTTTTGTAGTTTACAAAGAAAAGATTGATAAGTACACCTCAGTAGGATGAAGAAAAGAAGTCAAATCCTATTCTTTTCCTCTTGTCAAGACATTAAAGCCAATGTTATAGCTATAGACTTACATTTTGAATTTGGATACTTGGAATTCTATGTCTAATACTTCACTGAGAGGGTGGGCGGTCACTGGAACAGGCTCACCAGGGAAGTGGTCATGTTACCAAACCTGTCAGAGTTCAAGGGGTGTCTGGACAACACTCTTAGACATACGATTTAGTTTGAGGTAGTCCTGCGAGGAGCAGGTAGTTGCATTTGATGATGCTTATGGGTCCCTTCCAACTTGAAATATTCTATGATTCTATGTGTCTATGAATTAGTATGATTTGTTTAAAAATTCTTTGTCTACCCAGACTAGTCATTAGGTAACTGATTTCCAGGTACACTTTACTTTTTTGAACTTAATATTTCATAGAAGAGGGAGGACCTAAAAGGTCACTTGCTGTGTAAGTCTATCTGTCAAAATATACCAGAATAGCTCCATCATGTGTGGACACTGTATTGAGAATTTAAATATTCCATAGTATTTTCATAGTCTAAAATGGTCAAAGCACTGTGGAAGAACCGTAATTATTAGGGAGCAAATACACTCTTAGGGCTAAAGACACTTTCAGACTACTGGAACTAATAAGGAAGTATATGTTTCATGTTGCGTTATGTATTCAGTTACATGTCTGTTTCTGCAGAATGGACAAATTAAGTGTTAAATTGTAAGAAAAGTCATTGTAAATCAGTGTTTCCAAAAAAGTGCCAGGTGATTAACTTTTCTGGGTGCTACAGTTCTGTGGCTTCCAGCCTCACCCCCTTTTTTGGCAATGCAGTGAGCTGCGAGTGGTATCAGCTACCTGCAGCCCACTGGAGCCTTGGTGAAATTGTGCTGAGTTGCTTCAGTGTGTTTGCTTGTACTCAACAAGAGGCAAAATTTAGCTGCAGGCATCTGGTTTTCCTTTATTTCTCCTCCTTCTCTTTTTGCTTCTGGCTTTCACTCACTAAGGGGGTGGGGAACCTTTAATTGTGTTTTAGTGTTTGTCCAGGAGGCAATATCAGAAACTTCAAGCAGCTGGCCCCAAGCTGAAACAGCAAATCCTGCTGAGAAATTTTGTAATTATTGCTGAACTGAAACTTACTTGAAAAGCAACCATATTCATATGGCCTCTGAAACTCTGGGATTTCAGGAAGACCTGTACACACGTGGAAACAGATGTGGATGCATACACTGAAAGAAAGAAAAATGGTATGGGAAAAAACCTCTTGAAAAAGAAATCCAAAACTGAAAAATAGCATTCCAGAAACCCTACTGAAAATCAATGCCATTATGCACAATCCTGTTAAAAAGAACAGAGGAAACCAAGCCATCAAAACCTCCCACGATGAGTGAAATTTGCAGTACAAGTAGCAGGTTCTGAAGTCAAAGGAAGGCTTTTCCAAACAGAATAAAATTTATTTGAATATTCCAGTAATGTTACAACAATGGCTCATTTCATTCTAGAGGCAGATGTGAAAATACACCAAAATCTTGAACTGGCACAGTGCTGATGCTCGCATTTTTACTGAGGTGGAACCCAGCTTCCTTTTCCTGGCAACTGTTTCACGCTAGATTCAGTGCTTTGTAATGAGGTTTCATTATAGGTGCCCTCTTACTCGGGCTGCAGTTGAGATCAAAGCATTTACTCTTTCACAGCCTGTCCTTGCCTGTGTCAAAATGTGTCCATTTTGGTCTACTCATCCTAATTGGCTCTCCCGAGTTCCAGTTGCCTGCAAGTACCACAGGTACAACTTTTTATGGCGAATATGTGGAAGTCTGAGGCATTAAAAAAACGGCTGATTTCGTTTGCTGGCAATTAAGATAAGGTTATTCATGCATGTAATAGATTGCCTTTTTTCCTTCTTCTAATTAATTATCAAAGGTCAGTTTTAGCATCAAAGTCCTAAGTATCTCTATAGTCACTGACTTTTCACAAAGTCAAAGAAGTTCACATCCTCACAGGCAGCGTTCAGCAGTGCTGAATGAGCGGTCCCAAGGCTTCCATTGAACCTCTCCAAAGAATAAATCTTCCCTGAAAAGAGAATATACATTCAGTTCCATTTCTGTGTAGGTTTGTTTCCAACTTAAGAACTACTCAGAGTACATCAGAAACGAGTGACGAATACGTGAACAAGACATATATTACTTTGGGAAGTTTTCCAGCCACTAAAAAGAATCAAGGCAGTCATTCTTAGGTGTGTATGTGTTCATCAGTTCCATCTGCTGTCTGCTGATAGCACTGGGATTTGTTTCAGAATAAAATATTAGCCTAATGGACAACAAAAATGCAGTGCATGTATCTACTTGAGTGTATCATAAAGGAGCTTCATTCACTTCTTTAGAAAAATTATAGCAAAAGGAAATGGCTTTATTAGCAGAAAATAATGTTAATACTAACAGTAAGTGTAATAAGATCAAACGAGATGTGAGACTTGTCATTTGTAACTATCAACAAAATGTTGTTACACAGGCTTGCATTGAGGAATTCTGCAGTAAGGTTGCTGTCAGTGGGACATGGTTTGCTAGGCGTTACTGGTTGGTACTGTTATATATGTTTTTCCAATTTCTTCTTAATTGTAAGTTTTCTATCTTTTGAAGAGACCTGCTAGTTGTTGCTAAACCTTGCTCTCTGCCTTACAAAACTGCACAAAAATCAGTTTCAATGGAATGATCCATGTATGGGAAAATGTATATTCTTTCTTACAAATTTTTCATAATTCATGCTTGTAATTTCATGATCTATAGAAATACTATAAAGAACTTGTAACAACCCTAATTGAAAAAGGTGAAGTTTGTGTCCATTGCAGGTAGTCAAGGTATCCTAAGTGGGAAACTAAGGATTCCTCTTAACGGAGTTTTCCAATCTGACAGAGAGATGACTGTGGTACAGCTAAGAATTAAATTTCAAGTGTTGTAAAAACCAGTATGCAATCATATATACTTTATCTTTTTCCTTTCTTACATTTTAGAATGCATTGCAAATATTTGTACTCATTCACAAAAGACTGAAAACAACCCTGTGTTTGCACTTTCATGTATATGTATTCCAGCAGGTGTTTCTGCATGCATGTGGAAATGAGGAGGATGGACCAAGAAAAAGAATTGATTTTGCACTTTCTTGTCACTATGACCCACAATCATTTTCTGTTTATTCAGATAGTGAGTTAATTTATCTTTTTCTAGTTCCAGTGAATGTGTAGAGTCTTGTATTCAGAAGAATTCTCCTCTTAGTGTACAGTTCCACCATTGCAGTGGAACAGAATTATTGTAGAAAATGTCTACTCTTGGGAAGGGAAGAAGGGGAAAGGAGGGAAGAGTCCTACAGGAGTGGTTAAATGGCAGCAGACAGCAGATGACTGAGACAGTGTTTGGTGAAGACAACACAGAGGGAGCAGATAATTATCGTAGTATCATCATAGTCTTGTGTTAGAATGCGAAGTTTTTAGATGAATTGGAACAGCTAAGTATGTAGCCCACAGCTATGATTGATCTACTGTCTCCAGTAGATCATGTTGTAGATGATGAAGCGTCAGTTGCCTGAGCAGTCATGCCTAGAAATGAACACTTTTTTTCCTGTTGTGAGTGTCTAGATGTCTTGTTAGCATGCTGGAATCCAGAAGATTGAACTCACTGATGTAAAAGTGGGTTTGTCAGTTATTTGTCAAAATACACAAATTATTATGTTCTGTTTAAATCAGTCGTCCTGGTTTGAGCGACACAGGATTAATTTATCTCTCAGTAATTTTACTTTTCAGTAAGGTCTATTCTAATGCTAGGGCAAACTGCATTTTTGAAAGAGTCTAGTGATTAAATTTGTGAAAATATTTACTTTATAGCCTGCTACAGTATGTTTATATTTCAACCTCCAGCTTTCCTTGTTTTTTCCGATTGCCCTTCCCAGGTCAGGAGGGGTCATCAAATGATAGAATAATTGTCTAAACAACAATAAATTGTTGTGGGTTTTTCAAGTCATAATACCGGTTTTGGTAGGAAAGTAAATTGTTGTATTAGAAATTAATGGGAACAATGATAATTGCTTTTTATGTAACACATTATAAAAGATGTATTTCATACCTATTCTGGAACCTTATACAAAAACACTACCGATTAATGAATTAGGGAATTTACAGTAGATTGGTACCAGTATAACTAAGTTATACATACAGTATACAGTAAGTATATTTATAGTAACTGGTTGTAAGATTTTTTAAAATATTGCATTTAAAAATCTGTTAGCTTATTAGTGTACTAGATTGTTTTCTCTGTAGCAGGAACAGTATGGCCTGAACTGTGGGGTTCAGAGCCATTAATATTCAGTGCTGTGGTGGCTTATTATCAATTTAAGCTTGTTTTAGTGGCCATACGGGCAACATGCCTCCACAGGTGACAGAAAACCAGTCTAACACCACGTCTGTGCTTCTAACCTCAGGAGTGCTGAGGGTTTTCCCATACCTCATTAATTGTGAATAATTTAAAGTGGCTGACAGCTATCATAATTTAGAGGGATGAACCCAGTTCACCCCCAAAGCAAAGACAGGGAGAGTTCAAGAAAACCTTTGCAGATGCGCTGTAAAAGCTTAACTGGATTTAATGTATAGAATAAGTGACAAAATTTTATATTTAATATTAGCTTCATGTCTTCCTGTTGTAATTATGCAAATGCTCTTTTGTATCAAAATATCATTCAACTTCTAATCATATGTATTATGTTATTCAACAAAATGAATCATGCTAGGACTGCAAAATGTTTCATCCACAAGGAAAAAAGATCTGGAGAGAAAGATTGATTCAGTGGAAGAGGAGCACTGTACATAGTTAAAAATTGCTTGCATGAGTAATTTTGAAGTCAGACTCTTTTTTATTTTGTCCTGCATCTCAGTGAATACTATATGAGAGCTCATGGGAGGCATTTTGACTATAGCTTTATCCTGTGGCAGATGCGGCTAAGAAGTGTTTTGTACTGAGCAGCGTTGGCCGGTTGGGCAAACGCACCGATCATGTTTCTGGGCACAGCCTCTCCTGAGATGTGGCGATCTGCTTCCTGGCATCTGTGGGCCCAGGATGATTGCTGAGTTTATAATAGTTTTTTACGATGGCAAAGAGGAGATACAAAAAGTAAGTAATAAGAGGAAATTTAAAGACATATGAGAACCTCCTCATCTTTGAGGACGTCCTTGCCTTCATAGCTTCAGTCGCAGTACTTCATAACCTGCTTTGACTTATACTGTTGACTGGAGAAATGTTGCTTGCTGCAAGAAAGGAGACATATGCCAAGGGACATGTAAACACCTAGGCAGAGAGGGAAGTATTCAGCTGGAAACTGTCTTCTACAATGACTGCTTTTAATTGGAATGTAAAACTAGTATTGCTTTATCCTTGAAAATAAAAAATAAACCTGACTTTTAGGGATAAAAGGCACAGAAAATATTTAATTTAAATGTCATTAGATAAAGTATGTTAATAGCAGAATTGCACATTAGCATCACATTTTTTAATTCCTCAGGCACAATTAGGGGAAATTCATAAGCTTTTAAGTATTTGAGGCCAAGACAATAAAAAGAACTTCAGTTTTAATAATTGATTTGATATTGTTAAGGAAACATTTTTCCCCATGTTTTGATCTCCAATGTACAATTGTATTAGAGGATAAAGATACTGAGTAGAAACATGAAAATAAAATAGCTGTTCTTAATGAGCGGAAAGGAAAAGATGAGTGAACTCTCCGGTCCCAATTCACCACTGCATCGCCGCAGGCTTAGTCTGCGGAAGCAAGAATTTTCCAGGTTATAGCAGTTACCCAGATTTAGAGCTGCTTTACTGCAACTCTTTTTGAAGAATGCATTGATGCTCTTCAGTTTCTTGTCTTCTTCAATAAGCAGTGGTGATGTGTATTTCTGGTGGTAGAGCATCAACCTGTGGTATAACTGACAGTGGAAATCTGTCTGGCATTGTACTTTGAACACAAATACACCACCCCCCCCACCAAAAAAAAAAATAAATATGGCTAGGCACTCCACTGAAGGAAATTGCTGTCTGGCTATTGTGGCAAAAGAAGTGCACAGAATATGAAAGGGCAGCATTAACCTTTCCTGTAGTTCATATCAGGTGAGAAATGGTTCTAGGGTACTACATAGGGAGCTCTAGGATGCACAGGGAATAGTTATATGGTTTGGGATATAAGTAGAGTTTAAAACACCTCCGTGAATAAAAGTTAAAACTATACTGTTGCGATTTCTGTGTCAAAATATTCATTATCTATGATTACACAGAAACTTTCCAGTTGCATGTGCAAATTCTTGGGAAAATATTTTTTAGATTATTGGTTGCTTAAAATTTGTACCAAAATCACATTACTTGTTTCTGTTATTCACTATACAAAGTTTGTACAGGGAAAAATGCACATCATAAACCTTAATCTCAGGATGTGTGCATTTTGGTAGGTGCTTCTTGAAAACCAGTTGCATAGTTTCATTCTCTATTTTCTGCTCTTCGGTTTTGTTACTGACAAATAATTCCAAGAATTATGCCAAAAATAAGGAACAAAAGAAGTCCAGGTAGGCTGTTCATGATGTTTTCCAAGAAAAATATACTCAGCTAAATTGTCTGAATCATGAAAAAATGAACACATTTGGAAAAGGTACACCTACAAATGCTACATTGTCTCAGAAAGGACTTAACTACATTTGTAGTGCATTTATTCTCTAATGAATACTTTAGCTCTGTAGTTTCAGCCACCCAAAAGTGCCAATCCACACTGCCCATGAGAATAAAAGCACAAGGTAGCTTTTTTTCCCTTGACTCAGCCAGATGTAGCTGTGTTTATTTCCAACACAGGGTGTATGAATACATTTCATTCGTTCCCCATATGATACAATTGACTGTTCTTTCGAGGGTCTACAGAAGATAATTTTGTACTCAGCTCAACATTTGTCTCTCTACAGTACAACCTTTCATTCATTCTTCTTCAACACTTTGCCATAGCTGACAGATGCTCTGTGACTGTGAGCTTAATTAATAAAAACATTGCCCTAAAATAGCATCCAAAAGTGACTTGCGCTCCCTTTGCTTGCTGCATTACATACTTGGCTGTATTTTCTCATTGTCTTTAAAGTCTTTCTCTTCATTGTAAAAGTTCTTATCACAAAATTATTTTTGACATAAAAAGATGATATAGATGCAAGAGTCAATTCAGAAAAAAAAAAAGAATGTACATTGTTGCTTTTCTTAGAACGTTTTGAGCATTTATGGGTTTTTGCTGTAGCCCTATTTGATGAAAAAAGCTGCCCTACTCCAGCTTCAGTAAATTGTTGATGTCTCTTTTGGGTAGGCAGTCCCAGAACTTATGTCCTAAAAATGTCTGGATTTACTGGTTGTCGTGGGAGATTTTCATTGTCAATCTCATTTACCTTGAGTGTAAAGACTATGCTAATATTTGTAATGTATTTAGAAGTGAGGAATTGTCCTTTCTTTTACTTAGTCATGAAACAAAAAATTACCTCTTTCCTTATCCTCCTAATTTCCTTTCTCTTTTTTTTAGTGTAGCTGGAGATTTTCTTTTCTCCCAGATTCTTTTACACAGGAACATCTGAAAGGGGGAAGGGCAGGTATATTTACACTTGAATTTTACAAGAAACAGTATTTTAGCAAACCCAGCTTGCCAGTTTACTTCCCTTTCTTCTTTTGAATCTGCAGAAAAATCCATTTCCTTTCAATGACCTCCCAAAGGCACAGCATGGAGATAATGTGCACCTCAAGCAACTTATGTTAAAAGGGCCCAGAAAATTCACTTCCTTATGCCTTCCCAAGGATTGTCCAAGCAGTCCAGAGACTTATCTTGGGGCAAAAACTCAGAAAGAACAGCTGTATTCAGTATTGGAGCTGCTGTTCTTCCCAGATGGCTGCACAAGAAAAGATACGGAGGATTTATTTGCTTCTACAGCTCTATGCAACTTCATGGAAGCCAGGCACCATCTGACCCATAATTGCTCTTTGAAATATATATGTAATGTGAATTCCTAAGAAGCTGCCACATTTTCATTTGAAATGTTAATGCACGTCTCCTGAAACATCTAAAAGCAATGGACAATCTGCATTAAAAGAAAAAACTATAAGCATTAAGATGGTTTTGTTACCAATACATCTTTCCCCACAAATTTTCTTATTACATGATTACTAGCAAGTCAGTCAGACAGCCTTGGCCTCAGATTGATCACAGTTCTTAAAAAAAGGAGGAATCTTTCTTACCTCTCTATGAAATGATTCACGTGATTAAAGATTTCTTTATGGGACTTTCCATTTTATCTCACTGTAGGTAATAGTCATCTTTTCTGCTTCACAGTTAGGGAAAAGGTCGTAAAATTGAACAGAGAAGACCTTGCTAGATTGAAAATACAGAGGACACCCAATGTGTGCCTAAGTTTTTAAAAATTAATTGAGTTTCAGATATTTATTATTTAAATAAGTACTGTTAACAAGGTAGCATGACAAAGATATTTCTTCAGTAGACATCAATGTGGTAGCATCACTATAGCAGCAAATAATTTTATCCTGTCTTCACAACATCTTGGCATTTTACATGCTCCTCAACTTCTCCAAATACCTACTGGTTTATCCATTCAAGAACAAGAGGCAAATTTCTGCTCTGTTCCATTGCAGAGCATTTCAGAAGGACTGATTAAACACACATTCATAAAAATATAACGATTGCTCAGAGGTGAGCTAAGAGTATGATCTCTCCTAGGTATTTCTGACAAGTGTTGCAGCAACAAAACATGAGTATGAATAAATAAATAAATAATGCATAGGTTCCAAAATAGCTTTATATGAAAAATTAGTGTAGCTTAATTTTTTTTAAAAAAAATTTCTCTGCTTTATGTAATTCAAATAGGAATAGACAGTAATATTTTGCATAAACAGAGTAATCATGGTTACTTTTTCTAATATATCATTGACAGATTAAAAATCCATGGACATCAAATAAAGTCTCAGTAATTACTACATTGAAATCTAACTTTCTGAACTATTGGATGTTACATAATTACACAGCAGTTTCTAGAAAGGATGAGATATTTATTGGCAGTTTTATTTAAGGAAAGAGAGTAATTTCAGCAATTCTTTTGAAAATATTTCTCTGCTAAAGAATTTTCTAAGTAGATAAGAGAAAAGGAAATAATTAAATTGAAATCAGCTGAACTACAAGCAAAATCATCACTTGCAGAAGTCCACCGTCCTGCCTGATAGTGTTCCTGAAGATTTCCTTCCAGGCTAAAGGAACTCTGTCCATTTTTGACTCTTCTCTTGAACAAAGATTTCTGTAAGAACTACAAAAGAGGAAAACCTTTATTATTTAAATTCAAGTAGTTTTTCCTTGAATGGATTCTGAATCTTATACGTGTTCTAGTCTCCAAAGTGGCCTAAAATAGACATTTTTGCAGCTCTGTCTGTTGGGTTGCTTCCTGTCCATAAGACTAAGTCCTTATTTGAATTTTTTTGTGGTTTTGGGGGTATTTTTGGTTGGTAGTTTTGTGGGGTTTTTGTTTTGTTTTGTTTTGTTTTGTTTTTTAAATCAATAGATCAATCAGAACAGCGGGTTATAGTTGATGCTTATGTCATGAAGACTTTATTCAAATTCAGGACTGGTATTTTCATATTGTAAAAAACCAAACAAATCGATCAAAATCTTAGAAATAAGATTTATCTCTAAGTACACAAAAAATATCAGTACTGTATAAAAGTACCTTTAAATGCCTGTTATGATAATTTCAAAACAGTGTTCAAACTTAAAATTTAATTAGACTCACATCCTTTTGGATATATATTCATTTTCTAACTTAACTTTATGTGATTTTTCCTATTATTACAATATTATTTTCTAAGCATCATTTTTATGAAATACTCTGTAAACCTACCTTTTTTAAACCAGTTTAAAACTTCTAATACTTGTCCCATAATATCATACATATTTGAGATTAAAGAATGTTCTTTCTAATTCTCATTTATGTTGCTAGATCTGTAATATAGTTCAGGCATGACATTTTAATCATCTGATAGAACGTAAGATTTATTTTTCATTAAAGTGTTACTCATCAGCAAATTGACTAAATCCTTTATTGACCTTTCTTTTTAAATTCTTTTTGAGACTTCAGAAGCTTTAAAGAGTTGTAGTTCATCATCCTGATCTTCCAAGATCAGATTCATCTGACCTTTAGTCTGTGTTTAACATTACTTTACTTCTTTGATTCAAAGAATCCCATATTGAGAAATACTGCTTTAACTTTTTCTTCTCCTGTCAGTCAAAGGTAATATCTGCAAACTATACTGATAAGAAGGCAGAGGTCTCTCCACAGAATTAATCTGTTCATGTTCATACTGTTATTATGTAATGATGCTCCTGTGCATGTTTGTCTGTTCTGCTTATGCAGAGTGAAGTGGGGTTTGAAATAGCTGTGTCCTGAAATAACCTGAGATCCAAAAGTTGCTCGGTCTTATCTTACTTTGGTAAGACAGTCTGACATTCGATACTGATGTTAATTTTTCAAATTACTACCCATGGTTAAGTTCCTTGATTGTTTTACAGAGGATAATGAATTCTGTCAGATAGTATTTTGATGAATCTTCGGTTGAAAACGACAGTCTACTGGCAAAACAGTGAAGTCCATTCAAAGTTGTGCCATTCTCTCAGTAGCTTTTGACATGAGTATCAAGTCAGTCTAAATTTTGTGCAAGCATTTGTTCTTTCACCTTCCCTTATTAGTAGTGAAAAAGTGGATAATTTGGAGTGAACAAGAAGAATTGTAGTGAACAAATTCCTTTTGTATTTGTTGTTCTCCGTCCTGGTTATCAGGCATTAATTTCACTGCGATCATTGCTTCTACTGTTACCTGTTGCAATAACTTTGTGTGAATCTCCACATAGCAGCAGCTCTGATGAGCCTGTATTTTTAGCCAGTAACCTCCTTGTAGTTTTTAGCATTAGTTCAGATCTCATTCTGCATTATAATTTTGTTCAGCATGCAGAACAAAACTTTGGCTCTGCATCGGGAAAAAAATATCTTTTCAACCTCCTCTCCTCTGCCTGGGCATCTATAGCCATGCTTTCAAGAGTTCTTGCAGGACAATCACATGATTATTATCCACCTTCTGATGAAATGCAAAAACACTACTCAGTCCTCCACGGCCTCTTGCTCTTCCTCGGGCATCCTCAAGCTGTCACAGCCATGTGTTGCTGAGCTTTGGAGGGGGAAAGCCAGTCTGTTGCTGTGTGTTGAGCATGAAATCCAGCAGATGAAACCTTTTAGGGTGCTGAAATAAAAGAATGTCAAATTCAGGCTAAACAGGTACCAGGGGATCTGAATGCAGAACAGTGAGTTTATGAATCTTCAGTCGCCAAAGAGAATTTTTTGGGATGAATCTTTGGGTGGAAATACCTCTGCTGTTCTCAAGTCCCATTCTAAAGGACCATTTTAGTGGGACAGTAAAACTCCAGAAACCAGTCCAGCTCTATCATTACACATGTCTAAGCACACATGAAAATGTTCTACCTGCAAGTTAGAAACGAGTATGACCAATCAGCAACCCACTAGATCTGGGGAAATGGCAAACACTGGAACAGGCTTATTAGGGGTTTCTGAGAAAGATTATTCTGATTGTCCTCCGAGCTCTAAACATCTTAAGCTGTCTGGAATATAGAGCAACAGTGTCCCCAGGTTTGTTCCCAAACATCCCTAAGGGGTACCTTGGCATTGCTATTTCTGCAGGTGAGATTAGGTCCTTCTTAGCTTCCCTTCTCATGCCAGAGCTAACTTTCTGCATTAAAGACAGTTTATCTAGTGGCCAGATGTGATGATAGCCCAAATGAATCTGATATTGTGAGCTGCCTTCTCCACATTCCCTTACCATACCCTTCTGCTTCTAGATGTTGTTGACTCTAGTACCCATTTAGCTGTGTGTTAAATCGAGATTGAGAAAGGATTAACTGTAGAAGGCCATTTCAGTTCACTTGTAACCTTAATGCAACAGCAGTGCTTTTAGAGTGCAATGCTTGCAGACACGGGTTTCAAAATTACTCAAGGGAAAGCCTGGGAATTGTTTAAAAACCAACGACAAATCATCTGCTTTGTTTTAAAAGCAGAGTTGCTGATTTTTTTAATTCTTTGAAATTCAACCTGATGGTTCCCGGAATTACTTGCAAATGAATTCCACAGTGGTTTAGTATCATCAGTGGGAAGAGGAGTGTGAAGCTGAGCAAATCTCTTGCCATCTGGAATGTAACCCAAGCACCTGATAGTTCCATTCTGAGTCCCCTCAGGAAGCTTACAATTATATAAAATGTTTAATCAAAGCTGTTATGCCAAGTATAACTGCAAAGCTGACATCAACATAGGAAAAGAAAAGTTAAATGGCTCTACATGAGCTGTTCTTTTCACTAGAATTTTTAAAAGATGGGAAGAAGAGTCAGTCCCAACTTTGCTTCCTTCCTTTATCTATGAGTTATTAAAATTACGCTTTTAGTAAATAGTGTCCTTCGGCTACTCTACATTGTTATTGTCACTTGTGTTAATTACAGAATTAATGCCCATAGATATATGGCTCTGTTTCATGAAGAGTGAATGTTTATTCAGTTGCTTACAAGCATGCTAATTTCTCTATTCTAACAGTTAAACATGCAAAGTTGATTTAAACCCAACTGGCTTCAAGTGCATATTTTTATTTTTTTCATTTCAGTTCTTAAACTAAAAAGACTGAAGAATTAGAAGCAGTGATTAAAAAATGAACACATCTATTGAGCAATCTTCATGTAATATGTATTTCAATAGAAAATTGATACATGGGTATTACAAATATTTTATCAGAAGGGGGGGGGGACGGACAGGGGGACAAAAAAAACCTGCTTCTTGAAGAAGTTATTTGTAAAACCTAATTTAAAAGTATTTCTTAAAATATTTTGTTGAAATTTGTGCCACTTTGGGTGAATTTGCATTTATAAAACTGTCAGAACATAGGTTTGTTGTATTTTGGGCAGCATTTTTTTCAGAACAGCCTGGAAAAGTGTGCAAAAGCAAGTGATATTTTGAATAGATTTAGTTAGAAAAATGCTTGCATAAACCAACTTGCACTAAAAATATGTTTACAATTCATTTACTTGAAAGAATCAACTTCAAAATATTTTTAAACGTCACTTATTTTCAAAAATAATATAATTCTTGATTTCCAAAGCAAAATAAAAATTAGTGAAGAAAAGTAATAGCATAAGAGGAGCAATCTTCTGGATTATTGTACTTTTTGGAATGGAATTTTATGAAGCTTGTAACTTTACAACATATTATACACACTTCAGGATATTTAAAATTTACTGCTACTTAACTGAAAATGCTTAAAGAAAATTCTGAATCTTTTAAATACTTCCTAAAATAGTTGTAGAATATAATATATGTCTTCTGCATTTTCCTTATTCTTACGTGTGCAATCTGTGCCACACACAAAATCTTGTGGTGCTAAAGGCTTGATCCTTCAGAGCAGGAGATGGAAAATGCTGAAATTCAGGTATGTTCAGCAGTACAGATAAATTTCATCTAGGCTATTCAATGAACCTTTTTTTAATATAGCTGTATAAATAATTGTCGTTATGCAAATGTAAAATAGTGATAAATGTTGCATAAGATGGGGGCGTTATGTCATCAGCTGAGGCTTTGACTGCCATATTATATGTAGTAATTTTTAAAATATGAATATGAGAAGCTCCAATCCAGGAAAAAACTTTGTAACCTTTTTGCACTGTAACACACTCTGGGATTGACAATGGCTTTAAAAACATGAGAAAGGAATGCAGATCTCATGTTCTCAAACTCACTAAGGGAGCCACAGATTCCTTAAAGCTAAAGCTTTATTATGCTAACAAACTTAATCGTGCATTTTGACTGATGAATATCAGGACATACTTAAAGGACCTAGTTAGAAATAAATCCATAATCCCAAATGTCCCACAGGTAAGGAGCAGGTTCAAGTGCCTCTGTACTGTTTGACAGGTCTACAAATACGGTTTCACTTGTTGCCTTTAGGCAACCAACTTGGCCTCGCTAGGTGTATAAGGCTCACAGAATGTTAGAAGTATTGGTTGGAAGGAACCTCCTGTGGTCATCTGGCTCAGCCTGCTGCCTGAAGAGGGATTGTTGCCAACCTCATCGAAGGTCAGCCCAGCTTTCTCTAGCTGAGTCTTGAAGACTGCAGAGGAAGGAGTTTCACAGCTTCTCTGAGCAGCGTGTGCCAGTGTTGCACTGCCCTCCTGGTGCAAAAGTTTCTCCTAACATGCAACCGGAACCTCCCAAACTGCAATATGTTGCTGCAAGATTATATAATTTTAATACATTATCTGCCTTTATCAGGAGGAGCTTTGTGCCATCACCTAACCTACAAATAGCTGTGGGTTCAATCAATCTCTTCTCCTTTACAGGTGTTGGAGGAGACAGCAGGTATTGCTAAAGTTCTTTCTGTCCTCAAACTGGCAGTGAAGGCGTAGCACCATGACTTACTTTTATAATTCCTTGTAGGAAGGCAGAGGAGGAATCTATACAGAATTCAGAGAAGATGTAGTAGTGAGTCTGTTTTTGTGGGATGTCCTTTTTTCTATCAGGAAAAATTCATTTGTCTGAGGCGGCAAGGGAATCTTCACCTTCATCCAGAGATGGTTTGGTTCAGAGAGGAAGGAGCATGGTTAGATCCCACCATGTGGTGGATGGAATGTACCATCTGTCCTTATTTTGAATAGGAGATTGACTTGAAATTTTCTAGGCCCTTACAGCTCCCTGGGAAATTACATTAGCCTAATTAAAGCTGTACCAGAACTTCACCTACCACCACTTCTTTCTACCTACCACCATTTCTTTTTTAATAAGCAGCCTGGAATTTCCATTAAGCTAGTCTAATAGCAGGTGTATCCTGCTGCCTGAAGGATTGCTTGCCTTTCAGTCAGCGTGAAGTCTGAAGACAAACTAACAACTCTCAGACCAGCTGGAGAAGGTGCATTAGGTACATCTGTACCGAAAAATGTTAACAGGCTTTCAAAGAGGCCTATACATACTGAAGGTATTTAGGTTAGCACTTACATGTCCTGAAGCTATATTTAAGAGTCACCATTATTAATAGAAACTTTATATTATTATCCTGTTGTTACCACCTAGAATTTGAAACATTAAACTAGTTAATTAGAAGAAACAGAACAAACGAAAAATATCCTCAGCAGTGGCTTGTGGAATTTTGAGCAAGAAAAGTGAAAAATCTCAAAGACCTCAACTGGTTCTCACTGTTATTTTTTAAAATGGGAAGCACTTGATCCCCATGCCAGTAAATATCCATTAAATGGTGCAGAAGGTAAATGCTATCATTTCTCTCTTTCATGTCTATGTGCCCTTTCAGAAACTCTCCAAAGATTTGTGAAGTGGCCCATTCATCTTAATGAGATACTGCCAGGCAAATGAGAACATCCCAGGGACATGGGGACAGATAGAGACCTTCCCGGGGATGTCTCACAGCTTCATTCATTTCGGTGACTCTTCTCATTTTCCCTACTCTAATTTCATCTCTTATGAGCTTGCTGGTAATTAGAGCATAAAGGTTTATATTTAGATAAACACTTTTGGAGCATTTGGATATTTCTTTTGCTTTTCCAAAAAGGCTGCTGTGTACATGTGCTTGCATTGGAGAGAGGAAAAAGAACTCAGTTTACTTACCATTAACAAGTCAAATAAAACACCTGACACGGCATTCCATAGTATTGCACAAAACCCCAGAAGAAATTAGTGGAAAAAGAATCTAAGCTACTCTAATTTCACTTGCATGATATCTTCATACAGCATCTTTTTGCTGACACTTTTACAAGACCACAGGAGCTGTGTAAGACCCCCTATGTGTCTTCCTCAGAACTTCAACCACTCGAAGAACGTCAGCTTATAACTGAAATTTTGCTTGCAGGCTGCTGCATCTTCTTTTTTAAGTCCTTTGGTTCTTACAGTTTCTATCTTTCAATTCTCTTTTTTATTATGCTCTTAATAACTAC
The DNA here is from genome assembly GCA_013398295.1 of Chionis minor. Classification (NCBI taxonomy): domain Eukaryota; kingdom Metazoa; phylum Chordata; class Aves; order Charadriiformes; family Chionidae; genus Chionis; species Chionis minor. The sequence continues at coordinate 319,422 of VZSF01008715.1, forward strand.
TTTCTCCTAATTGGCAGTTATATTTTATTTGTAAAACACTACAAACGTGCTAAGTGATCAAAAAAGGGATTTTACATCTCTCTATAACTATTTTCTCTTTCATTGCCCTTTGTTTTACCTAGGATTTTAGTCCTTCTCATTTAACTCTATCAACTGCATTAGATTCCTTAAATTCTCTTCAATTTACTTCATAGCCTAGTCATATTCCTTGACAGTCCTTTGTATAAAACATGCTGTCATTTAAATTATGAATGCTTCTGTTGCTTCTTTGTAGCACTTACTCTTTTGAGTTTTACAGGGTACACCTTCAGGTAAAATAAATTCAACCTTGTTTAGTGTGATCAAAGAGCAAGCAAGGCTTTAACTGGAATTAAGATCAGCTTCATCTCTAATGCTGCCAACAGCAAGGTTAGACCATCTGGATTGTTCTCTACAAAATAAGGTCGAAGAAGTCAACTTCTGAGCCCAATAATGAAACCTCCTATCTGCTAAAGAGCTGAGGTGATGGCAGCAATTAGAAGGAATTGTTTCTTTCATATATATATATGTTTAAGGAAATAACATCTAACAAACTAAACATCTCTGCCAGGCATTCTTTGCCACCTAATCCTACCAATCAATGGTAGTAGGAGTTGACTCAGTCTTTTCTAAACATGCTGGATTCAGGCCTGCAAAAACATATAACTAAAGTCATAGGATCAGTTCAGGCTTTTAGGCACTTAAACCCTCTGAGCATCTGGAACGGTTATCCACCTATTTGAATTGTATTTAGCACACCGCATCATGTGTTTTAAGAGCTTGTACAGACTTTACAGAGCAGTTCCGAGCTGAGGAAGCAGTTGCTAATTCCTAGTCTCTTCAGCTGGCTAGTATAACAACACTTTAAACTCTGAGTTTATTTTTAAGGATTTTGCTGTCACTAACTTCAGACTCTGATAAGAGCCTGAATTCACCTAAAACTTTCTTGGAAGTTTGTGGAAATCTAAAGCCAAATGGTTGGGACTGAAAAGCTTGAAAATCCTTAGGCCATGATTTTCAAGTAAGTATATACCTTTTAAAAAAATTATTACACAGTTTTATTCCAGTGTGTTAAGGATCTGCTACCTCTCTCAAGCTTACCGCTGGACACCAAAACCTGCTGCCTTGTTTTATCTTTTGCCTTCATCAGCTAGTGTGTAGATTTCCCAGGGAAAAGCCTGAGTTTTCAGGGGTGCATCTTACCTTGCCTTCATGAAATATTCTGTGATTTTAATATGACATCACCTAATGGAAGAGTTTGAAATTAAATTATATAAGAAATCTTACCAAAACCGAAATGCAATTCTAACAAAAACTGTCAGAGATAAGGTTTTTTTAATACAATGAATTTTTGCTGATCTTTATCCTGCAGAAATGTTTGAAGTAAAATATTCTCCCACTTTAACATGGAAATACTTGAAAATGCATTACAGCCTACACTGAACACTGTGTAAAGAAAAACATCAGAAGTAGTTATCACATTAAAAATACAACTCTTTAGGCCAAATACACTTAGAAACTGTCTGATTTTTTTTGCCATCTTTAGGATTAAGAGATTTTGCACTGCATGAAAGAATTCTTATTTCAGCCCATCTGCCCCTATTGCTTTTTTGGTTTTGATTGAGTGTCTAGACTTGAATCTCTCCTCTTGTAATTAGGATTCTAAAATTGATTTGTCTTCTGGTTCCAGTAGATAAAGATAGAATTTATCTGAAAATGATATTGTTTCTTCAAGGGTGCTCATAAATCTTCTTATAAAATAAAACAAAATGTATTAAGAATTCAGTGAAATACAGCATATGAAGACTTTAGGGTTGGCCTCTTGGGCTCCTTCTGTAGCATTTGCTGCTGTTCAGTTTGACTTCTTAATCTTCTGTGAAGAAATACTTGCGTAACTTCTCTGACAGAAGAATCTTTACCAGTATGTATTTTGGTACTGAAAATTGCACAGGCAGAGTTGCTGTTTTTCAGAAGTCTTTTAAAGGTAGGTGGTGTTGACTCTGGGATACTTAGAGATGAGTGAGCTTGAGCTCCTGGGGGCACGCATGAAAGAGCCCCTAGTCTGCGCATCCCTGTTGCCAGTGGTCTTTGTACCAGGGTGATTTTCCCTTAGACCAGCAGTGGCAGACTTCAGGCTGATGGAGGTGAAACCTGCCCAAGTTCTGAGCAAGCTCTGATCCAAACATTGCTCAGCATTTGGCACTGCAACATGTGCGGAATCTGCTTTCACAGAAATTCATGCTCTCTTGACAAGCTCATTATCTTAGACACGTGTTCCTCTCACACCATGATTTCCTGTCTGGTTTTGGCTGAAAACGCAGGGGACAAGTGCAGTGTGTGTGTGCGCCTTTGTGTATCAGTAGGAAATCTGCCAGTCTGCCATTAGTGGTTCTCGATCTTTTACAGGGAGGTTTCATGTGAGAAAACTGGCAAAGTCATATAGTGCATTGGAAATCAATATCTAATACTTTACTTCTATATCTAGCAATTGATACTGCTTTGACTTTGCTGAAGGCCTGCTTACTATATGTCATTTGAGTTTAGACAACACTTGAATAATAAGATACCAATAAATTTTTGCCTGCGTTACAGGCAATAAACTCCAGAATCATCCATCGAAGAGTTATGAATATAATACTGTCCAGGTTGCCTGTTTTATGTTGTTAGTTTGGGGTTTTTTGTTTGAGTTTTTGCTCCTCTCCAGGAAATTCTTTCCTTGTGTGCATATATTGTTCCTTTAAATTTTTTTTGCATCTCATGCTACAGCAGAGGATGTGAAATATTTCTCAGTCCGCTTGAAAAACACATTGTTTTCAGACAGACACCATAGACTCACCAGTTTTAACAAAATTGTGCTATGTTAATCTTCCTCCTTACAATGAAGTGGCCAGAAAACTAACAAAATATTATTTGGTGACAGATCCAAAAGGGTTATTATTAAGCTTTATTATTACAGTACCTGTAATCATGGGGGGTTTTAACTGTATAAATAAAAAAAATTGAAACCCTTTCCTGAAGTTTGCCACTTAATTTCTGGTTTTATACTTTCTTTAAAGAAAGATAATAAGATGGGTTATAGAAAGATGGAAATTAAGATACATTTCTTGTGCTGGTAAAATGACATAATTGCTTGGTTATGTCAATACTAGCTTGGAATTCAGATTTTTTTAAATAATTTGAATATGTATTGACTGTTTTCTTAAAGTGGAAGTGATAGTGGTAAGCATTCACAAAGCCTCTGGTTTATGAGAGAAATGTGTCAGTGACCTGTTGCTGAAAGACTGTCCTGTGTTTGGGCCTGAGGTACAGTGGGGAACAGGAAAAAGAAGTTGAGAGAGAAACCCTGAAACGCTGTTTCAGAGCTGCCCCAAGTACTTGATCATTTTGGGTTATAAATTATACTTTGTAATCCCTTTATTTAGCATATTATATAGAAAAAAAAATCAATCTGTCATCTGCTCTTCAAGACCTGCCAGTCTAAACTAAAACTAATCAGATATATTTCTTTCATAAGATGGTTGATTATACCACCTCATCTGAGAGGATGCTTCCTTATTGCTTGAATAGCAAGAGCCAATTTCAGTAGTACTGGGATGGAGTGGACAAATAACTTTTCTTCCTGAATCAATTCTCAAGAGAAGGACAGCCTGAAGCATTAATGAAAGTGAATTACTCTTCTTTTCTGGTTTTTATTTACTTATGATAATTTAAACATTCTTGATTTATCAGTTTTCATTCCTGAAGTGTAAATCTGTTTTGAATTACTGTGTTTTGATAAGAATATAAAACTTAACATAACCTCCTACCAAACACTGCTCCTTGAGAGTTAAATCTCTTTGGCAGCTATTTTGCTTCTGCCTGCAACAGAACTTGGAATTTAGTTTGGAAAATGCTATTTCATAGACCTCATCTGAACCATTCATTCATTTATCAGCTCTACTAAGTCAATAGTTGTCTTTTATGCACCAGAAAGGAGAATAAGAGGAATTTCAGGGTGAATTAATATTTTTTTCTGCCTCTCCAACTGAAGATGTTGAGATGATGCTGCAAGATTTTTATACCTCTTCACTGCTCTAGTAACACCTTCGGTGTCTTCTTCCAGGAAGAGGGTTTATTTCTTTTGTAGTCTTTGCTGTTCTTTGCCCTGACTGTGACACAGGGTTTGTAGCTGTGAGGTTCACAGCATTCCTCAAGGAACAGAATAAATTCTTCGGTGTGAGGCTGGGTTTAGCTCTGTGCTAATGTAATTAGATGCCTAACGGAACAGGATCTCGGTAGCTTAAAGTTAACTGAAGCTAAACTATGTGCTTCAACGCTAGAGTGCAGTCACCGTTGACTTTTCTATTGATTTCTGAGGGTGGCTTTTCCCTCCCCTTGCAATGCTTAGCATCAATTGTGCTTGGGTCAGCCTGATAGCTCAACCTGGGTCACACGTTTGCTATTAAGTTACATCAGGTAGAAAGCTTTTTTTGTTTGTTTGGTTTGGGTTGTTTTATTTTTTTTATTTTATTTTTTAAATCTGATGGATGAATAGTTACAAATTTACTTAAGGAAGAACGTGTTCTCCTATTCTGCAGAGAATGTTCCATGACTAAAGTTCGTGGGATTCACAAAACAGGGAACTGACAATTTGAAGCTACATGGAGAAGATTCAAATTCTTAGGGACTACTTTTATAACCTGATTTTGAAGAAGGCAAAATACCCTTTTGTCTCACTTCCTGAGCCACTCTTCAGGAAGTGATTCAGTACTCAAAGAACCCATTTCTGCTGGTTTTCTTACATTTGTATTCTTGTCCCCTGATGTCTTGGCTTACCTGCTGCAGGTGAGCGAACTGTGGCAACTGGTGGGATAGTGGGGAGAAATGGGGTAACTAGAATTAAGGATTTTGATGACTGCAAAAAACATAAGATTATTGTACTTCAGTTCCCCGTTACTGCTCTGGTCTAGCAGGTGGCTCATATTGTCTGACTCTTCATTAATAAAGCCATTTGTGCCCACGTGCTTCCAAGGACAAATGATGCTTTTTTTTCTTGAGAGGGTAGAAAATCTTCACCTCTGTTTGGACTGCATGATTGTCAGGCGAGAAAAGGGTTCTATTTCAAACAATCTCATCATACAGGCTGAAAATACATCTGTATCTAAACAGAAACAGAAAAATATCATTGCCGCTGGTGACTGCTGGCACAACGTAGTGGCAGGCATGAAGTAGATAAGTGAGTATAAGTAAGATCGCTTGAACAGGATTTTTAATTGCCCTGTTTTATATAAGTATGAAATAATTATTTCCAAAATATGTCTTTAGGATATTTTGGTGCTTCTCATGCTACTGAGTTCAAGTGTTATAATAAAGGACTCAGCATTCTTGCCTTTCAGTCCAGTTATATTATTTTGCTATTTTCAGCATCCAGAGTATAACCACAGTAACTATAAAATTCCTGAGGAGAATACCAGGTTATTAATACTAGACAGTAGATTTTTTTGTAGTTAGTATTCACTGTAAAATTCAATATTTTAAGTTAACTAAGATTCTTTCTGTAAGTTTATATTATCAGACACTTTATCAACCCTTTAGAGGAGATTTAGTTGTTGGTATTATTAAGTATTGTTTGAAAATTAAAAAAAAATAATTAACACATCTTTTTGAGTATCAGTTTTTCTTGATCTCCACTTTGAGGATGGAGGTTTCTTATTTATTCAGTTCAGAATTTCTTTAAGTAAACAGACTGCAGCAGAGATGTAAGGATGACCTGTGTAGTATGGCCTTACGCATCACTATTGGGAAGGGTGGCATCTGGGTCAATAAACAATTACAATTACTTTTCCGTAAATATCTATAAGTATTCTTTGTGTATTACATTTTTACTTTTCAAAGGTTAGGATGTTTAGGCAAAACATACCCTGTACAATTTTGTTTGTATAGCAAAGCGTGTAGCTGTTTGACTTTGAATAGTCAAAGGAGTTTATCCACAGCAGAGAAATTCCAGCTCACATTTTTCCGCATGGTTGAGTTAATAATGAGCCAGGAAGTAAACACCCATTTCACCAAAACAGTGCTCATTTTGTGCTGTTTATTCTGCATTAGTTGTTGATAAAATTTGGACTAAGGTCCTAAAAGTCAGTGTTGATACCCTAATCCTGTGACTCCTTCAATCTGCAGTCACTGTGGTAAGTTTTGTAAACTGGAAGGTATTCCGTAAATAGCCTTCTTCCTTAAAGAAGGGGCTTTTTAAATATTTGTAAATTTAAATCTTTTGTGTGCCCAAAGGAGACCAGTCGAGCTGGTGAAGAGTCTAGACCACAAGTCCTGTGAGGAGTGGCTGAGGGAACTGGGGTTGTTCAGTCTGGAGAAAAAAAGGCTGATGGGAGACTTTATCACTCTCTACAACTACCTGAAAGGAGGTTGTAGTGAGGGGGGTTTTGGTCTCTTCTCCCAAGTAACAGGAGATAGGACAAGAGTAAATGGCCTCAAGTTGCACCAGGGGAGGTCTAGATTGGATATTAGGAAAAATTTCTTCACCAAAAGGGTGGTCAGGCATTGGAACAGGCTGCCCAGGGAAGCGGTGGAATCACTATCCCTGGAAGTATTAGCACGTAGTGCTTAGGGACATGTTTTAGTGGTGGACTTGGCAGTGCTAGGTTAATGGTTGGACTCAATGAACCTTAAGGTCTTTTCAAACCTAAATGATTCTCTGATTCTGTAAGACTGTTTTCTCATTAGTCTTGTTGCAACGTTCTTTATAGGATACAGTCTAATACATCTAGGACAATATACCTGTATCTTCATATTGAGTTTACACACTTGATTACATGCTTAGTCTTAATATTTTCTCATTTATTTAAGACATGAGAAATCGAGACTTTTATAAAGTCTGTATTTGATGAACAGATTAAATGAAAATATCCCCAAACTATAATAACTTATCACCAAAGGGTACAGCTATCAATCTTCTTTTATTCATATATGAATATGTGACTCAAAATGTTTAAAAAATTGAAATTATAAAAAGCAAACCTCAAAGATTTCAAAATATTAGTCTGTACCTTGTACATATAACTTTGAAGTCATGATCTGCAGCCTACTGCATGTCATCCAGCCTAAAAAAACAACTCCTTCAGGCTTCCTATACCCTGCAATTTTTTATTAAAAATTTCTTTAAGCTTTAAAACCTTCAGAACTTCAGGAAGTACTAACCTTCAGAATTCTTGATCTTCTTATAGAAGGATCACTACTGGGAAATCAATGCCTCATATCTACAAAAAACAGTATTCAGTCACAAATTACGAACTTTACACCACGCATGGATAATACCAGTTTCTCATCATGGAATTTGTCTGGATGCTGATACTAGTTAGGTAGAACAAATGAATGAATATGTGCCCCAAACGAAAAGCATTTTCCTTCTGAATATTTATAGGTATTAAATCTATTTTTATTAGAACATACTCTCATATTATTTGGATGAACAGTCAATGAATAAAAGAAATGAACTGTTACGTGTAACATTCAAAATACTTCCAACAGGCACTGAATTCGGAGTCACTTATTTTCCATTTTCTAAATAGATGTTTATTGCCCATGTTCCTCCTTTAGTAAATAAAACACTTCTCTTTACAGTACCGTAGTGATGCCGTATAAGCAGCAATATAATGGCACACGGGTACCATAGATAGCAAAAAAAGATACCTAAACTAGGGATATGTTGAACTCTTTTCTGAAGCTCCCCTTACTTAGGGAAGTACGTAATATTTTGAAAGAAAGAATGCTAGGTATGATGCTGTCCACATGCACACATTGTTCCTCATCCTTGTATTTTATCAGATGGGGCTGTTAAAAATGGTTTCATATTTTGACAGAAATGGCAATTTGAGGGAAGTTTTCTTTTTAGAACTATCAAAGCATTTTACTTCCTTATCTGAAAGAAAGGTTAAGGAAAGCATAGGTGATGGGGAGTACACTAATAGAAGAATAGAAATCTTTGAAACAAACACAGCAACTGTGTCAGTATATTAAGTTTCTTGAGATAAATAATGTAATGACATATTAGGACACTCCTGTACTTCCTGCCCTTTGCTATGTTCTGTACTAGAAATGGAGACTAGAAGAATCTGTTCCTCCCAGCTCTCCCTGGAGCTAACTTACCTGGTTCGTAAATTTTGATGAATTGCCAGCAGCTCGACAAATGGTAAGAAGCAGCTACTTTGGTGGCACCTCTGCCATGAATCTCCATGAGAAAGGTGTCAAGAGAGCTCTTCCTTCTCTCCCCCGTGCCAGGTCTTACATTAATGCCACCTTTGGGCACAGCTTCTGCACTGGAAATACAAAGGCTCTGTATCTGTGCACGCTGTCAGATAAGGGTGGCCCCAATGCTGACTGGAAGTCGGTTTATGCCACTGGTTTTTACTTCAGGCCTGTAGAAACCACTGCAAGCCTGTAAGCTTTGCCTGAGGGCATTGGCTTGTTGGCACATGTGCTTGGTCATCTTGAGACAGTCTCTGAAGAGAAGGTGGAGAACAGGACGTTTCAAGCTACTCTGGAGGATGGTCTCTTAGTAGGCATTCAACCTGGGGCTGTTGTTGATGTAGCTTGCACAAAAGCAGTGGAGAAAAGGTTTTCTCCGCTATCTGATTCAAAAGATCCGTGTAGATGCAGGAGGAGGGTGCACCCTCCTCTCACAGCAAAGAAGCACTTTTTAAAAACGAATTTCAGTAAGTCACATTCTGATCCAGGAGTTGATAGGGAAGCATTAACTGGGACTGCGTTTCTAGGTGGTACCTGGGTGGCTTTGGCAGGTCTTCCTTGAGTCCCTTCTGGTTTTCCACATCGTTCTCTCCATAAAGATCCCATGCAAAAGTCTTGATAGAGAAAATATAATTTTATGAGAAATAGTCTGCATAATATTTTATTATTCCTGTTCTAAGTAAGAGAATTAGTGCCCTTGTACCCTTACTGCTTAATTCAGAGAATCTAAAGTTTCCTGCCAGTGTGATACAGAATTCTGGTAACGCAAGTAAAAGTAAGAATGATTGAACACTGCCACAGGTTGCCCAGAGAAGTTGTGGAGTCTTCATCCTGGGAGACACTAAAAACATGACTGGACATGGCCCTGGGCAACCTGCTGTAGTTGATGTTGCTTTGAGCAGGAGTTTGGACTAGAAGATCCCCAGAAGTCCCTTTCAGCCTCAGCAATCCTGTAAATTTACTTCAGTCTTGCTGAGGGTTATGAAGGTAACCTCTAAGGGTTAGCTAAACAGCTCTGGATCATACAGGCACACCTTACATTCAGTCCATTAGTTTTTGTAACCTAAATAGTTTTTCTTCTATTACCAGCAAATGCTTTGGCGATACCACCAGAGGTTATTTTGGTGGTATCTGCTGTGCATTGTCTGAATACAGACTCAGTTTCAGAAAACACCAAATAAGATGTCTTTTGAGATATTTTCTGTGATTATTAAAAGACTGAATATATGCATCAACAGAAACATATGAACAATTTTCAGTAACCATGACCAAAGAGTTTTTTCAGCTGGGTTACTCTATCATGTATTGATCAGGTCTAATGATACTCTTTGTTTTCATTTTTTTCTTCTATGTAAACAGTTTGAAACAGAATTTAAATGCCAGATTCTCCCTTAGATAGACAATTCCCACTAAGCAAATAATTTGTAATGATTAATTTACAGGATGGTTTGCAAGCATCAAATTATACTTAATTCTTGTTCTGTAACTTTGTCAAGGATATTTCAGTGCAAGGTTTATGCTAGAAACAAAGACTGATTTAGGTGAGAATTTAATGTCCTTTCATCCCTCAAAAGGTATAGACGAAGTTATTTATTTCACAAAATGTGACAGTATTAGTAGGATTTAATGGAACACTTACGAAAAGACATCACCAAACCGAGGCTACTGTACATAATTCTAAACTGAGCAAATATAAAGCACTCTATCACAGCAAGGTCAAATCAGCAAATTATTCTCTACTGAACTGGAATTAGATAATCAAACTCATTAAATCCTCAAGTTAATACCAAAAATGTCCTATCTTTATATGTATTCCAAGCGAGTCTAAGGAAGTGGCTCCATGTGGATCCATTGCAGATCGTAACGAAAGAATTTGCACAGAGCTGTTTCACTGAATAATTTGAATAGCTAAGTGCTTTAATACTGCCTGAAGGCTATGGTCTGACATCTCAATTGCATTCTTCAAGGTAATAATAAAAAAATCCAACAAATAAACTTTGATAGACATTTAAATCTTTCCCATATATTAATCCAAAAGGTAAAACCACCTACTTTACCAGGAAACTTATTGAAAAATAGACATTTAGTAGACCTTGTGTATCAGAAAGTCCCAGATGACAAGCTCCAGTCTTCCAAAAACTAAACAACACCAAAGCAATTGTTGAGCAAATTTTACCCCTCTGTGTGGACTCACTGGTTGCTGGCACAATGGTAATGCATATAAAGCATAGTAACCATGCAGAGGTTGCATGGACACACTTCCATTTCTCTAAATTGAAAATATAAAGGACATCTCCAAATTAAGAAAAACAAAATGAAGATGAATGAGCTGCTTAAGGTGTAGTGGAGCTCAGACACTCTTTCCCTCCCATAGGACAGGTCTACACAGTGCAGTGGAGCACATCTCCAGGCAAGTGCTGATGAAGCTTGTCTGATGCCAGAAGCGATACACTTGATGCCTGTTAGCACTGCCCTGGTGCTCAGGTGTAGCACTGAAAATATGCCATAGATAATTCTCGGTGTAATGTGTTGNCTAGGTGGTACCTGGGTGGCTTTGGCAGGTCTTCCTTGAGTCCCTTCTGGTTTTCCACATCGTTCTCTCCATAAAGATCCCATGCAAAAGTCTTGATAGAGAAAATATAATTTTATGAGAAATAGTCTGCATAATATTTTATTATTCCTGTTCTAAGTAAGAGAATTAGTGCCCTTGTACCCTTACTGCTTAATTCAGAGAATCTAAAGTTTCCTGCCAGTGTGATACAGAATTCTGGTAACGCAAGTAAAAGTAAGAATGATTGAACACTGCCACAGGTTGCCCAGAGAAGTTGTGGAGTCTTCATCCTGGGAGACACTAAAAACATGACTGGACATGGCCCTGGGCAACCTGCTGTAGTTGATGTTGCTTTGAGCAGGAGTTTGGACTAGAAGATCCCCAGAAGTCCCTTTCAGCCTCAGCAATCCTGTAAATTTACTTCAGTCTTGCTGAGGGTTATGAAGGTAACCTCTAAGGGTTAGCTAAACAGCTCTGGATCATACAGGCACACCTTACATTCAGTCCATTAGTTTTTGTAACCTAAATAGTTTTTCTTCTATTACCAGCAAATGCTTTGGCGATACCACCAGAGGTTATTTTGGTGGTATCTGCTGTGCATTGTCTGAATACAGACTCAGTTTCAGAAAACACCAAATAAGATGTCTTTTGAGATATTTTCTGTGATTATTAAAAGACTGAATATATGCATCAACAGAAACATATGAACAATTTTCAGTAACCATGACCAAAGAGTTTTTTCAGCTGGGTTACTCTATCATGTATTGATCAGGTCTAATGATACTCTTTGTTTTCATTTTTTTCTTCTATGTAAACAGTTTGAAACAGAATTTAAATGCCAGATTCTCCCTTAGATAGACAATTCCCACTAAGCAAATAATTTGTAATGATTAATTTACAGGATGGTTTGCAAGCATCAAATTATACTTAATTCTTGTTCTGTAACTTTGTCAAGGATATTTCAGTGCAAGGTTTATGCTAGAAACAAAGACTGATTTAGGTGAGAATTTAATGTCCTTTCATCCCTCAAAAGGTATAGACGAAGTTATTTATTTCACAAAATGTGACAGTATTAGTAGGATTTAATGGAACACTTACGAAAAGACATCACCAAACCGAGGCTACTGTACATAATTCTAAACTGAGCAAATATAAAGCACTCTATCACAGCAAGGTCAAATCAGCAAATTATTCTCTACTGAACTGGAATTAGATAATCAAACTCATTAAATCCTCAAGTTAATACCAAAAATGTCCTATCTTTATATGTATTCCAAGCGAGTCTAAGGAAGTGGCTCCATGTGGATCCATTGCAGATCGTAACGAAAGAATTTGCACAGAGCTGTTTCACTGAATAATTTGAATAGCTAAGTGCTTTAATACTGCCTGAAGGCTATGGTCTGACATCTCAATTGCATTCTTCAAGGTAATAATAAAAAAATCCAACAAATAAACTTTGATAGACATTTAAATCTTTCCCATATATTAATCCAAAAGGTAAAACCACCTACTTTACCAGGAAACTTATTGAAAAATAGACATTTAGTAGACCTTGTGTATCAGAAAGTCCCAGATGACAAGCTCCAGTCTTCCAAAAACTAAACAACACCAAAGCAATTGTTGAGCAAATTTTACCCCTCTGTGTGGACTCACTGGTTGCTGGCACAATGGTAATGCATATAAAGCATAGTAACCATGCAGAGGTTGCATGGACACACTTCCATTTCTCTAAATTGAAAATATAAAGGACATCTCCAAATTAAGAAAAACAAAATGAAGATGAATGAGCTGCTTAAGGTGTAGTGGAGCTCAGACACTCTTTCCCTCCCATAGGACAGGTCTACACAGTGCAGTGGAGCACATCTCCAGGCAAGTGCTGATGAAGCTTGTCTGATGCCAGAAGCGATACACTTGATGCCTGTTAGCACTGCCCTGGTGCTCAGGTGTAGCACTGAAAATATGCCATAGATAATTCTCGGTGTAATGTGTTGGCTGTCATTAACTTGGATAGTCTCAAATGGAAGCATAACACAAGGCCAGTGATTGTTACAATGGTGAAAGAGTTTTGTACATAAGCTAACAAAATAAGTTCATATTCCTGCAGGGACCACGTTGCGTTAAGCACTATTTTTGCTCTTAGTGTTGTAGACTTAGTGATCCATGTGTTTTTGACTCCTGGGTTTGAAGTACATCATTCACTATGTGAAGGGATGAAGCACATCGGGAGAAACCTCAGCCACAGGAGCCAGTTCTAAGCAGCCGGAGTATATACTTTGTAAAGCACGGAGTGAACAGGCCAGACTTGCTCAATGTATGGGATACTCGATCCACATCAATACTGAAGTCTCCAGGACCACTTTTTCCTCAGTAAATATGGCTTCTCTTGAGAGGCCAGAGTTTCTCAGAGGAAATCACACTGGCATCCAACAGAGAGAGACTTAAGGTTTGCGGGAAACAGATGAAAATCAGTTAATTATTTTAAAAACGGAGTACAAAGTTTCTCTTCCTTAATCGACTTTATGCGGACATCAAGCACAACAATTAAAAACGCAAATATTCAACTTATTTTACAGCAGCTAAAGAAAGTTAATAGAGACGGGTTATTAACCTTCAGTTTTAAATATTTTTGATATGACATTAAGGCAATCTCACAGAGACACAAATTGGGAGTTTACAAGATTACAAATGGAAAGCTTATTTGCTGCTGTTTTTTGTTTTCCCATTATTCAATGCTAATCACTGTTCCAGTTAGAGTTTTTACCACTGAGCTAATTTCATAGAATACTAATATAGTAAGAAAAATGCAAACACAAATTAATAGTTAAATCTACACTTGTAGAACATTGCCTCTCACTTCCTCTCCTCTTCCTCCCTATAATTTCACATAATTAAAGACCAGAAATTTAAAAGAATATAGAATTTTTCTTGAAAGACAAAAACCCCAGAAATTTCTCTTCAACCTCCCTCTCTCACCAGTCCCATCCTATTTGTAACGTGCAGACTAAATGCCTGTCTCAGTGCTTAGTGCAAACTGTCATAGCATCACTTTGGAATAAATGAAGACTATTTATTGTGCTTTGCCTGTTACTAGAGCAGGTCTAGCTTGTGGGAAATGGCACTCTGTGTCAATTCTCTTCTATCCCAGTTTCACCAGATCCATTTTAAATAGAGTAGAAATTCTGACTACTGTGATTAATTTACCAAAAAAAAAAAAAAAAGGAAAAAAATCAGTTGTTATTTTCAGATTTGATCAGAAGCTGTGTTTTCTTGTGTCCGCTTATTCCTACCATGCCTTGTCCTCCACCAAACACTAACACAAAACCTCCCTTTCTTTTCTTTTCTCGTGGCCTGCATTTCATTTGCTTTTAAAGCTTTTTAAAATGTCACATGGTCCTTTTCAGACATTTTTTTAACAAAGCGCTGAGAAGAGCCATGGAAGTATAAAATCCCGTAATTTACCTCAACCTAGAAGCAGAATTTTAGTTCAGAGAGGTGTGTTGAGTCTGTGGGCTTTTCACTCTTCCATGTTGCGGTAATCCAAGAAATACTGTTTTTATTTTCTCATAGTCAAGTCCCCTCTGTCTACTTGGATTTGTGTGTTCAGCCAATGTGTGTTGCACTTGATACTCTTCTGCCCTGATTCTGCAAATGAGGCCACTGATTCATTTGCATTTCATTTTCTGTTCATGCCCTGTGAACTATAGGTTTGAATGCAGTTGATGGTGTGTACAGAGGCAGCTGCATGGAGCCCTGCTGAACACAGGGTGAAGCTTCAGTGTCTGCGTGCTGCACACTAATTATTATCAGTTTCCAGAATTGGGCTGTGCATAAGCAGCCCAGTTTTCCAGTCTAGTGCACCCCTTCATTCGAATCTTTCTTAATACTTTTCTGTGATATCAATAAATGAGATTATAATTAAAACCTGAGCAGGTCAACAGTGCCTTTAGATTTTCATGTGTAATCTCTTAATCCTGTACTAATATTAGACATTGGTCTTTTTTTCAAATCCTGTGTTTAACATGTCTGTGCTAGTTCTTAATTTACCCAAAGATTAGCTTTGGTAAACCAACCCATGAGTGTTTCACAGCAGTCAGCTCATTTCCTTTTCAGTTCGTCTTTTATGTGATTTATTGCTTGCTGAGAGAGCCTAATTAAATCTAGTGGACCACTGGTATACATATATTGGAATATTGACATTTTATCACCAATTAGACTGTATTCGTTATCTTATTATCCTGTTAGCTGGCTTTTTATCACTTTACCTTACAGGATTAGGAAATGCTTCTTCCTCTGCTTTTCAATGTATTTGTTTTCAATTAGGGTGTTGAGGTTTTTTATTTGGAAAATAGAAGCTTTACATGTCAGAAGATAAGTATACAGGGCGTGAAGATGTACGTAACTGGAAGGCATAATCATCTGAAATCGCCTTCTCTTTTTCTCCACCTGTATTCTCTCTCTTTCCAAAATACGTCGCACAGTTTGATAAATTAAGCTCCTGTATGCAAATCTGCCTTCAAGCTAGAATTGCTTTCTTTTTTCCACATCGTTTTGCAACAAGAAGCTTCTAATTCAACTGTAATATCTTGCTAAATTGTAATGCGCACTTGTTTCACTTGGAGATAGCGCTGCAGAAAAGACTGTCCCCTCACTTCTCCTCCTGAGTGTCTTGCACCAGTAGGTATCTTTAGACTTCAGAAGAGCGACTGTGTGGGACGCTGCAGCATTAAAAGCAGGGGGAGGTGTTGTGGGAAGCTTAACCCAAAGCAATGGTTGTATCAGAGCTGCTGTAGGGCTACTTGACGCCCCTTGACTGTCTGTCTCTGCAGCTGGTTATTAGAGAAAAACAGCATCAAAGCGTATGTGGGCAGATGTGCTTGTACAACACCATTTGTATTGTATGTTTTCTATCCCTCATGAAGTATTTCTGAGGCTTCTCAGCAAAGGAATGGAAGAAAGCTGAGAAAAAGAGAGTGCTAAGTCAGTTCTGGAGAGCTGGCCTGTGTTTGTTGTAACAACTAAGAAAAAAGAAGAGTTGTGCCTGGGGTCCAAAATCCCTGTTTATACTCCAAAAATTTCTTCACCCAAAACTACTGTGGCCATGGACAGCCAACCTAGAGGGGACAGAGCCTGACCCACGCTTTTTTTAAAGCCGTATGCAAAAGTTGTCTGGAAAAGAGGTTGTTGGCATCTGGTATAACTGTTCAAAGAAGATTGCTAACAGTTACACACTCTGGACAATCCTTGACCAGTAGCTGGGTTTTCTTATATTTACTAGTATATATTTATGTGTAGAGGCTTTCTTCGCACAATTCAGCTTTCTGCTACAATCTGAAAATTGTGTTGCATTTCATTTATTTAGATTACAGGGTGAAGGAAATCAACATTGAAATGCCTGTGCAGAGTGGTAGAAGTGGGACTGGTCTACATAAAAATTTGAAAAAGAAAAAAAAAAAACAAATGGATTTCTGTTACAAGTCATTATAACAACGCTGATGTCAGTAAGGTTGAACTATTTTACATAGGCACTATCCAATATTTAGCATCCTGATACAACTCATAATAGATAATCTTCACAATATCTTTCTGTAACATAAAACATCTTGCATTTATGTGCGGTTTTTTTGCACACACTGTGATGATAATTAATGAGATGCTTTACCTATCTGCATTTTATCTTAATTTTTGGTAGGTGTTAATGATGAAATTATAGAGAATATGAAGCCACTATACTAAATATATACTGTTAAAGTATTTTCTACATATCAGGAGACTTGCTCACCAAGATTATTATCTATGGACTACAGGATTTTTTAGCAAAACAGCCTGTAAAAAATAGAAGGTATAAATTAACAGGCTGCACTGTTGTTTACATTAGAAATGCATGGTATCTCAGTGATACAAGGAACATCTCTGATGCATGATGATGGAAGCAAACAAGAATGATATTTATTAGTGTTTATTACTTTAAACCAACACTGAAATTGTTTCCTCTTAATAGATTTTGTTATTGTGGCATGATCTGCAGTAGCTGAGGTGCCAGCACATTTTTTTTCTTTACTGTTTTAAGGGGCAACAACCTCTTCCAGAGGTGCACAGAGAACAGGAAAGAGTTTAAGTTTTAAATCTTCTGTCCGCCTTCAGCAAGATCTACCAGAAGATGTCCGTCCTTATTACTTTTGTATGTCCCTTGAATATATATGCCCCTGTTGATAACCACTTCTGTTGATGTATGCTGGTATCTGCCCTACAAATACACTACAAAGAAGGGATAAATTGCTCTGCCTTCCAGAGGGATTGGGAAGTCTTAGTTTCCATCCTTGAATCATAGCACTGGTGGATAAGGGTAAGGTTTTCAGGATGAATATGGAAGAAACCTTTAAGGTTCCTCTGCCATGAACAGATATCTAGGGTCCAGTGGCAGTGAATATTTATTCGGTTCAGTTGCTGATGAGAACTTTAAAAGGAGAGAAATATGTTACATTCTGTCCCAGAAGTGGACACAGTATACTATTTTTTCTAGAGTAACTGATACCTAACGCAGATTAACTAGGGAAATGTACAGGTTATTAACATAACCCCAAAAGACTTACCTTACTGAATTGCAAGAAAGGTTTTCATATGTGTTCATGAATTTACTTTGTAACCTGCAGCGTTGTTGACAGTGGAATAAAATTATTTGTTTTCATTCTAGACTTATAGCGAACTCTATGAAGATTGTAACAATGTCGGGGAATTAAGTGTACATTAAAAATACGATTACTGAATAGTCCTTATATAATGAAGTAGCCTGCTTCATAATGTGTTATTATTCTCATGATGATCTAACAACTTGTATCACAGATGCATTAGTTGAAGTAGCAACAGCAGCAGAGATAGCAGCATAAACATCATGCTCCACTGCCTGCCCTGTGCTAAAGAAATTAGAGTGTAGGAGGAAGAAACATAATATTGAGGGTGCTGAGACTGACAGCCATGGAACTGATGAAGTCTTATGAAATCAACAGCATGTAGGATACATACTCACCAATTACGATGATAGGGTTTCGCTGAAAGGTGGACCCGTTATCATTACACCCAAACAGAGCTGTTAAGACAGCTTCCAAAAGATCGAGAGCAGCACATGTAGTTCTAAATAGATAATAAAAGTTGGTTGAATCCAGCAGCTCTTCTAATGCAGTCTCATGCTGTGTCCTATCAGTATGAAGTCTGAACTGTGAAATATTTTTTTTTCCATTCTGGGTTTGGATTATTATTGTCATCTGGCTTCAAAATATTTTGTAGCCTATTCTTGTCAGGCATGCCACACTGTCTTGTTCCCACACGCTGTACCGAGAGGCTGATACCACCACGTTTTTAGCACCACGTGTGTAATATGTGTGCTACTGCCAACTGCAGAGTAAATTCTCATGACGACCTGTTGGGTAGGCTTTTGCTTGTTCGATTGTTTTCCTGAACAGAATGCAGGATTTATAAAAATTATTTTGTGTATAACTGACCAGCTTCATTGTGAGGTGTGACAGAATGCATGTTGCATTTATTTGTCCTTCAGCTGGTACGCTGCGCTCTTTTCGTTAGTCTGGGAGAAGGGAGGAAAGATTGCTTCTGCCAGATTCCCTCAGTGGGTGTCCTGGCGGTGGAAAAGGTCGGCAAAACTGCTAGGTGTGCAATTCCCAGAAAAAAAAATTGGTAGCCCACAGCACAAGCAATTGAAGAAAAACCTGGGTTTTGCTTTGCTCTTTTTATTTTTCTCCTTTCATATATTAAAAACCTTTGAGAAGTACCTATAAGGAAATTATCTAGGCAGATCCACCCCTGTGGATCAGCTGTAGCTGATTTGGGAGTCTCATCATATATGTGGCTGAAAGACAATTCCTACTTACTGAAGTTGTACTGTCACAAACAACCAAACATAATCCTGTATATAAACTTATCAAAATGCAAAACCTTGTTGTTTTGCTTGTTAAAAAGCTTCTGAATTCATAATTGGTTAAAATCAGATTATTTTTGTGCCAACACTGTCATTTCTGTATGCATTGCTTTTTCTTCCTTTGGGCTTTCAAATTAAAAAAAAAATTAAAAAAAAAAAGGAAAAAGCTAGAAGCACTTTCTTTAGTTTGAAATTGTCTTTCATAAGCATGGGAAGCCATAATTAAACACAGGATTCTGGGTCAGGTCTTACCTTTATCTTGTAGAGCAGTACAATATTTCCTTCTGGGTATGCCTCACTTGTCATGTTCTGGAATCACATACAACTTTTTCTTTAATGACTGTATTACTTTGTTCAGAGGAATTGTGATCAATTAGCAGAACCAATTCTTTCCTCTTCTTTCATTTCCACTCAGATGCTTAAAGAAGAAACTGGTAATAATGTCCAAGATGCATTTTGTATTGTTATATTTCATAGAATCATGGAACCATAGAATTGTTTAGGTTGGAAAGGACCTTAAAGATCATCCAGTTCCAACCGCCCTGCCATGGGCAGAGACACCTCCCACTAGACCAGGTTGTTCAAGGCCCCATCCAGCCTGGCCTTGAACGCTTTCAGGGATGGGGCATCCATAGCTTCCCTGTGAAGCTTGTCCCAGTGCCTCATCACCCTCACAGTAAAGCATTTCTTCCCAATATCTAATCTAAATCTACCCTCTTTTAGTTTAAAACTGTTAACCCTCATCCTATCGCTACGCTCCCTGATAAAGAGTCCCTCCCCATCTTTGCTGTAGGTCCACTTTAGATACTGAAAGGCCACTGTAAGGTCTTGTTTCTGTCATTTAGGTCTTCAACATCACTTCATTTCTCTGGTATGATATCCTGATCTTCTCTCTTAAGAGTAATATCTTACAGGTTTGTGTGGACACTACATTTTAGCAGCATGCTTGCGTGCAGAGGTCATTGCTACAGATATTAAGTGAAATTCATCTCAAGAATGATTCCTAACAAAAAACACTTGTCGCTTTTCTCTAGCTCCACAGTTCAATTTTCAGTGCATCTTCACCTCCATTTACTCAGGTTTGTAGCTGCCTTTGTATACCTGTATTGGTCCTCTTCTTGTCTGGCTTTTTGCAGATTGTTGCGGCACAAGTTTCACAATATGAGTGAGAAGTTGTACTGATGCCTTAGCAAAATATTTATTGCTCAGAATTCATCTTTTCATGCAGCTGCAGATTCTATTCCTATTGAAGTATTTATAGCAAACCCATCACCAAAGTCCAAGAAACTCATGGCAAGCAGAAAAAAATACATATTTACACAAAGCCGACTTAGAGGACTGCTGTGTTTAAACACTAAAAGTTCTTCCTTCACATATATGATTTTGCAAAACACTTAAGGAGTCTTCATACTTAAATGCCCGAGGAAAGTAAGGGATTATTTCTATTAATACTTGCGTAAAACAGTAGGAAAATTCAATGAAATCCTAGAATATCTCAAGTAACTTTGTTTAATGCTTGTTTATACCAAGCCACACATGTGAGGTCACATTCATTTTACGATCACAATTAAAATAAGTTCAATTGAAGAACACTTTAATATTAACATGCAGGAAGAAGAGAGTTTAAATTTTTAGGTCTATCTTGTATTTTTAAGCTCCATGACAAAACTGGTTAGTACCATTTTACAGCACAGAGAATAGTGCTGCCACTGTTTTATATACAGTCCCAACTGAAAAACAGCTTTTTTCCCCTTTACTTGGTGACATTTTCTTTTTGGTTATTAAAAATAGAAAAGGACAGCTGCATACTTAGATGTGCATTAACTTCATAAATTGTTAATCCTGAAAAGACATGCTGCTCACAGAGGGGGTTAGTTTAATGCTGCGGACTGCCATTCAGTGACTATCACTGTTTCTTACGTCTGAAATCGTGCACATCAGGCAATATTTGCTTCTCTATAAATTGAGCCCATTCTCAGGGTGTCCCTTGATGCAAGCAAGAGTTTCATTTATTTTTTAAGAAAAGCTCAAGTAAAAACATAGACATGACTGAAATGGTTGTCTAGCCTGTGTCCCTGAGCAGAAATGAGAGGGAAGCAGGTTTGAAGGTCAGCACCGATGCTCCTCCATGGAGAGCATTAGCTCCCAGCTCTGTCCCGGGAGGGCTCTCGTCTTGGGTGACCCTGTCCCAACACCCAGGCTGGGCAACTGTTGGGGCATCCAGCCATGTGTTGAATACTCTGAGCAGGACACCTGGCCCCGCTGCCCGCATGGTCAAGGCTGCAGTGAACCTCTTTGTGGGAGGCAGGCACCCGATTTCCCTACGTGGATGCTTCAAAACAGGGTTGGACAGGCACTGAGTGACGTTCGGAACCTGCAGTGGTGGGCAGGATGGGGAAAGAGCACAGCACATTCTCATGGATACTTGTGTCCTAGTTACGAGCAGGATTTTGCAATGGATTTTGTCTCATGTTACTTTTGTTGGCTTTGCTTTTGCTCAGCTTCTGCATATACTACCATTTCCAAACCTCTTTCACTCTTGCACTTCCAAGCCATAAGCTTTTGCTTGCATTTTTGTGAAACTAAAATGCTCAACAAGCTTAGCAAAATCTTTATCAAAGAAACATGGAGCAGGGGGAGATCTTGAAATTTTTCATGGCTTACATGGCGGAAGAGTAGCAAATATCTCAAAGCTCTGTTCCAAATAGGGCAAGACTGAAAGCCACATCAAAAAAAGAGAAGATTTAGGTATATGTGCTGGAACCTAGACAGCTAAGTCCAAATTGTCATCCTAAGAAACCTTCACTCTGTAAACTCTTGCAATCTCTAGCAGAGTTTCCCACTTTCCAGGCTTTTAGCTTTCCACATGCATGTGCCTGGACCGCCTACTGAGGTTGTTCCACAAGGCAAAAGATAATTCATCATCTGAAAGTGATGAATCCTCTCCTAGCAGCTATGTTTTAAAAAACATATCTAAATACACAAACTATAAGAAATGAACTGCCCTGGTTCCGGTACAGAATATATTTCTAACAGTGCTATTTTATGGTCACCATGAAAACATTTCCAAGGTTTTGGAAACAAGGAGGTTTTAGAAGGTGCTAAAAAGGAGCTGAGAACTTGCAAGTCCAACTGTAACATTGCTGAATATAGGTGCATGTATTCAGGTTAATCCATGAGAATAAAGGAGACGCGCTGAGTGAGCCTGGCTCCTGTTCTGTTGTGAGCCTGGTGGCAGACCGGAGCACCTTCATCAGCATGGCTAACGTGAAGCCAGATTCACAGCGGTGCAACTCCATTCTGAATCTGAACCACACTATCAGAAATGTATCCATATGAATGTGCCAGAACTGAAATTCTCATTATTGAGCATGACATTAACAGTAGGAAGCAAAGGAGATGGTGATTGTAAAATAATTGCCTGCCTCCACCTGCTGAGGAAAAAAGTGGCATTTTTTGTGTTATATGGATGGATTATATAACGTCTTGCCATTAGGAGAAAAGTATTTCTATATCTATATTTTTAGTACTGCATGCATTGTCCATAGATACTGCATAATCCATAGATATTCATTCTAATTACTTTACCACACTTCAAAATTATTCCTATTTTTTGTCCCTTTCTCCCTTTTATTCTTTCGTATAAAGACGTTAAATAGCTTCCGACAAATACCATAAAAGTGATCTGTGAAAGTATTGCTTCAGTTGTATCAGACACAGGGTGATGTAGGATGGGGAGGATAAATTTATAGCACTGATTGTGTTCAGAAAAATCTGCTGAAATATTTTTTCAGTGAAAAATATGGCTTTCATCGAAAGCTAAAGTATTTTAAGCACATGGATTTACTTTTTTTTCCCCTAGAAAAAAGCAATTTTAAGGAGAAAACCAGGTAATTTCCAAAAACATTGGAAGTTAATTTAATAACTAAATTATTTTCTTTACTTATAGGGATGTCCCCACTTTCTGTACATTATTGTATAAAAATGCAACAATCATCCAACTTGCTAAAATGGCAAAGCTTATGTCTTAAAACAAGAAACAAAAGCCAAATACCACCCTGAGCAACAGAAGAAGCAATTCTGTTCTAGACCCTTATCTATTTTAAAAAATGCAATACCTCTACTATTATTAAAATATTACAAATACCTGTGTTTTCTGATTTCGTATTATGAAGATATGCCAAAGAGGATAAATTATAAACAAAAAAGATCAATGACAGGAGGTTGAAAACTAAAGTCAAAGAAGCTATTAAGTTTACTGTGAACAATGGTCTTTTATTTTATTTTGGTTTGTTATACAAGGAAAAGTTGGTGACGTGTGCCAGGAAGTGTTTCACAACTGGTTTAAAGAATCCAATTTAAAGTCTTTCTCTAAAGAAACAGAACATATAGCCAATATTTTTGCTCTTGCTTTAGTATAATTATGTTAGTATAATTATGAAGAACATGCCCAACTACAATAAGGAAATACCATTGTATTGCAGTCACCGCTCCCAGTTCGTGAAGCCCCTAAACTGTGATTGTGGGAAAATGGAAGAATATATCAGAAATATCTCTAAACATTTGCTTTTTTTTTTTTTTTTCTTTAAATGGAGACAGTCTCTTTCAGAGGAAATCTCAAAGTTTTTGTTCTGTCAATAAAATTGCCTGCCAGTAAAATTGCCATCTCCCGTCTGTGACCTTGCCTGGAATACAGGCAGCTCTGCCATTCATGCATACTAAGGATAACATGAAAGCTGGATCTTAAGTGTGCAAGTTACAATATCTTGTGTGAAGAATGTAGGACTCCATATCAGCACATTTTTCTTCCTCTTTTCCACATTTCTTTACACTCTTTAAGGCTGATAAAAAACAACAGGGGATAATTTCATAAACTTTTGACTGCGGAGTGAAAATCAATCAGAATCATCCAGAAGAACCAACATTGTGATCACTGGATCTTCATTCATCTTTTCCACTAAGGGCTTTGGGTTCCTTTGTTTTTCTAAATTCATCAAACCACAGTAATTGTGTGGCATACCATGCATCAGTAGACCAGAAATGC
Organism: Chionis minor; assembly: GCA_013398295.1. Taxonomy (NCBI): domain Eukaryota; kingdom Metazoa; phylum Chordata; class Aves; order Charadriiformes; family Chionidae; genus Chionis; species Chionis minor. Next base: position 343,203 of record VZSF01008715.1, read on the forward strand.
TAGTAAGAATGTACATGAAGGACCTCTTCCACAGTCTCGTGAGAAAAACCTGTTTCCTACTTTATGATCTTGATTTTACTTTCTCTTGCCCCAGCTGTACTTTATTTTGTAACCCCAAAATAATATTGGAATTTATTTTTTAAGAATTCAGTGGGACTTATTCAAGTATGTTATTAGTATGCAGTTGTCATATAATATTTTCAGTGGTAGATCTTGAAGTGTTCTACAGAAGGGACCACTCACGTTTTGCAGATGGAGAAACTCAGCATCTAAAAATATTATATATACAAACAAAATATTATGACCGAGATAGAAGCACACTGACTTTCATATTTACATTGAAAAGCGGAAGAAAATTACATTTTCAGGCACAAAACCAGTTTGTTCAGGGTAACTGCCTCTTGTATTTGGAAGCTCCATGTACAGCTGAACAGGAAAGATACACTGTCATTGGTAAAGCTTGCTTAAATCAAGCTAGCATATCAGGGAATCAAAATAGTAATATTAGGAGAAACAAGAGGTCAATGAAGGTAGCAAAAGAGGATTATTTTGATCCTGGGTTTGTTTTGGGGGAATACAAAAAGTGAGAAGAAAGGGCACCCATAGCCTTTTCCCTGCTCGCTAAGTGTACAGATTGCACTTGGAAATCTGAGTCACTAAAGTCACATCATCGTCCCCTGGCAGTCCTTACACATACAGACTGGTCTTTTTTGTCAGCTCTGGATGGTGGCAGAAAAGAAGGACCATCTCAGCTGTCATCAGAAGCAGGCTGGAGTTTGGATTTCTCTTGGAAACATCCAAATGTGGAACTGCAAGTGTTATTGTAGACTCATGTCGACATCTGTAAGGCAATAAATGAGTCTTGTATTCTGCAAGAGTAAATATTCCCAAGCCTTATGGCTATTAGAAGAAAAGTGTGTTTTTGTATCAACTGCCATTTATCTTTTTCTTAATTTTGTGTGGTTTAGTTTTTTGTACAGCTAAGATATGATAGCTTTTACAGGAATGGAATGAAAATGCCAATTAATACAAAATAAGATTATATTCATTATAAATGATCACTTACTAAAAGGCATTGAATGCCACTTTTCTAACTCTGTGACTTTTCTTTTGTGACAATATTCCAATGCATTATTCCATTTGCTGGTCAATCCTCTGTTGAGCCAGTCAAAGGTGGGAAAAGAAAATAAGACAAAGTAAATTAGTTTAGCTTTAATGAAACCCTAGTAAAGCAATTATTGACTGTGCCTTTGGTCAAACTGAGGTAGAACTATTAGTGATAATCAGAGTGACATTACACTTTCTGTGTAATGTTTTTATGATAAGGTAGGTTACTATGATGAAATGAAAATTGTGTAGGTTTATTTGGCAAATGAAATTTGATGTAAAAAATTTCAATAGTACTGTCTGTTCACTCTCCCAAGATGAATTTTAATGTCTTTTTCCTTCCTTCCCTCATTCTTTTTGTTACTATGCAAAGCTACAAAAGCCACTCAGCTCCTAATTGAAACATTCTTCAGATAATTTACTGGAATGTAGGATTGTGGTGAAATGTATAAATAAATGTGTCTTTTTCCTCTAAAATTCTCATATTTTTCCATATAGGGCTTTTTTTACTGTTTTCATTGCCTCCATTGGGGCTAAATTAGATATTGACTAGTAATACCTATATTTCAGTACTGCTAAGATATGATTTTTGATTATCTCAAGATTTGATACATTTTATTACAAAAAAATTATAAGAATAATGTAAGGAATGAAATTTTCACTAAAGAACACTGTCACTCTATTTAGATAGCCTTCTGTACTCATTTGGTATTCAATTTACAGGATAGTAGAAAATTAGTCCCTGTTTTATTATTTAACATTTTTATTATTTAAAAACTTTGCAAATGTAGTTAATATTTCAAGAAAGAGTGAGTTTAAACAAAAATATTTCGGTCTGAGCTGGGTATAATTCATTCATTGCAAACTGTAGTAATTAAATATCTCAGTTGTGTATATTGATTGTGTTTCCTGATATCTGAAATATTTGGAATAAGAGGAGGATGAATTATTCTTACCCTTTCTAATGCTGCTTTCACCTGAGCTAGGAACTAGAGTCTTTTTTATTTGGTCAGGGATGGAAACATCATATGTAAATGCAACACAGCTAGCAGTCACCTTACAGAAAGTATTTCTGATGAGGGGTTTAAGGAATAAAGAAACATTGCAGGCAAGATCCCTTCACTTCCAAATTATGCGTTGCATGCACAAGCAAATTGGAATCTGAAGGGTATATAGTGTCTGCAGGACTAATCTTACAAGCCTGAAGTTGCTCAAAACAGGCCTGGTCCTTTGTCCCTTGATTTCTGCTGCAAGAAGATAGGAGGAGTTAATTGGGAAGAACTAGGGTGAGGCAAGAAAGTGGTGCAGGAAGTTTTGAGGAAAGCATGGAAAAGCCAACCAGGACTTGGCTGCTTCATAGACCTAGGTAGCTGCCTAACCTAGGACATGGAAGAGTCTTCTGGAAAGTGGTATTTTCACCTATACCCAAATGAAACTCAGACACATTGAGGAAGCAGGGTCTTGTGTTTGAATGGAAATTGCTCATAGGCACTTTTGTATATCAAAAACAACGTGGTTTTTTAAGTCTTAAATGGGCTTGCTTAGAAATAAGAAGAATTAAATTATATTTCTAAGAAAAGGTCTTAATTTTGCACCTCTTCCACACCAATTTTAAGTATCTAGCTGTGGAAAATATCACTTTATCTCCTTCCAGATGATCTGCTTTTTGTTGATTAAAAAAAATTAAAATTTTGTAGTTTATTGCTTTGGCCCTTGTTTGTCAGTCCCTACATTAAATCTCTCAGTTTTATGTCAAACATGGGTCACTTGTCTTCATCCTCAAGGCTTTTGGTTGCCTACCCTCACCTGGTCTCTGTCATTCGCTGTTGCAATGTTAATTCTTAGCCCCAGCCAGGCTGGTGACTTTCTCTATTACTCACATTCATATCACCTCTGATGTTGCTTCTTACTTGAGGGAGAAGACCCTACTAACAACTGCAAAGTTATTGTGTTATTATCCTTCAAAATCCTCCTTAGAACTCTCTGATTTTCTGCTGCTCGTATAAATTTTGACAAAAGATTAGACAGCTGGAGGTCTGAGACAATCAGCCTATCATGCTGACCAATGCTGTATTTTTTGGTACTTTCCCATCTGTCTGCCTCTTCCCATCTGTTGTTTCATGTCTTGCTCTTAGATTTTAACCTGTTCAGGGCAAAGGTCATCTATTAATTAATGATTATTCAGCCCAACTACATTATGCACAGTGCAGCCTATTATTAGAACATATAGTCTGCAACAGAAATAATATTAATAACAACAACCACCTCAGTGACAGCAGTAAATCCTTTTTAGAATTTACTTCTTATTACCTTTATAGGATTAAATGATGAGGAAACATTCAGGTTAGTTCAAGATACTTAACGTCGCTTTTCTCGGCAAGTATTATCTAAGAATTATCTGAAGAAATTTTGCAATATTTCAAATATTGCTGTTAGGAATCCCTGTATGTTTTGAATTTCCAAATGTGACCAGTGTAGACTTGTCCCTTAAATGCTGTTGATTTTGTCTTGTCAAAAAAGTAGTTTGTTCTGCAAATACTCAGGATTTCTGTTAAGAACTTCACATTGTCTTTACTATACTGTAGTTGTAATCTCTGTGGTTTCACTGTTTCCCAAGGAGAATTAATTTAATGAATTCAGCTGTCAAGTTTTTTATCTGTTCGTGGGTTTATGTCATATAGTCATAATATTTTGTTTGTATATATAATATTTTTAGATGCAAATTATTTGAAAAGTATTTTGCTTTTTGCAGAGGAGAACATGTTGTGTGCAGAGTAAATCCATTATCCTTTACATATTCAATAGTCTTTATTTTACTTAAATCTGTACCATATAAATAAGATCAGTTTTCTGCATGTGTTTTTGTGTTTTCTGTGGCTATTTACTTGCAGTGAATGCTTTGAATGTTCCATAAGGCTGATCTAGGAATTTGGATCTAAAGATAGTGTGTTATTATCAGCATGTGTTTATGTAGTTTAGGATGCAATGCCCCATTAACTTCATATTGTTTTACTTTATTTTTCATGTACCAGACCTTAATGATAAAACTGATGAATGGCACTGCTATAGTTGAAATGTTGGTCTGAAATGTACTTCATGCTACACATGTACACTTCATGTACACAGAAGTGAGAAAGACCTCATTGATGACCATCACATTACCTAGGTAAACCCTTCAGCAAACATTTTCACAGAACTCTTGCAGATTGAGAAGTTTCTATTATCCCAGGGACCAGTGAGGAGAGGCATAAAACTATACAAATATAATCTGAGAGCATTCTGAATTGCTGCCCTCTTATGCCTGAACCTTTTGGATAATTCACTGTGGACTCCCACCCAGTTCATATAATTCACTGCGAGTTCTCAGTAATCACAAGTAAAATGCAAACTTGATTCAAGTGCGCATTTCCCATTGTTTCACAATTGCTTATTGCCTAAAGAGCTATCATAAGTATCATGTAGGCCTGACAAGATTGCTGGTGTCTGAAATATTTCTTTAATGGGAGACTTTTTCTAATGCTAAAGCCAGCACATGATATTTTGACAGCTTTTTGTTTTATTCACATTAACATTAATTTATTTTGCATGCCAGTAGAAAAGAAACCTATAAAACTGAAAAAGCTAGAAAGAAGAAATGAAGATTACACATTTTATCTAAAGAGACTGACAAAGTAATTGAAAAAGCAAAGTAACATGAGATGATACTAGACAAATGAAAATAAAAATTATTGAGGAAAAATTTTGGTTTAGTATCTGAAATTGAGTGGGGAAGCAAGCCACAAAGGTGATGGTTGATTCTGTCCCTTTTTTGTTGTTTGGGTTGTCTTCTGTTCATACTGTTAGAACAAAGTAACCAAGACTGAGGCCACCAACAGTCCCCAAAAACGAGAGTTCTCACCAATGAGTTGTGAATAAACTTTTCTTAAAAGAAAATATCAAAACAAAGATTCCTGGAATTGCTGTGTTAGTCACTCTCCCTCTGCTTTAACTCATGTTGGAGCTTCTAAGAGAGCAGCAGTGATTTTGGAAGTGACAGAATCCCTGAAGTCCCAGTCGTGGTTTAAACCCAACCAGCAGCTAGGACTACACAGCCACCTGCTCATCCCCCTTCCGTCCCCAGGAAGGGCAGGGAGAAGAAGGAGAAAAGGATGGGAAAGGGAAAAAAAACACTCGTGTGTTGAGATAATAACAGTTTAATAGAGCAATATCAGAAAAGGAAAATAACAATACTAATAACAATAATAATAATGGTGACACAAGTCACTCTTACAGCCCGGTGAATTGTCACTATCCCGAGTAGTGATCGTGCATTCCCCGCCTCAGCCAACCCTGTTTATATACTGAGTATGATGTTTATGGTACGGAATATTCCATTGGCCGTTCCATTGTTCAGTCTATACTCCTTCTCAGCTTCTATAGGAAGTGAAAAAGAATCCTTGAAAAGCATAAATATCACTTAACAACAGCTAAACCTACATGCATTGTTGACATTCCTTTCATACCAAATCTGAAACACAACAACTGCTAGAAGGAAGATTAACTCTGTCCCAGATGAAACCAGGAGAGTCCCACTGAAATACATTTCTTACTAGTAGATTTTATCGGAGGTGGCATTTTTTGACATTCCATGTATACTTTTATTGAAAGTAAACTATATTTTGATGAGGACATTATGAAGTCAGTGTATTTAATGCATGTGTGTGCCACAAGAAGGCAAATAATTGTTTCACATGTGTTTCAAGTTGCCATAAGCCATCACTGAAAAGTGTAATCCCTTCCCTTGAATACTCTTCCTCATCCCTCTGGTGCCTTCTGTTCTGGCACAAGCATTTATGTGGCCACATGGGGAACCACATCTGACAGCTGAGAAGTTAAAACGAATTTAGGAGAAACAAAATACGACTGACTCAAAGAAGAGTGTTGCTTATCTGGGCGGAAAGAGATTCAGCTTCACGTTGCCTAAAACTCTGATTAGGTCTTTGCCAAACACAGACCCGGTGGCTAAAAGACTATTTCACAGTTGAGCAGATGCCCAACTAATATTAATATTTACAAAGCAGAAGGCAGCTGCCAGCAATGTGGTTGACAACAGACTGAAATTCCTGAGTGACTTACAAATAAATATGTCCTTAGAAGAAAGGGGAAGAGAGGGCGGAAGAGGAATGATAATATCTGGCAACCTCAGAGGGGCCCCCTAAGATCGGGGGTCTGTATCAGTGATAAATGAGGATATAACAGACAGTGTCCTTCCCCAGCCCAACCGCTGTTTTTTCTGAATGCAGTCTGAGGACAATGAATAGGAAATAGAAATGAGTCTCTAAACCCACGAGTTAAGCAGTAATTTGTAGTTTGTCCTATGAATCCTGGGAGGGAGACACACCTGGGATGCGTTCCTGCAATGCAAAGATGGAGTGGTTGTCTTTCTTCTTTGTTACTACTGCCCATGTAAAGTGATTGCAAGTGTGTCGTAGGCTTTTTTTTCCCCCTTCCTGTAACTTTAAGCCTGTGTTAGAGGTGATTTCAAGGAAATGGTTAAGAAAGATAGACTTAAGCTATTTGCATCCTTGAGCCTGAGATTCTCGTAGTGCCAGGTATCTTGGTGTTGCGAGAATAGAAATGTACTTTTCCTTTTAGTTGCAAGGGCTAGAGTGGGAGCTGGAAGTCTGGCATCTGGGTCACTCATCCAGTGATCAACATTAATGAAGTAAACTTTCTGCCAGCACCAGTTAGGGGAAAGAAGCATTGACGTCTTAAGGGAGCAACATGATAAAATGTCCTGCTTTTGATACCATTCTCCTGACTCCTTTGTGTGGTAAATTGAGAATACCACTCTAGGTAATTCTAATTAACTTCCAGGCACCAAATTAATCATTTGAAGATAATTTGGTGGAGTTTAATATCAATTAACTGTTTCTTTAAGGGAAAAAATTATATCTAATAAGCATTTTTCATGGACAGAAGAAAATATTTTAGCTCTTAACTGATAGCCACTGCAAAATAACCAGTCAAAAAAAGGCAAATAATATTAGCACGGAGAACTGAGCATGAACCTAGTGGACAGTTTGAAAATAATAGACAAGCTCATATACCAGACGTTGCTGAGATAGACATACAGTTTTAACTGGTTTTACTGTAGCAAGTGAAGTTATGGAAGAGGCACGCTTTTTATGAAAGTTGTTCTCATTTGTAATGTATACCAATGCATTCATTTCTGAGATTTCCTTCAAGCATCACAATTATTTAAAGTACCTACGTTTTCAGATTTGGGGCAAGGGTAAAATAATTCTACGGGTGGAAAAAAAACAAGACAACCATTCTACATGTAAAATGCATTTGCGTCAAATTGCTTTTGTTCTAAAATAACCCAAACCCTTCAATCTCAAGATCAAGCTCAGTCTTACTGTACTGTATAATATTTGTATTTTTTTACTATTAGTCTGCTGTTAGTGGAGATTAATACAGCATGTGATCATCGCTCAAAAAAGTGATGACTTGTCCCGAGCATCCTTCAGGAAGAAAATTCTGTACTGCTTCAGTGAGTCTTCTGTCCAAATAAGTTACATGCAAAATGGGAAGCATCCGGTTGACTCTGGAAGTTTGTGTTGTCTACTAGGAACTTGTCAGATAACTTTACAATATTCCTTTTGCTGTGAGCCCTGTGAAGACTTGTTAAAATTTGCTTCTGGGATTTTGCAGGTCTTGCAATCTGTTTGCTAAACAGTGGTCTCTTCAAGGATAATCAGGAGAGTTGACATCTTTGGCTGTAAAGCATTGACCTAGAGACGTAGTCTTGAAACAGATAAAATCTGTCATGCATTATATGCAGTGGATGGGTATTGGTGGTTTTCTGACATTCAGTCTTTTAATGGTGATTCAGCTTGTATCTTATCTTTTCCAAACATTTCATTTTCTTTATGTATCTCCAGTATAGCTTCAATGCGGTAGCCATCTCTAATTCCGCAAAATAAAAATATCCTCTTTGATACTTGACTCTGTAGTTGGATATGAAAAATTACTGATCTGTCTTGTTATCTTTAGCTTATCTGCTGAGAAAAGACACTTCTCAGAATGACTACAAAATTTTCATATTAATATACTTAATAAAAAGCTGTGGACTCTTCATTGTTTTTACTGAAATGCAACAAATTGTCTATGTCACGATTTCACTGACTGTCTCCTATTTAAGCACTGTTTTGCCTGCTATGAAACCCAGTTGGAAAAGTAACAAATGGAAGGCGTATGGTTTTGTTATTTGTTCAAAACAAGATGAAGGTGAAGTATCTAATGAATTCAAGTTGGTCACAGGGCTGTTTATTGTATATCTTCTGTCATCCCCAGTAACAAAAATAGTGCCTTCTCTATATATTAATTATTCTTTTTATATTGTGAATAATGTTAATATTTAAAATACAGCCTGACTGGAAATAAGTAAATAAATTTTCCCCATTGATTTATTTAACTCATTCTATGCTACCCTTTCTAGAAGGTAGTTTAACATCAGGTGGTAGTAAATATGACAGAAAAATATTTCTATGTTGTCGTGTTCTTTTTTTTTTTTTCTTTTGAGACAAAGCACTTATTGCTTACAGGCATGTGGTCCTAATCTGAAAGATGAATTGGTTCATTCACTTCAAGTACCACATAACCATTCACACACCATTGAGCTTAACACTATTAAAGGGTAATTTCCCCTGTGGGAGCTATGCCCAATACAGCCGCAATCGCTACACAGTGTCTTTTTATCTTTCTATGGCAGGTAAGGAAATTTAAACAAAAAGCTTCATCAAGAGTGCAATCACAGACATATTCTTCCTGTTGAAATATCCATGAAACATCAAATAAACGCCCCTAAAAATCTTAATGCTCCTCAAGATTACCAAGAAGACTTCAGTGTACAGTTGCCACTTTGAAACTTTGTGTTGGAATCAAAGCATGTGAGATGGGCTTGGTAGTAGAGGACAGGAAATATTGTGGGAAAATTTGCATTTCCTATTAAATTCTGAATGTAGTAAAACATTTCAGAATAATCAAGGGGTATATTTTGCCTTCATCTCTCATTATCACCACGATTTTTCTTAATTTCTCATAATTTCTTCAGTTTCATTACAATGACTCACTGAACACATTGTTATAATAGGTTCTATATTCCAGCAAAGACAACAATTAAATCTATGGTGAGGTTTTCTTTAGAACAAAGTATTTTGTTATGTTCTTGATCAAATATTTGGGGGCTAAAGTATTTGCAATAATTTTCTTGGTTTCGCCTAAAGATGAATTTTCCGGGGATGCCAGTAAAAATATGCTTTCTAAGTACTGAAAAGTTACAGAAATCTTACTTCTTTTTTTTTTTTTTTCTGTAAGAGGAGACTATTTTTTCACCCTTTCTGCTTTCACCATTAAATTGCTTTCCTTCTCAGATCATTTTTTGCATTCACACTAGAATGAAGAGGCTTTATTTCTGAATTAATTTTTTGTAACATAAGGTCACAGAGTGTGTTGTCTTTGACTTGAATGGGGTCAACATTTAAGTCTAAAACTTTTTTTTAAATGAATGCAGTTTTGGACCCAGGCTCACAGCTCAGAATCAGCTTGTTAGTGAAGCCAAACCAATTTACATGCCCTGTAGATAGATAAAAATTTGAAGCTTCACCAGAGCATAGGGCAGATTTTCTAAACTGTTTTGATAAAATGTGAGTAACCTAAGTGCTATTCTTCATGTCAAGGAAGCCCTGCTGAGATTTGCAAGACCTCTCTGTGGCAGTCTCATCTGCAAGCCACCTTGCTTGGTTTTCTTAAATCACATAAAAGGCAGGTTCTGCTCAAAGTACTGAAGTTGATGTGTCAACAGTGCTGGCCTTTTACCCAAGAGTTCAGGGCCTACCACATTAATAAATCAAAACCTCCCAGATACTCATTCTCTCTTCTGCCTGAGGGAAGTTAATTCACTTCTTCCAAATGAATATGTTACCCTGAAGTAATCAAAGGGGAAGGGAACATTCTCTTTGTTTTATTGAAGCTATTCTACTTTGCATTGACTAAAGCCAAGCCTTGGTTGGGTCAAAGAACATGAAAGTATGAGCATTTGGCTATCTGTAGCAATTTGTCACTTATCTGAAAGGAGGAAGAAAATGCTGAGTTTCAATCCCCTTTCTGAAAAATACTTCACTTTTATATGCTAAGTGTTCTTTGGATCAAGCCTTTAATCCAAAAAGTGGTTTGAAATGTTGCACCAGTTGAGACCCAAATTGGAAACTGCATTTTTTTTTTTTATTATTTTTTACTAGAAGTGATTTGAAACTACACAGCATAAAAACTCCCACACAAAGTTTTGTTCCACTGAAATCTCTACACTGAACTCTTTGATTTTTCCCATAAGTGCAAAGCTGTCAAGAGCAGAGCTTGTCAAGAGCACTTAGCTATTTCTTACATTATATACTTAGTATTGTTTGCTTGGGATGTTCATAATGGATAAAATTCATACATAGGCAGCGAGGCAGCTAAGGACTGCGTCCCACTTAATTCCTGTGTATGTCTGTATATTATCTTTAAAATAGAAATTAAGCGGGGCATGGCCTTGCCTCTATCCCTGCTCCCAACAGGACTAAAAGAGATGTAAATTGCAGCACCTAAAATAAGAGTTTCCTTGACAAACTGTATGGAGTTAAAAAATACATGTAAACTCTCATTGCTAAATCCATGCAGTGGATTTAGCTTGGTTTTGTAGAGCATTAAAGAGGACAGAGCGCAGCAGTCAGGAAGTCCCTTGTAAATTTGCCAGCCATAAAACTAGTTTTAACCTACAGCTCTAGCGGTAAGAGGCAAACTGAATCCCTTGCTGGTCTCAGGGAATGAATTCATGTGTTCAGCTGGGCTCTAAGAACAGGATTTTCTTCTAAAACTGGAAATATCATTAATATGCCACAGAAAATGTCAGGGGTTTAGAGCTATCCTTTTATAGCTCTTAAAAATAATTTTTTTAAAAAATAAAATAAAGTGAAATTAGACATAAAAGATAATCATTTACCATTGAAGTGTGATATTAAGTACTCAAAAGTCTGGTAATAAAAATGTTCCCACAGTAGCCATAACCTGTCATCAGATTTCACAGCTGACTTCTTTCTAAATGTTCAGTGTAGTGTAATACTTTGAATGTTGGTGAAAGGTAACGAAAAAACCCTAGATATGTAAGATGGAGAAGTCCATCATAATGTGAGATTTGATGAGTATTTTTTCTACAATTGTGTATTAATTATAGTTAATTTTACTTAGATTCTTAAGATTAAATCATAAAACAGAACAGGATTCATCTTATAGTCACTCTGAATACAATGTGATTTTGAGAGAGTAGGTAGAAGAAAAGTTTGCTCAGGGGTTTAACACATAGCTGTGTACCAGACTGAAGGTTCTGTGTAGCCTATAAAAATAAGGATTTTTTCCCTGTGCAAATCAATGTGAAAAAAGTTGCATTTCATGAGAAGTCATGTACAAACCTCATGTTGCAAATATTCTCAAACATGTAAAAATTATGAATAAAACCGCAAATAGTATTATTGGATTAGGTATCATTTCTTTTACAGTTAAAAAAAAAATCTTTCTCTTTACTATTATGCTTATGAGACTTCCAATATAATCAGTGAATTTAAAACTGGAAGTTTATGGAAGATGCGTTCTCAATAAATATGAAGTATTTGCTAAAAGTTTTTGTCTTATGCAAGAGTTAGCTCCCTTTACAGCTATATCAGTTCAGAGGAACCCTTACTTGGATTATTTGATTCATTCAATAGACTATATCTAGTAGAACTGTTTTGTGTTTTTTTAAAGAACATTTGAAGAAACAGAAGATTATGAAGATAAAATATCCCCAAGGACTTAGTTTTCACTAAAGCTACATCGTCAAAAACCTCAAGATTTTGGGTTTGTTGGGTTAGAGCATTTTTAATTGGTTTAGTTTTTTACTTAAATCAAAAAACAAGCTTAATTTTATAGTGCTGGCAAGGGGATTGGTAAAACTCAAATCATTTCACTTTTTCGTGTATATTTTCTGGAACAGCAGTAAAAGCTAGCATCCCTTTAACAGAGCCCGTTCTTCCTGATTGAGGTACTGCATATTGAACATATTTAAAACATTGGTTCTGGTTTGTTTTTAAATAACTACTTTTATATCAACTTCAACTCTTATCTACAGGTCTTACATCCAGCTATAACTGTGGTACACCAGAGCAAAGATTTTCCATTCTTCATGTCAATAGGATTGTTATTAAAATAGCTAACCTCAGTAATATATACGTACATTCACAACTTCTTTTACATTCCGAGTAAAAATAAACTGATATCTAAAGAAACAAATGATCTTTGAGACACTGTATGAATAAAGTAGCTAAGTGAAGAAGAAGTTAATTCGTGCATCTGCCACCTCACATACAATAAAATGGGATTTGACCTACAGAGAGAGAGTAGAATGGAGCAGTCAGGTTAATTGGATTTGAATGTGATTTCCTTTATTTTAAGTTGTAGAAATACTTAAGAAAATAAGTGTGCACAACAAATGAAATGTAGATAAACAGCATATCATCATTTTTTGCTTGTAATGTTTCCAGAGCAGTATTTTTCTCTGTTTGCAGGAGACAGAGTAAAAGAAATCTTCAAGTGGTAATTCAGATTGTGCCTTATGAATATACACAAGCAATTTAGACCTACCTAAGCTTTATTTGGCTTCCTGAAGTACTTGATTACAATTTTCAACCAACAGTTATTGGCTGGTGGATGGTTTGCTGCGGTATTTGTCATGTTCTGTTCCTGAGTGGAGGTCTGCTGCATGAAGTTTTGTAGATTTATGTGCATGGTGGAGCACATACACTTTCTCTGAGTTTTTAAGAGTTATTCTGCACCCCTGAAAAGTAAGTAGTTTCAGGTAGACTGAGCTATTTGAAGGTCTTTGGTGTTACTCTGAAAGGGCTGAGAAGGTAAAGTGGATACAGTATCCCATCACGCTATCCCAGCCACAAATGAATGTGCCAGCATAGAGGGCAATAAAAAGATGTTTTCCAAAGTAGAGATACAGCTAAATTTATCTGATAATCCTTGATGTTGAAAATTTAAAAAAAGTAATATTTGAGGATCCTTTTTTATGTATTTATAAATTCTTTTTGGGTTTCATCAGGCAGAAAATACTGTGAGAAAAATCTCCTCTCTAGCAGAACTGTTGCTTCTGTTAATAACACACTATTGAGAAAGAAGTGCAGGAGCATATAAAGAATTCTTTGTGAGGGAGGATTTGTTAATTTTTAAAAGGAGAGGTGTGGGAGAAACCTGTGTTTGTATTAAAGTCATTGTGAATTTAGGCGATTCAGTGAAGCGTGCAGAGCTCAGTGCTGTAAGGTACTGAACCTTGGGGCTCGGATCCAAAAAAGCATTTAAATGCCTGCCTATTGTCAGGCTCCTGAATAATCTTGTAGCAGGAAATGGAATGTTTTTATACTCTTGAAGGTGTATTTCAGTGCTTTTTTGGAATAGATCCTTCATACATTGCAGGTTTGAGCCCTTGAGAAGCAAAGATTACCGATAAAGAAGTAAGTCTAAACAGACCAACTAGAAATAATATGTTGATTTATGAAGTTACAGCAAAAACTGGGCAGGAAAGACAGAGTTGAAGACTGCGGGGTGTTGCTGACAGAAAACTTTAGTTTTTTAGTTGTAGACTGTGTTGTTACATTTGAAGAAAGTACGGTTGTAAACTAGGTTAGATATTGATGATAGTCACATTATTGAAAATCAGAGTAACAATACTGAAATCACTATCTGATTAACTACTCAGTTTTATAATCACATGCTGCAAAGCCAGAGTAAATCCATAATGCCAAATGACTCTAGATTTAGCATATACATATAATGGTTTGAGGTATGAAATGAAATGCCAGATACAACAACAGAGAGAAAGCATGTAAGTCTATTTAAGAAGGTGAACGTATTTCTGGAAGAGAAAGGGGAGGGAAATCGCTGCATCCGTGCACTAAATATTTGGGTTGAATATAATGAAGTAGAAAATCCATCATGTTTTTCACTCTGAATAATGTAAGTACAAGTCATGATGGATTGTTGTTTCTCCTCTTTGGATCTTGATTATTCATGGGTTTCTCTAGGTGGACTACAGAAATGGGACATTTCATCCTGGGATGCTGGCTAGAACAAAAGAAGAGCAGGTTGCTGATTGCTGCTGTTGTTAGATTATTACTTGTTTGCTTTTGTGTTTTGTTTTGTTTTGTTTTCCCCTGTGTCTCATGTAAAATATTGCAGTCTTCTTAGATTCCTTTGAATCATAGAACTGCACTGTCAAAAAGACACTAGAGTGTTCATATTGCTCCTGTATTCTTTATAATTGTAATTATATTTCTAATCTCTAATTCAGAAAAACAGAATACTAAGTGACTCAAAAATCTCCTTGCAACTGTGTCCCAGTAACTCAAAGTTGAGCTGTCATACCCTGAGTTTTGATACCAGCAAAGGTGGTTGGTGCTGGTGATGTTTGGCTAAACTGTAAGGATAATTTAGTTTTTGCAAAATATTTAGATACCTAAACTCTTTGGACTCTTTCGAGATTCATAGCAGACACACAACTGCCACTGAAGTCCCACACTTCATTTTCATTTATGTGTCTAAATGTCTTTGAAAATTTTCCCTTTGGTCTGATCCAATGCCTGTTGAACTCTGTAGATATTTCTGTGAGCTTTAGATAGTGTCCTAAATTAAGACCATGACGTTTATATGATCTCAGCATAGCATCATTTCATTTCACAGCTGGAGTTTTGAAATAAGGCTTCAGAAATGAAGAAAGCTCGTACACATTTAGTGGCTACCACCTAATTTTCACATTCCTATTCTGCTTAAGACTTCAAAGCAAAAGTGATATCTGGAGAGAACAACAGCCTAGATCTGATTTTCAGGCGTGTGAAGCGCTGAGCAGTGCCTGCTGACAGGCCATCAGACCGCTCTCCCTGCCATTGCAGAGTGCCTCTCTGCTGATAACTTCATAACCTTCTTCTCCCTGCCATCCTCGGCAGTAAGAGGTGTACAACTGAATCCGGAGATTGCACTGAGGCAAGTCTGGGGTAATATCTGACACTAAGAAGAGCGCTGAAATCACTATAGGATAAAAAAAAAATAAAACCCTAAAGACGCTGTCAGTAGTGAGCAATATCTCTGTTATTCTAGGATTAATACTCCTTTTTCTGTCCAGGGCTTCTGCAGAGTTAACATCTGCAGGGCATAATATCACTAGACTGGGAAGGTGAGTTAGAGCTTCCAAAAAAAAATTGAAGACCTCGGAATATTTTTATTTAAGCAAAGAGTTTGCAAATTGTATAGTAGCATTTTCTTAATACTACAAAATCTGATTTCTCATGAAAAACTTATTGGGGTGTAATAGCAAACTAGCTCATTTAAGCTTGCCTGCAGGGATTTCCAGTGCAGATAATCTGTGAGCACTATGCATGTTTCATCGTCTGGATTCTTAGGCAGGCAGTGAAGTTATTCTTGCCATAAACATTTTCAGGAGCGAGAATTTTGACAACTGAAAACACGTGTAGGACCAGACCGTTATACCAGTCTGATATTGTTCTTTCAACTGAAAGGAAATGCCACCAATTTATGCCAGCCAAGTCTCTGAGTCATGTTTCTCTAAATGGTAGCTGATCTGTTGTCAGTGTAAACCAGTGCTTGTTTAATACTTTTTCTTTCCTGCCTTGTATTAGGACCTCCCCAGCGAACTGTTTCTCCCAAGCAAGACCATGAAGAAAGGAAGCACGACAAAGTCTTGGACAAGGGCAGTGAAAGTGGGACTTCCTGTAACGAGTTGTCCACATCAAGCTGTGACAGCCACTCGGAAGCGAGCACCCCTCAAGAAAATGCCACCAACACTCAGCCATCCACAGCCCACCAGCCAAATACTCTGACTTTGGATCGTCCATCTAAGAAGGCCCCGGTGCAATGGATGCCACCGCCAGACAAACGCAGGAACAGTGAACTCTTTCAAACTCTCATTAGCAAGTCCAGAGAAACAAATCTTTCCAAAAAGAAGGTATGTGAGAAGCTGAGTGTCGAGGAAGAAATGAGAAAATGTATCCAAGATTTTAAAAAAATCCACATTCCAGATTACTTTCCAGAGCGCAAACGTCCCTGGCAGTCTGAACTCTTACAGAAATACGGGTTATAGTAATCAACTCTTTCCTGACATATCTCTGGGGCATTTGATGTTTATTAAGTTGCCACTAACTTACTGATGTCCTCCTTCTGGCCAACTCTGCCACCAGAGCTATTCCTGCTGTTTTTCTCTTTCTGTGAACAGTGGATGTTGGATAGTACACAGTTTCTTTAAAAATATATATAAAAAGATAGAAACTTAAAAAATACAAAAGCCGTCTCATCTAAACCACCTCATAATAGCAAAGAAAAGTGTGCATGGTCAAGAAAGATGGTTTTCGAACTGTAGTCAGTTGAGCTTCATTATCGTTTGGAACTTACCAAATAAAAATCTCAATCATCAGTTAACGCCTCGTTTTATGTCACCAATAAAAATGACTCAAACTTGCCATGGATGAAGAGAAACAGGGTTTAAAATTCGATTGAACTGGTTTCAGGACTAATTCCCAATGTTCTTTCAATGTTAATGCAATAAAGCAAATACCTGTTTTGCATGAGCACAATGTTACAAATAAATCACACAAGAACAAGAGGTTGTCTGTTGCTTGGAGAATTATTCGTTTGATGCCAAGCCTATAAACGTAAAATGTCTAAGGGATTGAATTTACTTTGTTCTGGATCTGTGATTTTTTTGTGTGTACAGTGTTCTGTATGTAAGAATGGTGTAAATATGCCTTATACTGTTTTATTATTGCACCAACAACATTCATCTATTAGTGCTTGTCAGGATTATTTCTGTGAAATGCAAACTTATGGCAGATTGTGAAAACTGGTTTGATGGTCTGAAAGTTTCTGTTATGTTAGTCGCTAAAATTGGAGAAAAATAAAAGAGACTTTAATGTATTTATTAAAAGAACCATCTGGTAGATTTTCTTGGCTATCGTTATCTCCTCTTTTTTAAAAATAGAATCAAGCAAATTGTTACTTTTTTCTTAATGTTTTCATAACTACTCTGCTGGAAAAAAAACCAAAACAAAAAACATGTTTCAAGAGTGGGTGAAAAATATTTAGGGTAGTGCTATTTAATTGGAACCACCATACAGACTCTCCAAGAGGAAGAGAGTTACGCTAAGAAGCAGCGGGGAATGAACTGGAAAAACTGAGTGGTTTTACTAACAGAGCTGAAAGCAGTTCCAATTTGACAAGTTCACAAAAATCGGCTTAGAAATAGAAGATTTAAAATATCACACCAGAGTGCGCTACGTTTCCAAATGAGAAGGTTTCTATGAATAGTCAACTCTATATGACAAACCTATTTTCTCAGCCCAGATACAGGAAAATCAATACCTTTCTCATTACAACACCACCAAGATGACAACTGTGGTTCAGACAGCCATAGCTGGAATGGGTAAGGACGGCTGGAGTTTGCAAGAGAGCTCCTGAGCTCTTACAGACTTGAAATTATTACTGTGGCACATACACATACACATTTAGAAGGGTTCATCCTCACACATATTCTATAGCGGGAACTATAACTGTGTCAGAAGAGTTGTTTTCCATCTGATGGTATTTTTAACTGTCTAGCTAGAGTAAATGGGACTTACTGTGTTGTAACTTCCAGGGTTATTCCTAATGCCTGTGTTACCTTTCAGTCTTCTAAGAGGCCACTTTAAGAAAAGACTGCATAGATAGCAGCTCAGTGACTTCATTCACTACTTTTTTTTTTTAACCTCTCTAGAGCTGGTTACTCTCCTTCTCAGTTAATGAGTTGGCTCCAACATTTCATCTTTTGACAACATTTTTGTAACTTGAAAGAGTATATCTGGGATAAGTCTAATCTGAAGCAATATAGTTCAGTGTGAAATGATTTGACTTCTCAGCTCTGCCCTTATGTTCCATTGTTTGAGGTACAAAAGACCCATCCCTTCTTTTGAAAGTTTCTTGCTTCTTAGACACGTTTAGCATTCTTGCTCTCTCTCTTTGTTAATCTTTGGATTCCTAGCCTTTACCTGATGAAATTTCCAACTATTTAACCATGACCTACTAACCTCCAGTGGATACAATTGTTTTATTTAATCTAAAGTTAGATGATTATTGAGAGCATTTGAAACTCTCACACTGAGTTTTCTTCCGGCCTTTTGAATCGATGGTCAGTTGCCCATCCTGTCCCGAACAGCGATTGTGGATTCCTGCCCCCAGCCAACCCCCATTTATATACTGAGCGTGACATCCGTGGTGTGGAGTATTCCTTTGGCCAGCTTGTCCTGTCCGTGCTCCCTCTCAGCTTCTATCAGAAGCCAAAAAAGACCTTGTAAACATCACTGAGCAACAACTAAATATGTGCTATCAACGTTATTCTCATACTAAATCCAAAACAGAGCAGCTACTAGAAAAAATTTGAGTCTATCCCAGCTGAAACCAGGACACTGCGGAGATATGCTGAGGTGAGCGTTTGAACTGTCCATCCATTGGACTTTGTTGGTATACAGATGTTTTTATGAGCTTTTTAATTTTTTTCTTTTAACAAGCTGCCTGAAATTTCTCAGAGCATTTTTAATTCATTCTTGAGGAGAAGAGGATGTTATCTTAATATATATCTTAATACATGGGCAGCATAAGATTTATGACAACCTTAACTGCTTTCCATGTGTTCATGAGGCATGTGAGTGATGTGGCAGATAAACTACATTGCTGTCACTTGGCAACCACACCGGCGTCTGAAGATGAAGTGTTTTCGTTTATGAAATTGCACCGTGGACACAGTCCTCCTCCTTTCAGAGTGAAAAATTGGGCTGTGTTCTGGTCAAAGAGAGAGTGGGAGAAAACAACAGCTTCTGTGAATCCTTTCAGTCACTCTCTAATTCCCATCGCACTTTTCATCCAGTTCACCCAGTTACAGCTCCAACTCTATCTATATGGTTATTAATCGAAGGTTTTCAGATTCCAGCCTGTAATTAGGGAGAAAGCAAGCTGAGACATTTGGTGGAATAGAGGAGCTTGTAGCTGGTTAGATGGATAAGGGTGGTGGGAAATTCCCAGGTGTTACAAGAGAATTGTGTATTAGAAACAAAGGAGTAAGAGCTGGGGGATTTGATTGTTTCCCTTTGTCTTCAATCTTTCTTACTTTAACATGATAGCTGGTTTTTCTTTTTCCATTTCAGTCTTCTTTTTCTCTTCTTTCCAGCTATTCGCTTCGTTCCACACAGGAATGGGAATTCTCTACCATGGGAATCTGTGCCTTTTACTTGACCTCAGTGGGGGTGGTCAGTACATTCAAATTCCTCTTAATATGAATTTTACGATTTTAAAACATAACATTTTTTGGGAAAGAAAAGAAAGATCAAAATACTGACATTTGTCAATCTTAAATTAAAAGGGAATGTAAATAATAAATAAGTTTTATTTTTCTTTCAATATTTCAATTATGATTTTTATATTAACTTCAAGTTTCATAAGGTTATGTTTTACAGTTATTATTATGGCATATTTAGTTTAATGTCATTAAAGACTGAGTAGGTTTTAGTCAGCAGTTGCTATTATAAAACATAAACCATAACTGCTTTGATAAAATATATAAAACATTAAAATAAAAGAGGTAAAATGCAACAAAATAATATAACAGGTAAATGAAGCATATTTCTGGAAGGGAAGTAATTTTTATTAAAAAATGAATTATTTCTTTTCCAGAATTTTTTTCTAAGTCAACACAATCCCTTATATCATGGTCATAGTAGGAATTCAACATGGAATAAATACCTCTTTGTTTTTCAGCCAAGTTTAATTCTTAATTTTTAACATGTTCAGCAATATAGAATGCTGTATTCTAGATTGTGTTTAAAAATTTGGAGCTGATAAAAATAAAACATATCTTCCTTCACAAGTGGTGTCATAGTTAAGCTAATATTTCAGAAGACTAACATGAGAATCTGCTGCAAAAATAGTCGTCATTACCCATGTTTATTCACTGTAAAAGTTAATTTTAAGACCTCATAATGGATGTTATGTGCACCAATTTTGATATACTTTATTGTTCTAACTGAACAGATGGGGAATATAGATACAGTTTTGCCATACAATGATGTTTACGCCTTTAAAATGTGTGAAAAAGGATCAGAATTACATGGTGGACTAATTAGTGTATTGCTGAAGGAATATTTCTGAGCCCTTCTTCCACTAACAAAAATTTACAAGTCTTAGAATAACTGAAATTAATTCTGAAATAGAATTTTAGAATTCACTTTGATTCACTTTGAATGATCTAAAAAAAATGCTAAATTGTATAAAAAGCATAATTTTGTGACCTTTAAAAAAAAAAGTGTTTATGCAAAATCATTTGACTTGCTAATGCTGTCTTTGTTCAAGTAATGGTATTCAAAAATATACTTCCTACTGGAGGTGGAAAACCCAATTTAGTATACTTGGTAACGAGAGGGCAACGTTGTGTTCTCTCTACGAGTGACTCACGTCCTGAACCAAGCTCTTTGGGATGCTCAGAAATTCTCAAGAAACCTTTAGCTTTTTGCAGGATCACACCCCTGGTGTGGCTCACCATAAAAATATCTTCATTACTTCTGCTTATATATTACAGGCCGTCAAGTGGTTTCTTCTTTTCCAAGATCTGTAATCTAGAAGTAATTTTTCATATCTTCTGCTCTACCCCTCTTTTCCAATGTTACTATGGACGTTCATACAATCACTTTTATTTAAGAGCTTGTCTGCTCTTTGCTTGAAGGCACCTGTCCAAATTCAGAAGGGACTACCGTAGCCTTGACACTGGAAAATGGTGGGGGAAGCTGGGCACACTGGGAATGTTGCTGGTTTGAATAACCTTCAGCACTGCTGGCAAGAAGACGCCACAAAGCACGAGCTGGAAGGCGAAGTCACGTCACCCTGCAGCTCGTGCTCTCTTTCAGGCTGTCATGCAGCCAGCACCTTTAGCGTTCTCCAGACACCCAATGAAGCGAACCACCAAGACATCATTCACCAATAAATGAGCCGCTGATGGCTCTCAGCGTCCGGTTTGCCATCGCCACCTGCTGTGCATTGGTACTGCAGCTACATCAGTCACCCCGGTTCAGATACGCTCATGCTGGGCTGCAGGAGGCGGGTCCAGGTAAGAGCTGTAGGAGCGACTCCTCAGGCAGTAGGTCCACCCGTTCATGGGGATGCGCTGCTCTGCAGGCGGCTATAGGAGACACTTGCCTTGACTTAGGTACCCCCGGCATCACTCTATCTGAAGCGGCATTGTTTTATTCTGCTGGATTGCATAGAAAACAGCTGTCTCACGGGACTAAACCCTGGTATCCTTGCGTGTAGATCCACAGCAGAAGATGGTGATCTCTGCTGCTTTGGCACACTGGTCCTTCTTCGAAACTGCGCTCATGATGGTGTGAAACAGGGTGCTGAGAAAACGGAGTACAAGTGGTTCCCAGAAGAGAGACTCAGCACCGACTGTGCTCCCATCTGTTTGGAGCCTGGCACCCTGGCACTCCTCAGCTGCAGGCGCTAGGTTGTGTAAGACACATTTGGGAGAAGCACAGAGTCAGTGCAGTTAGTGATAAACATAAGAGAATAAATATTTGAGATTTTTCTTCTCCCCTAAGGACTCCTCTTCTTGCTGGGCTATCTCTTCTCCTCAGATAATAAGAAAGGAAAAGGGATTATGAAAAATGATAACAGACCAGAGGCAGGTAGTGGGAATTTCTCTGTATCTGTGTTGCATGGCTTTTTAAAATTCCTGTATTTCTTCACAATGTTACTTTATGTTCCTTCATGTACAGAAAAAGGGAATGCAGAAATAGCTTGATGGGATTAGGTCTGAGATCTTAGATCCTACAATCTTTCGTACTCCTATTAGATGAAGTTCTAGTATCGAGCGTGCTAAGGTTTTCAATTACAATACAGCATAATTTTTAGTAAGGAGTCACCCCAGACCAGATGAGTACGAGTAACAAGAATTAAATTAAATTAACATAAAAGGAAGGGAGATCACAAATAAGCAATAAATAATCTTTCCAGATTCCAAAGAAACATTTAATGCTGAAATACTATCACTTTATCTACTATCTGCTTAACATGCATGCAATTCATTAATTTAATATTGATTAATTCATAATATGCCCAAAGCTTCTAATCCTGATAATAAATTTCTGAAAGAATGTTTTCTTCATAAATGTATACTGTACATAGTAAATGCAAATTTTGATAGCAAGCAACAGCTGATGGAATATTTCTCATCTCTACTAGATTGCTAGTTTGGCCTAGGATGAAGTGTGGAAACCATCAATCAATGACCCTAAAAAGCTTTTTTTGCTGTTTCTCTTCCTATTTAGGTGAATTGTGTGTTTTATGTGGTGTCATTTTTGCATTGAAGGTAGAATTAGATTCAATGCAGCACAAAACAATCGCTGACACTTTGGCCCTGAATTGTTCTGATTTATACCTAGCCTTGATTTAAATGATATTAGTAAGCTTCTGACATCAAGACTGGAGATGACTGCTGAGTGATTGAACACCTGCCATACAGTCGATAAATGATCTTAAAGAAGATAGGGTTAAAAGTAGTCCTCTGTGCCATTGTGGATTTGGAGGCATCCCAAAGGGTTAGAAGCCCCAGCCCCTCCAACACATGGAATCACAGAGTCACAGAATGTTAGGGGCTGGAAGGGACCTCTGGAGATCATCTGGTCCAACCCCCCTGCCAGAGCAGGTCCACCTACAGCAGGCTGCACAGGACGGCATCCAGCCGGGTTTGGAATGTCTCCAAAGTTGGAGATTCCACCACCTCTCTGAGCAGCCTGTGCCAGTGTTCTTCCACCCTCAATGTAAGTAAGTTCCTCCTCATATTCACATGGGACTTCCTATATTCAAGTTTGTACATGTTATCTCTGTCCTATCACTGGGCACCACTGAAAAAAGACTGGTCCCATCCTCCCAGCACCCTCCCTTTAAGTATTTATGAGCGTTGATGAGATTCCCCTCAGTCTTCTTTTCTCCAGACTAAAAAGACCCAAATGCCTCAGCCTTTCCTCATAAGAAAGATGTTCCAGCCCCCTAATCAACTTCGTAGCCCTTGAAGGGCATGGGGTGCTTCCGTCTCTGGACAGGGAGGGATGGGGAGCCTTTGCCGTGCCCTTGTGTTTCACCATCTTGCAGAAGTAAGCCTAGCCTTTCGGGAAAAAAAACAGTTGCTCTTTCACAGGTTTTATGATAGTAGTCCTGAATGTCCTTGTGGAAAAATTAAGCAGTGCCCTCTTGGTCCTTGAAGAGAAAGTAGGCTTGGCTTCTATTTTTGGGATCAGTCACTAAATTCATGTGAATAATTACCTGGAACTTCTCTGGAAAGTGTAGGTCTGTCTTTTCAAACATGTGTTGTTACTCTCCTTGAACTTCTTCCAACTGTTCAATACTCTTTTGGGAAAGAGAGACCCACAAATGCACATATTCTAGTTTTGGTCAGTAATGGAAGGACAGAGGTAGAAAAAAAAGGTTATTCCCTTCCTGCAGTGTGATGGGATGTTTCCATATATAGAATTCATTATTGCATGCTCTTTTTTACTGTCTTGTTATGTTGCAAACTTCTGTCACTTTTCTTGACTTTTTTTTTTTTTTTTTTTTTTNTTTTTTTTTTTTTAACATCTCTTTCTCCTGGTAATTTCAGCCCTCTGGAAATACACAGCACAGATTTTCAATTATTTCTAACCAGACCACTTTCTTCAAAAGTTCAGTCACATTTTGCCTTCTCTATGTTACTAATTACTCGTGAATCTTTTTTTTTTTTTTAACTGAATTTCACGGACATCCCACTTACTTTATCTTAGATAATTAGAGAAGAAGGCAAATAAAACATATGAGAGAGATTTTCAAAGGCGCACAGGGGAGAGGTTTCTAATTCCCTGTGGCATTTACTGAGACTTGGGCAGGTAACTCTTTTTATTATTCTGTCTCTGAAAAACTCCTGTTATCTCTGCAGTGATCCCTATGTCCTTCCCCTCGTCTCAATAGGACCTGTCAATCATCGTTAACTGCAGCTTCCCACTTCCACTCCAAGTCAATATGAATTAATTTTACAAGTAAGGTTTCTTGAAATTGAAATTGGGAATTATTATACTGTCTTGCTCCCTTCATCCACTAATTCTGTAGTGCTTACTGAAAGGAATAATCAAGAGCATCTGACAAGAGCTATGTTTTAATACTTCTTGTGAGTCTGCCTCATTCTCACACAGTGGTAAACAGCAATTGCCTGAGCCAGCCTGTGACAGACATCTCGGCGGGAGGCAAGCAATGGTGCTGCTCTGTGGGGTACAGAAATGAGAAGAACTCTTATGCACACCAGCTTCCAATAAATTAGCTGTACATCAGTGTTTCTGAAAATCTACAGAAGTTTTACAAAGGCTTTTGTGTCCCTCTCTAAGTCTACACACAATGAAGCTGCCGTGGAGGGTAGAGGGGGAAGTCAAATCAAGAATAGGACAAAAAAGGTTCTGCTTGGCTTTGAAAGTAATTTGAGTGGTTTTCTCCTGTCTCCAAGTACCTGGGGAGCAGCGCGATATTCGGATACTTTAAATTCATCTTCCCCACATGATTACTTTGATTGTCTGCTGATGGACGTCGTGTGGGTTGAGGCTCCCAGGTTATTGAATAGTTCCTAACTGGTGCTCAAGAGCTGAGATCCTACTTGACTTCATAGCAGCCATCATGGGCCTCATCTCCCGAACCCCAGCTTAGGAAACACAGATGTAATTTCACAGATCCTGCCTTAACAATGGTGCAAGTGCAATATGAGTCCTACTCCTAGGAGTTACGTTTTTGGAAGTGTGCCACATCCCATCATGATCTTGACTTCAGAAGATCTCAGCATAACTGCCATATTATTTATGACCTGTTTTCAGAATTATCGTATCTTGTTCTTACTGTAACTATTAAAGGATTATTTTCAGCTGGTAAGATACCAGGGTTTTAAGCAGTACACGTGCTTATGCGATTATCTGGCTGATGCTTCCTCCGAGTTCTGAAGATCTGTTACCGCTTTTTCTTCTTCCCTGCTGGTGTCTCAGTCACCCAAGGATATTCAGTAAGAACGATTATTGATGCAGTAGGCGTGTGCTGATTTACTTAATATCCCGGAATGCCTATCATGATGCATTTTTTATTTATTTTGCATGAGATGCATGGTTAGTGCTTCACAGTTAAGCATAAAAGCTTGTCTCCTGCCCCAAGACAATTGAAAATGACAAAACAGGAACTGGGACCGTTGAAATAAATGTAACATAAATGCAGAGAGATTGTTTTTTTTCTGTAATTTCCATTAGTATTCCTTAGAACGGTTCTCTTTAAACTTTACTACACTGTGGGGTAAGATCACTATCTCTTCATACGCTTTTGTTTTTAAATCAATGAAACTCCTTGTGAGTTAAATCAAGTTGTGTCTAGTCCATGCTTTTCTGCACCAAATCTTCCTAATTACCTATCTTCCTCTTTGACACTTTCATATTTTTAAGACTTATCAAATTATTGTGCTCTTGTTTGCTCATCAACTGTGTGATCAACTAACTCAGAAATCGTATCACGCGAATGCAAAATAGAGGAAAAAAGCGCTTATGCAAAACCTATTCCCTTCTCGTTGGTGTGTGATAGCTGAGAAATCGTCATGTGTCACTAAGCAGAAAAGCTCCTGAATGGATAAGGATGGTTCTTCAGAGTCCTACAGCCTGATGTTTAAGCAGGACCCTATGGTTGGACAAAGGTCTGTTGGTATGAACGGGGTTCTTGCCCAAGGGTATCCAGGGTAGGAATAATGCCTTAAAATTGAGTCCTGAGCTTCCCATCTGCTCAAGTCCTAGCAGTGCAGAGCAGTATTCTGATGCAGCTGGTAGCCATGAGATCTTACCTGATGGAAGAGTGATAGCTGGAAGTGCATCATGTTCCTCAGAATGACTGGTTAAACAGTTGAAAAAACGAACATTTAGCAGCTCAGCTACTCGAGGCAGGGTCTCTCCAGCTGAACGCCACACAGCTGAATTCTCCAAGTAACACCATCCACCAGTCAGAAGTACTGGGCTAGGTGGCTGGAGGGCAGATTTCTGCTCTCTGACTGCATGGGACATTCCACCCTATGTTCCTCAAAACGCAACCCCAAAAAGGGGCTGCTCAGCCTCTGTGGAAGGCACTTGTCTGAAACAATTTGATGGCCCATCACTGCCTTTAACTCTTGCAACGCTTAACATTTGCAAGTCCACTTATATTACCCAAGTGCAATGCTGAATGGGAGAAAAGGTATGTTCTCCTCCTTGCAGAATCACCCTTTCTGTACCTTCTGTGCTCTGCTGCTTTGTACACAACCCAGGCGGGAAAACAAGCTGCTTTTTTTGACCTTTTTTTGAAAGAGAATGCTTTTTATTTCTGGTAGTGGGGATATTTTCTGGCAGTGGCATAGTGTGTTCTCTGTAAGCCATCATCAGCAAATTCCTTTTTTCCTCCTCCTTTTTCAGGCTCTAACTCCTGTACCACACAGTTCACCCGCGTAACGAAAAGCACTGCTCCCAGCTGGGATTCTCAGTGTATTGGACACCACTAGAGGAGAGAAAGTGCCTACTGCTACTCTCCCCACCACAGGAGAAAATAGTTACAGCCTTAACCTCCTCCTCAGTCTCCAATGTCTTACATGGCTGAATGATGCCAACCGCATAGTCTGCAGATTCAGCATGGAATTTGGGTTATTTTGCTTTTTGGTTTGTGGGGGTTTTTTTTCTCTTCTGTAAGCTTTCTTCTAGAGACACCAGCTGCAAACCTGGGCCAGCAGCCAACTTTGTCTCTCCTTGAGTAAAAATAAGACAGAGCTAGGGGGAAGTGCAGAGAGGGCAACGGAAGATCACACAGCCACTTGTATCAACCACGCGAAGCTCGCCCAAGCTGCAGCGAGCTGCTGAGGTGCTGCCATGGAGAAGGAGTCTTAAATAATGCCAGCGTAGACAGAGAGGCACCTGCAGATGCACCTCGCTGAACAGAGCCCAGGTGGTGATGGCGATGAGCTGATCTCAGCTTCTCCTGGACTTGCCGGGCGCAGAGCTGCAGGAGGAGGGGGCTTACTCCCACCCAGGGTGGAGGGTCCTGGAGGGAGTGGAAGGAGGCACAGTCTGCTCAGGGAGCAGCATGTTCCTAGGCTGAGGTGGGAATCATCAGTGGAATCACTGGGGAGAAGCCAGCAGCACCTCTGTGGCATTTGGGAGAGGTGGTGAGAGAGGGCTTGAGGCTGGAGTCAAGGGATGAAAGTAAGCAGCGACTGCTCAGTAGATGGGAGATGAGGGTGGAATGGGAAACAAACTGCAATTTCTTCCTTCTCCCTTGCAAGCCACAGAGGGGAGAAGCATGCCTCCAGAAGGAAACTAAATTCAATAGCGGGGAAATGAAGAGTTTTGCCAAACTTCTCTGACCCCGAAAACTTTCTCTCTAATTCGTCCACCCTTTCACTGAACTGATAATTGCCTCCCAGTGCAGGCCATCCCTTCCCTCTCCTTAGCCAGCCTCTCACGGTGCTTTCTTCTTCACCAGCTGCCTTTCAACCGATCGCATTGCAGCAGTGCTGCGTTTCGGACACAGATCTGTGATGGGGAATGACTGCTTAGCTCCAGCATCACTACCTGAGCTGTCCCCAACAGCACGACAGGTGTGTCCCTCACGTCATTAAAAAATAATTAGGCTTTCGGAGAAATCCAGAGCAGGAAAGGTGTTCTGGGAGGCGGCAGATGTGGTTGCCCAGATGTTCTGCTGGATGAGCTGGGGACTGTTCCTAGCTACAAGCCCTGGGACGTAACCATTTGGTGTGTACTCAGGCTGCAGGCGTCTGGGTAGTTAGGTGATGATGGATGGACAGATACCTGGAGGTTTAGGCAGCAGGCAAGTTACAGCTTAAAAAATGTCTGGGATGCCTAGACTGTAAGCAAAGCTGCCGGTCTGCCTCTTTATGAACCCCCACCCACGTGCTGACATCCTGGCCTCTGCCCATCCCTAACCCCAGGGAGGTGCACAGTGCCCGGGGCAGGAGGTCCCTGGCCACCCTGCTCCCTGGATGGGGTGGTGGGACCGGTCCTGGCTGCCAGGTCTGCCCTGCTGTTCCCCAGGGACCATCCCCCCCAACCATCCCTGACAAGGTGTGTGCACACATGAGCTGTTCAACTAGACATATTCTTAGGAAGAAAAATAAGACTGGAATACTAAAGCAGTAAAAACAAAACAAAACAAAACAAATGACAAAAATGCAGGAACAGCAACAATGCCTCTGTCATACTACAATTGTGGTTGATTAAAAGTAATCATTTTCCTGTATTTTTTCTGTATTTTTCAGGTCAAGGAATAGAAGCTGTGCAAATATCTGCCTTGGACAGTTCTGCTCACTGCTCATTTTCCTTTCCTTGCATTTGAAACAGCTCATAATAATTTCATTCAGGACAAAAAGGTTATGTGCTTAAACCAACACAGGACAGGAATGAAGCTGTAACTCTGTGACCTGGAAGCAGTCACCCACAAATTATAGACTAGAAGAGTCCAGAGAATGATGAAATGTCACATGCTTCTGAAAATACCTGTTTGTCAGAGAAACAAAAAAAATAACCCCATTCTCTGCACAACCCCCTCCCTTTCAATTTTTGTAACTGCTAAGACTGGCTTTTAAAAACAATGGAGCTGGCAGAAGAGAAAATATGAACCTCTAAAAAATCTTATCAACAGGGCGAGAGTTAGGCATGTCCCTAGGGATACTGAGGAAAGATGTCTTCCTATTGTAATATATGAACAGTATATCAAACAAAAAATTGTATATATACATATAATGGGTTCTGAATCCCAGAACCAGCATTTGTCATTTATTGCCTATTCACCACTCTGCTCAGAAAATCTTAGATTGGTGTTTATGTAGACACTGCCAAAATAACTGTCCATTATACCAGTAGAGAGGGGTCTTTAAAACTGGAAACAAAGCACCTTACATACCTATTTTACTGTCATTTCTTGTGAAGAACCTTAGTGCAAATGAAAATCTGGCACATTCCTCTTCATAAACACTGCCATTTATTAGCAGGTGAAGATAGGAGAAGAGTCCTTTTGATGCATAGCATAGAAGATAATTAATTAGAGTTGTAATTCAGCGGAAAAGAGTTAAATTTAAACTTCAGAAGAATTACAAAACTTAATGAATTGACCTGGAATGTGCTGGAATTTCTAGCAACTTACTTAATTGCTCTAAATTAAATGACCTAAAATCATGATCAGACATTAAAAAATTGAATTGATTGACCTGACCTGTGAGCAGGCAGTAAATAACAAACTGAGGAAAGATTGATAATAAATGTGTATTCTGAGAGGAAGAGAATGCATCTCTATAAGAAAATACAAATCATTTATATAATAAGTCCTGGCTCATAGAGATTACCATTTTAAGATTCCATTATGTTTCCATTCATTTCTAGGAAGACCCAAAGGCTTCAACAGGGGGACTTCAAATGATTTTTTGAATTAAGTAGTTCACAATATAAACATTTAAAGCCACAGATGCTGAATGCGCAATCTTCTTTCTGCTGCTGTTTCCTACCTCACTTAACTCCCATCTCCTTTGTGCCGCGAGTGCCCTGCAAGCTGTCTCTTGGCTTTTGCAGGTGTTTGAAGACATGGACGGATGAATGTACAGTATCTCTGCACTTCAAATTTTAAAGTTTCCTAGATCTTTAGCAGACTTCCCTAGCCCTTACACCACATCTGTAAAGTCAGCAAAAATGGCAGGGAGATTTAGGTTAATGGACTACGAAGCTGGTACAGCTGAACCTGAGGATGCGTGCAGAAGTCTTACACATTGTTCTCAAAAAAAAAGAAGTTTCTAAGTAAAAACAAGTTAATTAGAACAGAAACACAAATATAGAAAGAAAAAAAGAAGATCTGCAGTTCAGCTATGAGGAGCCCAACTTCCCTCTCCATTTATATGACTATAAACTCCAATTGATGGCATAGCACAACAGAAGAGAATTTGGGCCAGTGTGTAAGTACCATGGCAGACTGAATCACGCCATATGTTTGTTTATTTTACCAGTTCCTCCCCCACATATGACTAACACACGATATTCAGGCCTTCCAGGAGGCGAAAAGAGCTGCCTCCATGGCTTTCCCCGTGGGTGCCATTCCCACTGGACCTAACATGACAGCTCAGTTTAATCACTGCCCTCCCCAGGCAAGGTGTCCCATAGCCAGCATGACCCATGCAGGGGAGGTTCACAGCCTTTGTTACCTGCAACATGAGAGGATAGTTACTGAAATAATCTTCGTTAGCTGTCTGTCTGTTTCCTGACTCCGATCAAAAGTAAGCCTACTGCTCCCAAAATGCCAGTGTTTTCCTTTTTCCTCGCCTTTCTCATTTTGCTGAAATCATGACATGTGTTCACCGCAGCAGTGGGTGCTGCCAAATGGCATAAGATCGCTTGCAGTACAGGAATAAAACTGTATGCAAATCTAAGGGATTTGAAAAACTACTCAGAGGCTCAGGTGGCTTTATTCAATAAAAGCTAAAGCAAACGGGCCCTGAAATATGGCTTGGTAGGGACTTGTGCATCCTAAGGCAGAAGCATTGCAAATGATGTGAGTCAGCACTGAAGTTCTGGGCAAGTTTCAGTGTTTGTGAGAATCAGAAAGTCATCCACCTCATTAAGGATTGATTTTAAACTTATACTTCCCCTTCATTATTATGCACTGCAAGAGCGTGCTACAAACATTAGTATCCCATTATTGGTTCATAATGTGGTGCCATTACTCTGTCCCAGCTCAAATTACCACTGTAATGGCTACTGGCTTCCAATAACCTACCCCAATGTGAGATTCCACAAGGGAGACACAGTTTATGTGAGGCACCACTATAAATGTCTCGTAATATGCATAAAAGACCAAACTGCGCATAAAAGATTGAACATATTCTGAATGCAAAGACTCTGCGCTCTCTGCAACAGATATTTTCTTTCATGCTGCCCAGACAGGATATATCTTGGGGATTGTTTTAATGCAGATATATATCATTGTCTCTATGAAGAGTTGCTGGTGCCACTTGTGGCATCTACTTCCCTTCTACTTTCCCATCAGCTTCTTCCTCTTTTTAGTTTAGACTGGGATGCAAATATGTAAAATAATGTTAGACTCACCATTTAGAGTGCAAAGACATGCAGGTGACATCCTCCACGGAGCTGCTCCCCGCTCTCTCATCACATGCTGTTGATCGATGTGGTTCTAGTTACCTGCACTGCAATGAAATTCAGCTCCCGTTGCCCAAAATTTCTTGTCTGTCTCACTGACACATATCGGAGTTCCCTCCTGTTCAGTGTTCACATCAGTCCTTACAACAGACATGCTCTGCTAAACAGACACCACGCACACTCTGCTCCCCATCCAGCCCCTCAAGGGTTATCATTATTTATTTCAAACTTTCCATTTTTTCCAAATATTTTAATTATAATTCTCTGTTCCTATTTTTCTCTATTTACAGTTGCCATCATGCATTAACTAAACTTTGATTGAATAATCTTTGAAATATATCCTTAGGAGTAAGCCATATTTTAAACCAAAAGACAACATATCACTCTAACAGGGACATACAATTCAGACTACCACTTTTTTTAACACACAATTTATTTGTGCATATATAATGTAGATGACTACCCAATCTATCAGGGAAAATTCTCCATTTAATTTTTCTTTCATCACTCTCCTTCTGTGATCTGCATCTCACAGTCAATAACTCTTTTCCTCCCACATCATAAGTCCTGTCAGCTTTCTTTCCTACAATTTTATATTAAAAAAGCAGTCGTCTTTCTTAAATCTGTGCTTGTTTTATTGTATTTGTTGATGCAAAAGCCTATAGCATTTTTTTTTTACTTTTCAGAAAACTAGTTCTCTCTCACTATACATCCACTTCTTTGCCATTCATCATATAAAAACTTGCATACTTCATAGCATTAAGTAATACCTTTTCCATTCACAGCATTATCCTGCAGTCACAAGTTCTCTACTTTTTCTTGCTTATTCCGAAGTGAGAAAAGATTGAAAAGCGTGCTATTAAGCATCTCTGATAAAGGTTGGGGACCATTCCTGCTCAGTCACTGGTAACAAATTTCTAATCTTTGATTTGAAGTTAGACTGTAGACACATGAATGAAGATGTGTAGAGAGCCCACAAATGCAAATTGTGTTATCTCTTTCTTAAAAGAAGGACTGAGGATTGTTTCCTCAGAGCCCATCCTGACACACCGAATGACGTTAGTGAGTATTTTGACAGTTAGTCTTCTTGAGTTTTTATTGCCATGGGGACTCTAATAGACAGATATCTAAGAAATTTGTGTGGAAGTTATTGCTTTCCCCCTTCTTTAGCAATAATATCTGAATTTGGGGATGCTCTTACTTGCCAATTTTACCGTTATTGAAATTACATGTCCTTATTTCTTTGACAGATTTCAAATAATGTGATATGAAACGTTGCTATGGAGTAAAGATTTTATGTTATTGCTTTCAGGAAGTTCTGGGGTAAGGAAGCTACCTGTTTCCATCAAGTAATTAAAAGGTTTTAATGTTTTGATGTATAGGGCAAGTGGACTCTCTGACTAGAATAACTATTTGCATTTCAGTGAACATCCATCTAGCTTGTGCCATATTAAAATCAGAAGAAACGGAATACCATTTATTGCAGTAAAATCATGCTATTGTTTTACAGGAACTTTGATCTTGAATCATATTATATTATATTAGAATTAAATTACATTTCTGATGAGATGGAACATATTGATGTTTGAAATGATCTAACTTTCAAAAGGCTGTAAAGAAGTCTTTGGAAGGAAGCAAAATGGTTGAGGGGGTACATTTGTTTATTCTTGCTTTGTAATTAACAGTCATTAATGACTTAGAATCAATCTGATTAATGGGGCGTTGTCTTTGCAAATTTTTTTTCTGTACTGTAAGGAAAAGACGGAACAAGAAATGTGAGAAAGGTTATTAAGATAACACCAACTTCAATAATGAGCTTAAGCTAACTCTGATGGAACAAATTAACAATGAACAAAATAAGAAAGAAAGAAAAAAAGTCTTTGTAAAGACAATTTACCAAAAGCAAGCAGTAGACTACAATTACAAACTGAGACCTTTAGGAATGAAATCTGACCTCTAGCCATCACGTGTGACCCAGAAATCCTAGGATTAATGTCCTGTCCCTTTCAAAGTACAAATTTAGCCAAATACTTTCTAAGTTACATTTCTTGCAACCAGTTGAAAACAGTGGGTACATCCACAGCAACTCTAGTAAGTTTTAGATGAGATATTTGTCTTGTAATGAGTCTTGGCTGATTTAGGCAACTGGGGAGACAACATCAGCTTTAGATTGGAGAGCCCCATAACTCTGCAATAACTTGCAACACAAAGCTGAGTTTCTCTCTTTATTAATTCTCTTCATATTAAGGTTGATATAAATAGGTGTCCTGATTTGATATGACAGTGTTTGAGCTCTTATTTTCTCTGAAGAACTCACACCTGCAAGTATACTCTGAAAACAAAATAATGGAATCATTAGTAAAGTGGATCTGCTTTTGCACTGGTGGCTCCAATTAGCTAGGAAAAGAGCTGGGCTGCCACCAGGTCCCTGTTAGCTCTACTGATTTCCATCTACTCACAATTTGGAAAGTCAGTTACTGAAACTGGTCATCTTCAAGGACTGGGATCTCTTTGTTTGTTTCAGCTTTTTGATGTTCTTCATATTCTGTTCAAGTGTCATGGTTTGGTCTGGGTTGGCCAATAAACCAAATGACAGGTGCTCTCTGTTATCTCTCTCCCCTTCAGAGAGGCAAGAAAATTAGAGAGAGAAAGACTTATGAGATGAGAAGAAACTAAGCTATTTTAATGAAAATATTAATAATAAAATAGTAATAGGAGAAAGATAATATTGTTAATAAGAAAATAATGAAATATATACATTATATTAAAAACCGATGTTGTTCTCCCAGGATGATGGTCACATCACCAGCAGGCAGTGGCAAAGTCCCAGACTGGACTCAGCAATGGACAGGACTGGATTCTGGATCTGGATTCAGGAATGCACAGATCGGGATCAAAGGTAGATAAACAGCGTCATCCTTGGACACCAGCTGTTAAAGAAAGAGGCTGACCCTTTGGTCCCTCAGCTTTTACTCTGAGCATGAGGCAGATGGGATGGAACACCCTGTTGGTCGGTTCTGGGTCTGCTCCTCCCCGCAGGTGAGACCCCTCTACGCTTTTCCACTTCTGACCCTCCAATGGGGCAAATACCAAAGTTGTCTGGCCTTGTCTGTTACAGCAATAAGGATAAGCAAGAGCCTCTCTGCATCCCATTCCTTGATATTTGCTATAAATATCAGATCTTGTCACTTTGGGAGCAAACAGTGTCTGCACAATATTCCAAGAGTTCAGTTAGTTAGAAGAGATTCAGCTGCAAAGTAAAATTACTGAACAGAAAAAGGGTTCTGTTTTACCTCAAGCCAGGACACCTTCTTCCTGTCCTAGGACAGAGCTTATTTCATAAGAAGCATTTGATTAGATTCTATTATTTCTCAGAGATGCACAAGACAAGGTTTCTTTCACCTCAGCTGACTCTACTGAATATTATCTAAAGTTTTCCATCTGCCATGATACAAGAAAAACTTTGTGTCCTACTGCACACAATGAGCATCTGCTCTGTTGTCAGCTATTTTCAACATCAGATACTTAAATACATTTAGATTTGAGAAATTGTAATTTTCTTGGTTGTAAACATTTGCAAATGCGATGAAGTGTTGTTTTCTTTAAATACTGGAAAAGACTTAAACTGAAAATTAAAAATTGTAATACAATGATTTTAAATCACCGTAAAATAAATTATTTTGATGAAACAATGCAGCAACAAACAAGCAGGAGTTCTGCAGATGCAAACAATTACAGACCTGAGTGTTCTGTGTTTTGCCATAAGTTTCTTCCCCCATCTTCCATAAATCATTTGCTTAGGGTGTCAGAAAGGTGCTTAGGTTGCATCACTGAACATTTAAACCCAAGCATTTCTGCAAACCTTGAGAATCCTTTGTGTTCTTTTTATTATTTTCTTTTACTTTTTCCTGGGAAGCCACTTTATGTAAGATTAAAATAAAATTCATACTTATCCAGAGCTGGTGTATTATGAAAATTCAGCTTAAGAAAGTCCTGCAGGTAAAAGCTTTTGTTTTGTTAACCTGAATGAAATTACCACAGATGAGCATTGAGTAAAAAATGGATGGGGGGGGGAACCCAGCCACAACAGATACGTAATGCTTAAGGCTGCAAACTTTTTCTGAGGTAAAACTTCCATGCTTGAGAGCCAAAACCAGAAACTGCCTATGCTTCTGTCTTTATGGGATCAAGATATAATGGTTTCATCGTGGATGTGTTGGCAAAATGAGCTGATTATGCAGCAAAATGATTTCTGTTTCATGATCTGTCAGTGGAAGAAACAAACTCCATCTATTCAAGTTTAAAGCCACAGAAAATAATTCACAATAACATATTTTAAGTAATGCTGTTAAGGTAAAAAGAAATAGCACGAAGACACTAAAATGAGAGCAGATAAAACAAGATGCAACTTTTTTGTGCATAGGCACAAGGCTGATTTTATTCTAGATTATTTTGTCTATAATATTCTGTTCTATTATTCTATTACTGTTCTTTATTATTACTGTTGAGAGCTCTCCAGTTTCCATAGCTGGTGAACAATTCTTCCATATAAATTTAATTCAATTATCATCATTTTTCTAATTGGACCATTTTTCTAGTATACATACTGTATTTAAACATAAAAGGATTTGTCTGTGGAAGACCTCTTGTGAAGCTTTTCATTGCATATTTTGCCGGTATAATAATTCTTTGTTCTAGATAATACTATACCTGACTCTTGCCTGAAGAAGACGAAAGTAAATGAGAAATGCAACAATAATATTGGAAGAAGAGTGAGATGGTGGTTTATGTTAAAAATAGTCTTTCTTATGTAATCAATTCACCTGGGGCCTCTGGGTGTAGTCTTTAGTAAAAGCAAATAGATTGTA
This sequence comes from Chionis minor, assembly GCA_013398295.1. Lineage (NCBI taxonomy): Eukaryota > Metazoa > Chordata > Aves > Charadriiformes > Chionidae > Chionis > Chionis minor. The sequence continues at coordinate 379,537 of VZSF01008715.1, forward strand.
AATAAATAATAACAAACAGAAATGTAAGTTTAAAAATTCTGTTCCAGAAGCCTATTAAGTACATACCACAAAACTTGCCTATCACATTCTCAATCAAAGTGGTTATATTGGAAGAATGTTGTTAAAAGTTTCAAAGTCAGTCCTTGTAAAGTTAGGAATCTTCAGTTACACCTGGGATTTAAAAAATATACCAACACTTTTGAGAGTCTTACCTGGATGTTTTTTGTTAGGATCCGTGGCACATTCAGGGCACTAAATAAAAACATCCTCATTTTTTAAGCAAATGTCCATTATGACTGAATTTTGGTAATTTTGAAATTAATATCTGTTTTTGAGGGGACCTTTCTTGCTCCTGAGCTGGAACTGCAGCTCCCAGAAATACCTGTCTTTTTCCCATCTTCCCCACTCCTTCCACCACACACACGTACACTCACAGGATAGCAGCCAGTGACCCTCTGAGACTAACTTTTTTTTGTTGTTGTTCCTTTTTAAAAAAATGCTTGAAAGGTACTATATATAATTCTCTGAATGTTTTTCATTATCTCTTGTATTTGTTCTGGTTGCAGTGTCTTCATTTATTGTTTTTAATGTTTTCAGAAGGAATAACAGAAGCTAAATCACTTCCAAGAGCCTGAGTTCCCTTGTGCAGGATTTAATGTACTGGTAAAAAATTGTTTTAAAGCAAATGTTTTGACCACATAACATTTAGGGAAATGGACTGTAACCATTTAAAAATAAGACCCATGAAGAACCTAATTGGCTGAACTGGAGGACATGAAAAGATGCTCTAAAGAACAAAAAGTGCTTCCAAGGCTCAGAGGTATTCGGAGATCAGTAGGGGTCGAATCCCCCAGATCGGTGCTGACACACCTGAGAGGCTGCTCTCGGTTCTCAAGAGGTGCCCAGTGGAGCACAGCTCACTGCTTCTCATATTGGAGACGCTGGACTCTGAATCAAAAGTGTTTCCAACTGGTAGGGGTGCCCCAGGCGCCGGGTGCAGTAAACAAATGATATTGTGGCAGGGATGCGGGATGCCACCCTCCATGCTCTGCCCAGCAGAGCAAGCCTTGCTCTCTTAAAAGTGTCCAAACAGAAGAAGGGGCGAGGAGGAGATACATTCTCGCCTGTGGCAATTTTTGAATGCTCACCAGCTCCAAACTGAAGGAAAAACCTCCCTTGTTATATTTGTAGAAGCTGACATGCAGAGATGATATGCTCTGTTATTCTTCTGCTCCCATGCGCGTAACCGAGAAATCAATACTAAAGCAGAGGCTGGCTGAGATGTACAAGGGACAGCAGGATTTCAGCAGAGGGATGTTCTGTTGCAAAAATGAAGCAGCTTTATTACTTCAGCTTTTTTCCTAGGAAAGGTAGGAGCAGGAAAGAACAAGAGATGTGTTCAGGCATGGTGATCTGCCTGAGTCAAGAGCTCTTGGAGGCAACAACATGGCATTTTGAACCTACCTGACTCAAAGAGGGCACGGCACATTCTAAGGAATAAATTATCATGTTATAATTGGCCACCCCCTACCATGAGTGAAAGAGAGGTCCTCCAGAAAGAATTCTGTTGAGGCCTTCTTTGAAGGACAGTTTTGGGCTTTGGCGGCTTAGCACACTGACTTGCTATCAGTGGACCTCTTCAGGAGACTGCCTTGTCATCCAGAGAGACCTTTGCACACATCCTGCAGAGTATAATGTCGCTCTTTTGAGTTTTCTGGGAGTCAAACTTGTAAATCCTGTTTTAGACCTAGTCCAGGGAAGACAAGGGAGAATAATTTTATATATATATATAAAAATATATTTCCTTCAGTTTTGGTCAGTGATATGCCTCAGTCATTCACAGTACTATGCGTTGATATCAGGACTCTCCAATTCTCTCTTTTTTTGTGGCATTTTTACCTCGGATGACCTCCATGTGCCTACCTGTATCCTTTGACTTCCTCCCTCCCATGTCCTCACCTGCTTGCTGAAAAGGCAAAGGGAAGGATCTTTTTGGGATCTGGAAGAGAGGACCTCTCAGCCAGCCGGCAAAAGCTTCCTTAACCATGTGCAACCTTTCCTTGTAGGCAAGTAAAGGGTTACTACAGCCCTGTTACATTCTGGGGATCTGTGTCTGCTCTGCCAAAGGTGATTTAGAAATCTTTCTAGGGAGAACTCTCCACTAAGTAAGATTTTGAAAACTGAAGCACATATTTTTTGTGAATCCAGTGAATTTTTTGCCATTTATTTTGCTGGCTTGAACAAATCTAGCAGTCTGGGACTCAGGAGGTGAACCATCAAAAGAACATTCCCTCATCACTATTCCTACAACATATTTATTTAAAAACCAGTGGCCTAGCATCTGTGAGCAATGAGATACATGGCTATGGGGAATACCCTCATTTTTGGAATGGCTCTGACATTACAACAACAGTAATCTGGTGTGAATTTGGGCCATTAAAATGCCAGGAAACTAACTCTCTTTGGAGAGTTATGCAGGTAGATTTACTTTATCAGTTTTCCGCACAACAGATCAGAGGAAACAAAAATCCACCAGGTCTAGGTTCATTGGACAAAAGTGGCTCAGCGTATTTGCAGAATTCCTAATATTGTCAAAAACATTTTAAAGCCGCTGTTTAAAGACTACTTTAGTCTCTCTCTCTCTCTATTTTGGTCCTTACTAGGAAATCCTTAACATCAACACTTCATGTCTTAATATTTTCTCAGTTAAAATCTGCAGAAATCCCCACATGTATGTGAATATGTTTGACTTCAGTTGTCATTATTGTAGATTTCTGATACAACTGACTTACGCTTTTTAATGTACAGTTCATCGAGACAAAAAAGATTATATTAAGTCCTGAGGAAACCTCGTTATCTAGAAAACTCATTGCTATTACTTCTGCCCTTTGCTCCAGGATAGTATTTATGACAAAAATTAATATCCTCAGTGCTGACTATTCTCCTTTTAGACATCTATGATTATTATTTCATTTGAATTTATTCTGGCATCCCAACTATTTTAAATCAAGATGTATCTTAGTCTAAATGTCTAAACTATGTATGGACAGCCCTACAGCACCACAACAAAACCCATCCAGTCCAATGCCCTGTATTGGAAAGTGATTAGTAAGAGATGCCTCAGGAAGCAGCGTAGGAAACCGACCATCCTTACCCTCACACCCCCTCCCACAGCGGAGAGTCGGCAGCTGGGGGATCTCCTGACCTACCTGCAGGATCATTATGCTCAATAGGTGCTTATGCATCTGTTCTCTAAGACTGCCCATTAACCCATTTATACATTTAGTTCTGCAATGTCCTATAGCAACACATTTCCAAACTCAGGTATGTTAAGCTGGCACCTAGAAGTAGGATCCATGGCCTTGATTTAGAGACTTTGGCTTCCTTTTGCAAAATATTAAGAAAGTTTAAGGGATGAGTCTTTTTTTGGATCCAGGCTTTCTATGGCTTTCTTCACCTTCTGCCAAAGGGGAAGGTTACAATTCCTTTCTCAAGCACTGAAGAGCCAGGCTAACAAGAAGGGAGAGGCACCTAAACACCTTAGGCTAGAAGGTGGCTGACATCTCTGATGAGATTATGAGGGGTTTCTTGACAGTTGTGTTACAATATCCAAGAGTCTCAGAGGCCCTAAAACCAAACCACTGTCATCTGGAACAAGCAGAGGGAGAAAGAAGATGTCTGTGAATAAACGTGGCATGCTGTCACCATAAAAAAAAAAGACCGCGCATTATGGGAAGGGCCAAGCTATGTGAAACAGAGACTCAAATACTGGGGACACTATGCTAATTGGGGGACTGTCTCAATGCTACTTGGATGTCGACATTTATCTGGGCTAATCAGCAGGGCAGGAAAGAGGTGTATCATGTCAGGGGCAACGTTCATATGCACTAAAGGGGCTGGAAATGTACGTGCCTGATCCTTTGCCAGCAAATTTAGAATCTGTGCACAGATCTCTCCCCGCCTAAAAGCAGAGCAAGATTGGCTCACTGTCTCTTGTTTTTTATAAATTCAAAGAATTGGGTTCATGAGGAATCTGACCACATAGTCTGGTGGACCAGATGCACAGCTGAGGTGATACTGTATTCAAAATGGCTGCGTGCAAGCTGGTTTATGCAATCTGAATAGGAGATCGGCAAAATTAGGTGGATGAGGTAAGGTATGCGTGAAAGTGGACTAAAGTCAGTGTGGTAGATAGATGTGGAGCACTGAGTTAGTGAAAGATGTGAACAAATCTATGCAAAGCCTGAAAAGCTAAATTAGTTTGGTAAATTAATTAGAATACACTGGGGGAAGGAGTTGCTGTCATTTTTTTGTTGGGTTTTTGGTTTTTTCCCCCAAACTTGAGGGGTATGTTTTAGCCCATGACTTGCTTTCAAATTTGTATTTAAAGGAAGCACTTTCCTTTTTGTTTGTTTCACTGTATTGGACCTATAATTGTAATTGGATATGCTGTAAGATAAACTATGAAACACCTTTAATGTAAAAGGTATGAAGGAACAAACTGAAAAGAGCTAGCCGCCTAAAATACAGGGTAGCTTCTATACTTTCCTGAAAACATTGGGAAGTATTCTCTGTGATGCGGCTTCCAGTATCAGTGAGAATTGTGCATGTTAACCGGGGAGTAAAAATAGATCACTTAGTGTTCATCTTTCTCCTCGTCAAGTTTCACATAAACAAACAACAAAACAACAATAGAATCCATTATAAATCTTATATAGAATCTGCACCTTTGTTATGCAAGCTGCAAAGGAAAGTCATTAAATTGAAGTGAAGACGTGGTAGAGGAAAGTAATTAAATCGAAGTGAAGATGTGGCTTCTAATTAAGATGTATAGTATATTAGTGACTTAATTTCTCAGGTTATTAATTGCTATAAAATAAATGTCTATATGACTCAACCTTTCAAGCTTCTGACTTTAACGGCAATTCAAAGCCCTTGACATTTCCGTGGTGTGCTCGGTGCTACAGAGGATCAAGTTCCTAAAAGAAAAGGAAGAATTTTTCCCTTTTTACTTAGGGTCAAAGTAATAAACATACAGCTCCTCAGAGACGTGTCAAATGTACATATGGATGCATAAAACCATAATGTCATCTTCCACTATGATTAAACCAATGATGCAGAAAAAAATTGTAGACTCCTACTGCTTTGGACTGAGTTTTGTATCTGTTAGCCTATTTTGGTAATCCTGCAGAAATTAGGCTTTTTATTTTGATGACTGAAAATTACTGAATCAGGTAATGCTCCGTGTGACTGTTTTAAACCTTAGTCTTAATCTAATCTTGGTGGGCCCCATCTGTTTTTATATGCCAATATAATTGGGAGCAGCTCCAGTGACGATGTCAGAGTTATGCCTGTAAAACATTGGTATAAAGGATACTGGAGTCTAGCCACTTTATCTTCATGCTGTATAACTTTCTATCTTGAATTTCTCGTGGCCTAAACTTGCCTCTCTGAAAATTAATGGACGTTTTTCCATGACTTCAGCTGGAGCAGGATTGGACCATTGAAAAACTGTGTTTGTACCCTCCCCAGTGATGTTCATACTCCACTAAACTCCATTAGAAAAACTAATTTTATTCTAAACACTTATAACAGCATTTTAGGTAGGAAGAAAGTACCATCAATCACTTGGTGTTATCCCACAGACAACACTACACACATCAGTGATGTGCTCAGAAGGCAAGAAGACCCAGATGAATTGGTACAGTTTGTCTGTTTTTTTACTTTATAAAGTGTTGCAGAGATATAAAACACTATGTAGCTATGATTTCTACTGTTAAGCATATAAAAAGGCCTTTTAGGAAAACAGCAGGACTAAACAACAAAAGATAAATTTACATAATTTTGCAGGGAAATATGAGACCAGTATTATAAGAATTAAAGTTTAATATGATAGACTTACGATTAGAGCCAAGCATTAAAATTTAATTTATGTTCTGTCTATAGAATGATGTTTACAATGAAATTTTTCTTGTATATAATAGAAAAAAAATATATATCACAAGGCAGAATGTGTATTTATTGTAATAGAAATTGAGTAAGAGGTTCTGAGAGGAATATGTTAAAGGAAATATAATTGATACTGGCCCTTAATACGTTGACTTTCTTGAGAAGGGTGACTAGCCTTACCTATGTAATTTTCTGAGTTCATTAGACAGATCTTGTTATCAAATGTACTTTAAACTACCTGCAAGTCATTGGAAAATAAATATTTTCTGAATTATTCTCAAACACGGGCATTGGCCATTCAGTTACCATCTGCTGAGTGAAACAGATCATCTGAAGTTCTCATGAAATGGCTGAAAATTTATAAAGACAATGGAAGTCATGCAAGATAGTGCATAATAATAAACATAACAAACCTGACTGAACAAAAAAAAACACTTTAGAAATTAAAAATGACAGCAAAATTTTCAGAGTAGTATGTTAATTGCTTTTTGCCTAGCTTCTGAAAGAATTACAATTATATTTTTTCTATTTTAACATCATTTATCTTGACAAAGCATGTTTACTGTGCTGCTTATGTAGGTAATGTCATGAAAGGTAATTATTACCTTTTAAAGCTAAAGTAGCTGGTAACATCTTTCTGTGGAACCAAAGCAGTAGAGTTTTACTAAGCAGTTCTTGCAACCAGCTCAGGAAGTTATAGATTAATATCTACAGAAAGATTTTTAATGTTGATTTAAGCCCTCAGAGTGAAGATGAAGCCAGGTTATTCCTTGGAACAATGTTATTAGTTTGTGTAGGAAAAAGCATTTTGAATTTTTATTTACGAAAGAGAAAACATTCTCATTAATATGTGTTTATCTTAGGGCTATTTAAGCCATTCTTACAAGCTGAGGCATTTATTGAATACAGTTGATCATTATTACTCGTTGAATAGAATGTAGTAATTTTCATTTTGTGTTACAATAACATCAAATCTAAATGTGCTTGCTGTCTATATTATGTTGCATTACACTGGAAATTATTCTCATCTGTAACCACTGAACTTGATGAGGTAATACGGACAGAATCTGACTCTGTTCAGCTGGCATGTGTGCCATAAAAGAGAGAATCAATCCACCAGAATCAGTTCACCTACACTTTCTCTTCAGTGCAATAAGTGTTGATGAGGCAGCTGGAAGTAAAAGGGAATTCAGGTCTTCTTCCTCTTCAATCTCATTATTTTTTTTTCCTACATGTTTTTGTTATATTCAGCCAAGCCAATGAGAATGCAGCTCTAAAATAGCAACAGAAGTGTCCTTATGACTCCAGAAAAATTATTCTTTTCATGCAATAAAAATAGCATCCCATTTCCTTTCTCGTGTTCAGGCTCTGCTTATTTACCCCTTAAATGTCAGTAACTGCAATAACTTAACCTTTGGTGGTGTTCTAATGGACCTGCAATTAAACAGCAAGATTTTTATTGGCCTCTATTGGGGTGGAATAGCGCTAGGCACCGCAAAGCAAGCTACCGCAGAGTGTGTGCAGTAGGAAGGCAACCCATTTGTATGACTGTAACAACGTAGTATCGGCTGTGCATCTGCAATACATTATTGATCAAACAGTTGTTATAAATAGGAGCATCTAGTTTTGCTACCAACGTCAGCCCTCAGATCTCTGAAAGCTAAGATATAATTAATGTATTCATATAGAATACATAAACTAAGACTAGAAGGCTGCCTACAAACAAATGTGTAGGGAAAAAAATCAACAAAAGTCATTAAGAATGATAATATTCGTTAGATTAGATAATTTTTATGGCCTGCGCTTCTCTCCAACGTGCCCTTCTTCTGTCAGCACTCAAAACCTCGTTACAGATTTGCCAAGACAAGTTGGTTCTTAGTTTGATCAGAGAAAGAAAATCATACAATTCCACTAAATCTTCTGACAGTTCTGCTGTCAGGGCTGTCAGGCTGGGATCCGTACTTTACATTAAATGAAGCAGAATATAGTATTATAGAAGGGACTGTAAGAGTCTCTTCATAACAATGATTTATTTATTTTTGCATTAAATATGCCTTTGAGCTGTCAGATGATGCAAGGTTATTGCTGTTGTTTATTATTTATTGTTGGTATTATCATCACACCTCGGACTAGCCATGGACTATGATCCAATTGTTCTTGCTGCCGTACACGGTTCTGCCAAGGAATTTATAACTGCGAGTGTGTTTAGAAAGCAATCAGAGGCGGGACTGCAGCATAACAGGTCAGTTTTACTCGCTCTAGCGTGAGTAACGACAGCAATGAAATCACCATAACGTACACTGCGGCTGCCTCAGTCTGTTCCTGATATGACCTGAAGACCTTATTCCTCCATGGCCTTTTGCTGCTCCCACCGCTGTTGGCAGTACAACAGTGATGGCGGTGCTGGCCAAGCCAGGCGTCTTGATGCTTGTGCAGCAGCAGCACAAACAAAATATCGGACAAGGTGAAAGTGAGATAGGCAGGCAGGGCTAAGCATTTAGCACAAGCTACTTGGTTAGTTAACGCTAGGGGATCCTCATGCTCAGATCACTACGGCCTTTTTTTTAAATCTTCAAATATATACACACACATATATAAACAGATCACTAATTTATGATTTATCTTTATACATAAAATTTCATTAAGTTCATTTAGTTCATCGTTGCAGGTTTCCATCTATCACAGGAGTCTCTCAGGGCAGGATAGATGGTATGAAATTCATTGTGGTTCACGCCCACAGGTCTACCTCAAAGAGTTGGCTGGACACCACTTGATGAAGCTAATTCAGGTTTCATCCCCACTGGTATCCTGAAAAACACTTATAGAATACTCTTGGTATTATGTGACAATGAACATCATACAGCTCAAAACAGAGTATTCTCACTTATTCTCACTTAGGGTTACATTTCCTTGAGGTACACATCGGACTTCTCTGTTCTTCAGCATCATCCATCAAGTACATCCAGGTCTTTGAGCAAAACCAGTTTGCCTTTGCCCAAAGTAGGAAAAACCCAAGCAGTTTTCCCCAACGTATTCCTTTTATGCACCAAGTTGGAGGAGCAGAAGTAGAGAAGCATAGAGGGGTCACACCTGTGGGGAGGAGCGGACAGGACAGGTGACCCAAAACTGCCCAACAGGGTATTGCATCCCATCTGCCTCATGCTCTCTATAAAAGCTGAAGGATCAAAGGGGTCAGCCCTCTTTCTTCAATGGCCGGCATCCGAGGAGGACTCTGTATGTTCGTCTGCCTTTGACCCTGATCGTGCATCCTTGAATCCAGATCCAGAATCCAGTTCCCATCCACCACTGAGTCTGGTCTGGGGCATTTCCAGGGCCTGCTGGTGATGGGATCGTCATCCTGGGAGCTCAATACTGGGTTTGTATATGCTGTATATATTTTGTTATTTTCTTATTAATATTATATTTTCTTTTTATTATTTTATTATTAATATTTCATTAAAGTAGTTTAGTTTCTTTTCAACTCATAAATTTTCAACTCTCTTCCCCCCCGCCCTCTCCCTCTCTCCCTCTCTCTTTCTTCTCTCACTTACGAGAGAAGTTAAAGAGCATCTGTCATTCGTTTTAGCNCCAGTTTGCCTTTGCCCAAAGTAGGAAAAACCCAAGCAGTTTTCCCCAACGTATTCCTTTTATGCACCAAGTTGGAGGAGCAGAAGTAGAGAAGCATAGAGGGGTCACACCTGTGGGGAGGAGCGGACAGGACAGGTGACCCAAAACTGCCCAACAGGGTATTGCATCCCATCTGCCTCATGCTCTCTATAAAAGCTGAAGGATCAAAGGGGTCAGCCCTCTTTCTTCAATGGCCGGCATCCGAGGAGGACTCTGTATGTTCGTCTGCCTTTGACCCTGATCGTGCATCCTTGAATCCAGATCCAGAATCCAGTTCCCATCCACCACTGAGTCTGGTCTGGGGCATTTCCAGGGCCTGCTGGTGATGGGATCGTCATCCTGGGAGCTCAATACTGGGTTTGTATATGCTGTATATATTTTGTTATTTTCTTATTAATATTATATTTTCTTTTTATTATTTTATTATTAATATTTCATTAAAGTAGTTTAGTTTCTTTTCAACTCATAAATTTTCAACTCTCTTCCCCCCCGCCCTCTCCCTCTCTCCCTCTCTCTTTCTTCTCTCACTTACGAGAGAAGTTAAAGAGCATCTGTCATTCGTTTTAGCCCCCAGCCCAAACCAGTATATCAGTAATGCAGGGAGGTCTGGTGTTATATACATAGCAGTCACAGGACACCAGCTGCCTGTCTAGTAATGCCTTTACTCACGGCTTCATGGGAAAAGGAGATTTTGAGATGAAGGAAAAAACAGAGTGGTTAGTCTTGCAGAGTCCATTCAAATCTCAGAGGCAACGGTGGAGAAGCCCAAGTTGTACTTGCTAAACTGAGATATCAAATACGGTCAGCAAAAGGGAGAAGTTTTGAGACAAACAGAACAAGCCAGAGAGATGAGAAGCTGAGAATGACCTGTCCAAAGAAATGGACTAGAAATGTGAGTTTTGCAAAAACTGCAAGAGCCCTCAGCTTTACATCAGAAAGAAGAGAGTAATAGCAAAGACTACCATCAGAACCCAGCCTATATTCAACACATTTTTTCTGCTGAATAGCTCAGGTGGAGAAGACGTTCATTTTTTAGAGAGTTAAATCACAACTTCTTTTTTTTATGTCTGTGTAGAATTACAAAGCATATAGCCTAACATATCCATGGAGGACGTGGGCTTCTTTGCCTCTATTCCCTTGCTGCAGAGCTCAGACTGAACAGTGACACAGAAAGTAAGGCTCACAGGAATATTGAGTATAGGTGTGTGAAAAGGAGATAATAGACTTCCAATATTTTTACCTTAGTATTGGAAAAATTCTTTCTGCCATAGGAAGTATTTATACTTAGTATATAAATGCCTGTGTAATCCTATCATAATTATCAGTAATTTTTCCTTCCAAATAGTCATTATAGTGTCAAAAGTAAAGCTATATTTTTTGAGCTGGTCTGCATTAATGAGGGCTACAGTGTTATTAATATTCTAGAGGTTTATTCAAAGTAACAGAAGACTGAGTTTAAAAGAAAAAGAAATAGAAGTCCTAGTTCCAAAAGGACTATTTGGAACAAGCTGAGCGTTTTTTCCATATATAATAAAACCACAGCCACTCTGGGAAAAAATGGGAATGGAATCTGGCAAATATGGAAGAAAAACAAGTGGGAAATGGAAAATGAACTTGAGATATAATAGTAAGCTATGTTGCATTACTGTATTATACATTAATGTATTACTATCCTATATATTAATAAATTTACCTCACTAACATACATTATGACTTCAAGCCAACATCAATCGATCCGTTTCTTTGGTAAGGCACAGGCTCAACATGACACAGCATTTATAACTACGGAACACCTAGAACTTGACAGGTGGAAACTAGAAACAATTTCATTGATCCAGCAGTGGTTATCTCTGCCTAGGACACTATTATTTAATTGTATACCATACTAGGTAAGGGTCCTTGTAATTAAAGCACATCTTTATTTGCCTAGCTGGAGACTGGATAGAAAAGTTGTACTGTCTCTTAAGAAAATTATCTGCTTTAGGGAATGCCTTTAAATATATCAAAGTGGAGGGATCATTACCTTGTCTGCGGCTCATTTGCAATATAATCTCATTTTGGCTCCAACTATCACTGAATGGTAATGGATATTGATCAGTTATTTTAGCAGTGGAATAACAGCTTCAATTTAATGACTGTGTAATAACATTATAATGGCCCAGGCTGTGAGCAGAACATGTTCATTATTTCACAAGCCATACGAGGCAGCATTAGAGCTTTTAATATATTTTTGTATGATTTAATTATGCACTAAGTTGTACTTTTATACATGAAACAACAACAGTACACAGAGGATTACAGTCTTTTAAAATGTAAAGTATGTATAACTTGGGCAAATAGAGCTGATCACATTTCCATTTTTATGTCCAGAAACCTGCTTGCTTTTAAATAAACTTACAGCATTGTATTACCTTTCAAAGGTAAAAGATACTATAACCGTAGTCCTAGGAGAACGAAAGGTAAGTGGCTGTGTCCTTTCAGCTGACACAGGCCTGCTTTCAGCCAAAAGACAGCTAACCATTGTATTAAAAAAAAAAATTAGAGATAACTATTAGATATGTTAAAAATCAGTCTCCAAATTTACCAGACCAGACAATATGAAATAAAGTAGAAGTTTTCTGTTTTCAGTGCACTGGTGTATGAAGCTTCATTAATCATCCTGAAAGATGTGATACAAAGTACCTTCTTATGCCTTTTTCTTCCCTTCATAATTTTTTTCATATTTTTCATAAATTTTTTTTAATTTCATTCTTTCGTAGTTAAGTGTCCTGGCAACATATCCCCTATTTTTTTTGTTTGTTTGTTTTACCTCTGAAAAATGCCAGCCTTTTTAAAAAGACTTCAGTTCAGTTATTACCTTGACACCCAATAAATTTCTACTTTTTTGAAATAAGAATGTCTGTTTTTGCACACAATTTCACACTTTTAAAAAACTTTCCATTCAGCATTAGAACAGAAAAAATATTAAAGTGTTGTCTGGTCAATTAAAATAGTTACAAATAAACAATTGTGAATTTATATCCAATATTTTAATTTCCAGTATGTATGTATTTCTAAATGAAATAAAAAAGTTAATTTTCAAAGTGCAAAAGCAAATCTTGTCTTACCAAAATATCAAAATACTACCGTGTAATATTATTTGAAATAAAATTTGCTAAAACAGAGCTGTGGAAAGTTTTATGTCTGTCTAAATTGATTTTTAGAACATTACCTTGAAAAAATGTTACAAAGCTAAGAAATTTTTATAGTTGACTAAGCAAGTGTAGTTTAATCTTGGATGTACTCAAATGTTTGAGGAAATTGCATCTTTTTGAGAATGAAACATTTATCTTACGTGTCTTGTAGGGTGTTTGAAACTCATGAGGATGTTGCTGTCAAATTTAGCTTTTTAACACTTTCAGCACAGCCAAAACCTTTTTTTAAACTTCCCACTGAAACACGGTGCTTTATACTTGGGCTCACTGACTGGAATAAATTTTCCTTTCTATCCTTTTATTTTTAAAGACATGTTAGGAATATATATATATCAAAAAAAGTTATTAGCCAGGAGTAAACAGATACACTGTACTTGGAAAAAAAAAAAAATCTAGTCTCCATAGCATGTCTGCTGTTGGCTCTATTTTGGTTTAAAATATTAAAAGAGAGGGATAGTCATTTGTGTCATTAACATGGAGACTGGAATCTACGGAGACATAGGAAAATTGCTGTGGATGAGATAAAAGAGAGAAAAGAATCAAGACCAGTAAGATGGGTGGAAAAGAAAAAATGCATGAGAGGAAGACAAAACTCAGAAGAATCAGGACCAGTATCTTCCAGTTCTCAAAATGAGGAAGAGACTCTCAGTATTGGTGTTAACTCATGTATGATTTAGCCTTGCACTTAATGCAAGCTTGAGTGAATAATGCTCAAAATTCTCTCAAAATACAGTCTCCCATCCCTCCTGCACCTGCTACCAACAAACCTGTAGAGCACTATGCATCCCTTACTCTAACTTGACAAATAAGTGCTTTTATTTTCTCATTAGATGATTTAACCACAACTCTGTGGTGTTTTAGTGGAGTAACACAACCATTACAGCCCGCAAAACTGAAGGGCACTGTTTGCGTTCAGTAGTTGTAAACCTCTGGAACAGTTTTCATGAGTTTTAGAAGGTGTTGGGTTTGACTATATCTCCCAGCTTACCAGCAGCTTTTCTTTAGGCACATATCTCCATCTTCATACAGCTAATTGTTGACTTATGACCAGAGTTTTTAAATTATGTGACCATTTTTTAAATCACTATTTTCAACTTATAATAATTTTAAAGTATAATTTTCTGGAAAAATATCTACCTCTAATTTTCCATTTTTTCCAGAACTTTATTACCCAATACGTTCTGCTTGTCAAATTCTCATGGGGCAGCTCAGAAGAGAAAGCAAGAGCATATTTTAGAAGCATTTTGAGAAAGAGGAGACCAACCTAATCTTATTTATTTCGTCATCACGTCCATACAATACTCTTTACCCAGTGCTGTACAATAATTGTTTATTATATTATCAAAGCCCACCTGTTTTGAAGTAGAGAGTAGATAAACTATCGATCTTGTCAGACATTACTACGCCATGTATCCCATCTCCAGCAAAATGGTTTGACATGCACAATTATCTATCTAGATGCATTAAGTGTACCAGAACCTTCCATTATCAGAAATTAACCTACTTTCTGATTGTCTTCCTACCACTACCCTGTGTATGGCTTAAATCTTTCCTGGATGCTGTGAGTTTCCAGAGGATTTCAGGTCTAATGGAGCATTTAGCTGTAGTATTCTTCCATGCTGTTATTGTTTTCCATTTCATTTTACTCCTGACTCTATGTGTTGTTCACAGTCTCTTTGAGTCCAAGCTGTACAAAAGTGATCCAGTTTTTTGGGAGCACGAGACTAGCTAAACAGGACATAACTGCTTCTTACTTGCTCAAGAATGCCTTGTTTTGAGGAATCAAAGCACTTATGTTCCTAACACACAGACATTACAACTATGCATGGAGCTATTGATTTCAAGAACATGAGCAGAAAAATACATTTTATTTGTAAACCATTTCTATAGCTTAAAACATTGTCTTTAAATTGTATATCTTTAACAGTAAAAACTGAGTTACTAAAATCCTGTCTTCCATGTTTAAAGATATGATTTTATACCAGCTATCCAGCAAAATGCAATTAACTGTCTGTATTTAGTGGCTTGACAATATTTGCCCAACTTTAGTAAATTCCAGCCAGCCTTCATTTTCAGCTATTTTGGTTTCAGCCCTCAACATAGTAGTACTAGTAGCTCATTTAAGCAGACTGCACAGCCTTCCTTAAATGTATTCTGCATCCCTGTTATAATTTATTCATAAATTAACTCTGTGAACCTCACTTTCACATACTGATCAGTTCATGCTTTAATTTCACACATTGATGAGCACTGCGTGAATAAGTGTGAGAGGCTTCTAAAAATAGGTACAGAGGATTGAAGAGAATAGGAAAGCCTCTTGTTAACTGCAAGTAAGCACCAAACTCACCACACCTGCAAATCCGGTGTCTGCCTGGTAAAAGCAGCATTTTACATGCAACTAACAGCACTTTGGTGCCTCTGCTATAACTTCTGTTTGTCAACGAGTTCTGAAGGACTAAGAACAATGACATCAT
This sequence comes from Chionis minor, assembly GCA_013398295.1. NCBI lineage: Eukaryota > Metazoa > Chordata > Aves > Charadriiformes > Chionidae > Chionis > Chionis minor. Next base: position 394,781 of record VZSF01008715.1, read on the forward strand.
TGTGCTAATGGATCAATGAAGGTGTCTTTGGACAGAGATGGAGCATACTTTCTGACCTCCAATTCTATCATTTAATATGATGTGTTCTTGTTCTTGTTCGATGGGGTTTAACTTGCCTTCTACAATGCTTTTGTTGCTTGTGAGTGTTGTTAAGATAGTTAGAAGCCAATGATCAGAACCATAACTAGCCTATAGCATTTAATATATTCATTATATTAAAATATAATAAACACAGCCTATTACGGTAAGTTAAAAACAGGGCGATAGCCTCTGCCTTCTCGATCAGCCAAGCAGGTCACTTGTTCCACGGGCAGCTGTATCATCTGAACTTAGAACAAGAAGTCAATGCTGAGCCATGTGAGCAGCCAAGGCCTCACCCTCACGTCTGCCAAACAAACAAACAAAGAAAAAAACAAACAACAACCCAAAATCTAATGCCTAGAAGAGAAATCTCAGGCAGAAAATTAAAAGGTGGTCCAGGTAACTTGACTTGCTTTTGGGGAGAATAGTTAAATCTAGCTCTTGCAGGCGTAGCCTTCAGTATGATGCTATTAATTTACATTACATTATATAGAGAATAACATTTAGGTTTATATAAAAAATAAATAATGAAGACAGGAGGTGAAATCTGTCACTGGGAATGTGACAACCTTATATTTACTGCTCCGAACCTCCTCCTCTTCCTAGAGTTTAGAATTTTCTATTTTGACTTCTCATGGGAACAAATCGACAAAATGTATTCAGAATTGTGCCTTTTTTTAGACTTTAGTCTAACCTGTGTTTTCTATGCATTTCAATTCCTGGTTTTACTTTCTGGAAAATAAGTACTCACCATCATGTCAGGTTCTCATTTTGCTCAGAAAACATGGTTTCAGCATGATGGTTCTGAAAAGCTGTCTTAAAAACAAATCTCAGCATTCCAGTTGAGCAGATACATTTGAATCTAGAAATAAATTAATTTCATTCTCTGTATTTATTTATTACACATTTTAATGGGACCAATGCTGAATAAAAAGGCAACTTCACATGGAGTGTTTCCACCCGAGTGTGTTGATTTCAAACCTGGGATGCGCTAGGAGCCCGAGAGGAGGAAGTTATCTTTAATTGGTTTTGCTTCATACGCTTCAACTTGAATTCCACTAAAACTGATGCAAAATCTTTTATTTTGTAAGGTGGGCATAAATTCTGCATCACTTTGACATTTTGAAATTGTTATAAATGATCTCTTGTGTTATGTTTTTCTCCGCTCCAGCTAGAAGCGAGACATACTTATTACCTAGTGCTTTGTGTCTTGTCTTCAGATTTTGAGTGGGGGTTTTTCTTGGAAATGTAAATGTGAAAGTCTTAGTCACCCTTTCTCACAAAATAGTCCTTAATATTTAGTTATATTTTCTTTAAAGTGTTAAGCATAAAATCATAGTTATCTTAATTATTCATAACTTTGTTCTAGACATGGTTAGGTTTTCTCCCTTCTCCAAACTTATGTAATCCAGTTTTCCTTTCCCTTTAAAAAAAAAAAAAATCAGTAGGTGACAACAAAATTTGTGATTTTTGTATCTGTTACTGTAATTAGTGTATCTTCAGTACACTATGCAACTTAACCTCAGTAGTAAATCCTTTGGTATTCCAGGAGTAGTAAAGTTCTGAGCTTATTGTTCCTGTCATATCAAATCAAACTATGATTTCCAAATTGGACAGAAAATTATATAACAGGGTCTTGTGTGCCCCTTACTCATGCTGGGGAACATTTTCTCACCTAAATGTTCTTATTTAGATGATTCATATGATCCATGCATCCTCTCCTCTCGTGCTGCCCTCAAAGCATGTACAAATCTCTGGGACTTGCTGGTGGATTTGGCCAGATATTTTACACCATGAGTGTAAATACAGTAAAGAAAGATATCACTTCTATGTGCAGTGGGAGCAGAATCATTGATTCATGTAAGCTGTATTCTGGTGGTAGTCCTTAGAAATGAGGGAGCAAGCAAGAAGTGCATTAGGCTTTCTTGATATATCCTTCTATAATTGTGTTTATTGCCCCTGGAATGAAGTTACCTGAGAATCAGCTCTGAGCACTAGGACTTAGTATCTGTGTAAAACACTTCATTGCTGTGAAATCAGTTGTTACAGTTCTAAGGCTGTTCATTTCTTGTACTGCCCATTGGTTACTGCCCATTTTTAATTCCAATGAAAACAGCACCACAGAATCACAGAGTTGCAGAATTGGCAGGGCTGGAAGGGACCTCTGGAGATCATCTAGTCCAATCCCCCTGCCAGAGCAGGGCCACCTACAGCAGGTTCCACAGGATGGCATCCAGGCGGGTCTCGAGTGTCTCCAGAGTCGGAGACTCCACCACTCCTGTGGGCAGCCTGTGCCAGTGCTCTGCCACCCTCAAAGGAAAGACGTTCCTCCTCATGTTTACGTGGAATTTCCTATGTTCAAGTCGGTGCCCATTACCTCTTATCCTGCTACTGGACACCACTGAAAAAAGACTGGTCCCATCCTTCCAGCACCCCCCCTTTAAGTATTTTTAAGCATTGATGAGATCCTCCCTCAGTCTTTTCTCCAGACTAAAAAGATCCAACTCCCTCAGCCTTTCCTCATAAGAAAAATGTTCCAGCCCCCTAACCACCTTCATAGCCCTTTGATGTACCCTCTCCATTGGTTCCCTGTCCTTCTTGAAGCGGGAGCCCAGAACTGGACACAGTACTCCAGATGAGGCCTCACCAGGGCAGAGTAAAGGAGATGATGACCTCCCTCAATCTGCTTGTCACACTCTTCTTGTTGCATCCCAGGAGGCCATTGGCTTTCCTGGTCATAAGGGCACATTGCTGGCTCATGGGCATCTTGTCCACCAGGATTCCCAGGTCTCTTTCTACAGACCCACTTTCCCAGCAACTCTGTGGAAAGAAAACTATCACAGATAACAATCAAATCCCTAATAAAAGCAAACCACCTCAGCTGTGAACTCTAGAGCTACTGGAACCGTACACCGATGCAGGAGCTGTACCAGACAATAAAGAACCATGTTCTAAATACGCCTCTATCTACAGTGACGTTACACCCTGAGAACCACAAAGCACCAACTTTTTCTTGAAAACAAAGTCTGATTTGTGTGTCCAAACTCTTGGTGTTTCTTTGTTACCACATCACCCTCTAATTGGCTACATTACTGAGAATAACCTGAGTAATGTTTTCTTTCCAACATGTTGATGGCATAAGACATTATAAAAGGCCTAGAAATCTTGAAAGCTCTTGTAATCATATTGCTGAGTTAACTCCTTTTTTCTTCCTGTGGGTAGAAGAACAACTTAGATTTCAATAAGATTGCAAATACCATCTAAACTCTGAAAAGCAGTTTATACCAATATTACTGGAGGCAACCCGGGGTCACAATGGAATAAAACAATGTGAAAATTCATGAGTTTTTTTGAAATATTTACAAACTTCATTAAATATTTCCAACCGTGTTTGGCATTTAGGAACAATTAGGAATTGTCACAGACAGTGAGACTGAATTCTGCTCTCCAGCATTCAAAGACACTATTACTGAAGGCTGATAAGTAGTCACCGAAATTGCCTGATTTTTTTTTTGCTTCTGACAGAAGATTGAAGTTTTGTAGCAGAATAGAAAATGATGAAGAGCAAACATATTCCACTTCGGAATTTGTGAAGCTTTGAAATAGTCATCTGGGTGAATGGAAAGATTGCAATAGATTTAAGTGTGTACTGACTGGGCCCAGTAGGATGAATTTGAGGTTATTTGGGATTTGCAACCTGAGATTTCATTATGTCTAACATTATTTTTAAAGCTGTTTTGAGGGAAAATTGGACATTATGGAGAACCTTTAAAACAATAAATTCAGAAGTGAAGCAGACAAAAAGTAGCATCTCTTTTCAGGAAAACCTTGAAAAAATCTTTTTTTTTTTTTTTTTTTTTTGGCAAGGAATAACAGTGATGTGTAAGTAATGAGATTGCATTAAAGTGATGACACCCTCACAGCCTCTGATTTTTAACTTTTTTTAACAACACATTATAGATCTATGTTACCCATGGTCCTGGCTCTGAAAGTGCCTCTGCCTGTTTGGCAGCTGTGATGTGAACCTAATCTGGGATTTAGAACATCAGAAAATTTAACCTGTGAGACTCATGGAGCATCTCTAATAAAAGCAAAGCACTGCTCCAAAGGCATTGGAGTTGATAGTTCAACTGGTAATACGGAATATTAGTCTGAATAAAACACAGATTACATCCTGTGTGGGGTGATGCATTGTGAACATGCATATTACATAAACAAAGATTCAAAGGCAAGGATGTGGTAAATATTAAAACAGATTTCAGTGTGCCCTGAGACATCACAGTTTTAAAAAGAAAAAGTTCTGTTTTTCAGTAACTAATCCAGAATTGAAACATGTAAAAGTACTCTCTTCCAGATGGTACCTCACACCAAATGTAGGTATTGGTATAATTGTTGCTCAGGATTTACAGTCCTCTTCTGCCATTTTGATGGGCTCTCCAGCCCGACTCTTCCTCACATAACTCATCTCTTTATCTCCTCTTAATGAAGACGGGAGACATGTTGTGTGATTTATGAGCTAGAAGTCAATTAAAGAGCATAACTCACAGCAGAAAACAGCACTATTTGAGCTGATTTTTTTTTCTTTCAGAGAAAAATATTTTACATTCTCATTCAAAACTTTAGAGGTTTAATTTCTCAGACACTTGATTTTCTAACAGAATTTCAACATATCTGTTGAAAGCAGGTATTTTTGCCAGAAAATGCAGTTTTGTACTGGTAAAGAAATTTAACAGGAATCTTTTGACTGGCCTTGATTATTAGCTATTGTACTTGCATAGCTTTTGTGTCTGAAGGGAAATAATTTCCTTTTCTTCTGCTTCAGAAAGCCTTTTTTTTTGTAGTAAAACAAAATTCCCAGAGAAATCTGTGAAATTTTACATGCAAAACTTGAGTAAAAAGTGGCTTCATATATCTACTGAAATAGTTCTCCACTTCATACTACAGGGAAGTTCAAGTTATTAATATTTATATACTGTTCCCTGTTTAAAGTACAGATTTTATACATTCTTATTCATGGATTCCAAAATGTGTTTTAAAGCAGCTGAGATTTTTTTCAGTGATGGAGCTCAGCTCCTAGTGCTTGGGTATCTTTTTTCCTGCCCCTTCCATTCCCATGCTTACACTGCTCAGCAGCCCTCTAACTCTGACCTAGTGCTGTAAAGCCACAATCACTTCTCTTCTGCTCTCTCAGGTGAACAAGAACAGAAAGCTGAATGGTGCCCATAATTGCAGCACTTAGTCAACTCCTTTGGTAGCAGCAAAAAAAAGAAAGCAATGCAGTGAAGCCTCCCTTGATACAAAAGAAAATATTGCACCGTGCCTACTTGGTACCGTCTTAATCCCATGTGAAGGCAAAGTGGATCAATATTTTGTTTAGGAACTAGAGAGGCTCTAACAGGTGATCATCTCGGGAAAGAACTGAAAACCAAAATGTCAAAACTACTCACTTTGTTCCCATGACATACATGTGTATAAATCGAAAACAAGTACTTATGCCAAACAAATAGGCTGTGTTTTGATTCTGCAATGTTTATTTTTCTCTAATGCAAAATTTGAGTCTGAGTGGTCTAATTATTGTGCTTCTCAGTCTTTTAGAAACTTTTTCAGACACTGAATAATTTGCTTGCTGTACAAAAAGACAAATAAGTGTTACAGCAAGCCAAGAAAAACAAAATACGGTTGTCGTGTCTATAAGAGCATGTGAGGGGCTCCCACAGTAGCTGTTACGTATAGGCAGTCTTTTATAGCCTTAATTATATCATCACTGGAAAATCAGTTGCTGTGTATCTAAATTCATTTGCACACATTATGTTTTTCACCCCTGAGGAGTAATATGGTATATAACTACATCTGAAAACTAAACCAGTGAAATTTATGTCATGCCAGTGTTTATTTTGTTGTAAAATTGACTTTCAACAAGCGATCCAATATCTAGTAAAAGGCTCTGATCGGGCAGGGTTATAATGTCATTAAATGCTGCATTTGTTAATAGCTGCAAATATTTTCTTTCCTACTACTTAAGGGTGTTGAAAAGCTTGTTAATGGGAGTGGAAATGAGCTACAAATGAGTGTATCCATATTGTAGTGAAGTAATTCAGCAATTCCTGTTCCTATTTAAACTGAAAGAAAAATGTCAGCAAGGAAAAAATGCCAGAGAGATCACAGAAACCCCTCAACCCTGGTAGACATCAGTCTCCAGAATAATTTCCTGAGGGAACTGATGGGTGTTGGATTTTTAAACCATTTAAAACAGAACATGATGAACTACTGAGGAACATAAGAAACAGTCTTGAATTTCCATAGGCAGTGATTCTGAGTTTTAGGTCTGAGATCTACAAAGTGTTCCTCAGACTCTGTTGGCCTTCCCCATGTTGAGCAGAGGATACTTAGAGACAGATATCTGTAAGTCAGTCTGTATCAGACAGACTGAGACAGATCTCTGTCATGGCAAGAGAGGAGATGATTTACAGCTCTCTCAGATGTCTCGCTGTCTGTTTTCGGCTTTCCTGTCTGATGTTAGTTCATCAGTCTCCTTCAGCTGGAGCACAAGAGAGGTGACTCCTTCTCATGGGAAGAGATCTCTGTTCCCAGCAACCCCTGTTGAGAGAGGAGGTGAAGCTGCTTAGTTATGTTGATCCCCTCTTGGGATCAATGTCATGGAAAGCAATCAAATGAGCATCAGGCTGTGATTCAAATGTAGTAACGTCTCTATATTGCCCAAGGTGTAACAGGAACAGTAGCTTGGTTTATTGTCTTTCTGCTTTAAGCCATAACATCGTTTGAGAAAAGTGGGGAAAAGCCACATGGCCTCTTGAAGAAGAAACTTCTATGGGATGTGTTGGTGAGAGCAGTATCTGTCAAAGATCAGAGATGTGGTGGCTATGCAGCTGTATAAGGGGTCCAGCTTGCATTTTGCTGGAGACCACTGTGACTAACGTTGGCTGATGCTGTTAGCTTTCATTGCAGGTTTTGGTAGTCTTGCACCACTGGAGAGCCAATGAAATTCATATTCTTCCTTTGCTTTTTTTTCTTTGTTATGGGAATATATTCAGAGGTAAATCAGAAGTATAATCTCCATCTTCTAAGATACCACCTGTGAAATCAGTGCTAAAAGGAATATTGGAAGGATAAAGCATTCACTGTAGAGTGCAACATTTTTTCTTACTTGATTCTCTGACTACTATTTACATTTTGCTGCTGAACCTTAACTATAAGATATAAATTTCTGCTGTGTATAGCAATTTTTTTTCCTACTCCTGGTCACAACCTATTGTAAATTTATCCATAGACCAGATGAGATATGACAAAGATGAGCTGAGCTGAAAAAATATGTATAAGACTAATGCCAAGGAAATGAATCTCAAATCTGTGAAAGTGCAAACTCTGTCAGCCACCCAAGAAGTAACAAAAAGCTGGCCATCAAAAGCAAAGCAGTCTTTAACATGCAGTGCAGAACTCCAGTATGTATTTGTATTTTAATTAACATTATTGTAGAAATAAATAAATTAGAATCTGTCCATTCCAAAAGATACCAGAATTTGCTGTAAGACCAAGTTAATAAAATAAGAAAATTTTGGATGACAAGTAATTTGCAGTTTTTCAGATGAAACATTTGGGGACAGTCCTATCTCTACTGTACAAATGTATCAGTATATTTCTTCGATTAATTTATTTTTGCTGTTTGTGGAAGGCACTCAAACCCTTCCCATAGCTTAAATCATTCAGTTTTTGTAATCATAAAGAGTTAGTACTGGGTGCAGAGACCCAAAAAGGAATAAATGGGGGTGGTCCTGTTCACCTCCTCTATCTATCTGCTGTGGCTTTTTCCAGTACTTTTTCCTGCAAGGAGCAGTCAAATTGCACAATCTTTTCAAGCAGGATAGAGGAGAGGGAGATTTAGATGAACGTCAGGTATGGAGAATGCAATGAAAGCAGAAGCATGGATAGCAAAGCTGGTTTGGGGGGAGGGGGATGGGTTTCTGGGCACTTGGAGTTTGTTTTTTCATTTGATGTTGGGTTTGTGGTTTGGTTTGGTTTGGTTGGTTGGTTGGTTTAGTAGTTTTTCTGTTTTTTTGTTTTAATGAAGCTTGGCCAAGGTTTCTTGCTATTGGTTTAATGATTATCCTCCTACACCAATTATTGAATTGTTTGCCTCAGGCATCAGATACTTATCGATCAGATAAGGAGCAGAAAAGATAAGAACATATGAGTGGGGAATAAAAATGTGGCAGAAACAAATGAAAGAGAAATGGATAAACAGGGGGAAGTGGACCAAAAGGCAGTTTTAAATCTTGACAGTGACCTGTGAAAATCCTAGCTATAGCTGTAAGTAAAATGAAAACAGTCTCAAAACCCATGCCAGTAGGAATTAGCGTAGGAAAGTGTTAGTCTCTTGTGAAGGTACAGAAATCTCTGCACAATATTATTTATCCTCTTATCCCAAAACGAAACATCCTTAATGGTTCTCTGTCTTCTTGGAGCATGAACTTGAGCTGAGATTTCTTTATGCTTGGATGGTTAACCTAAAAATAAGAAATGCAAATGCAAATGTTTGCATTTGTAAATGTTAATACGATGAGATAGAGAAGTCACTGTCTTATCTCGATGCGTGCAATCAAATGAAGAGAATAGACTGGGATTTCACAAGCGGAAGCATGTAGCAAAAGTGTAAAGAGACCATGAAGAATTTGGAAGTCGAGAAGGTAATTTTTAATTCCTTTCTTGATAGAGCAGAAAGGAAACAAGCAAAAAGGTGATAAAATAATTGCTTGTTTCTGCAGATTACTTGATAAAATGCTTAGTAGGGCCAAGAATAATTACAATGTAACTGATCCTGACTCTATTTACTTTATAACACTTATAGCAATTATCATATAATTAGACTGCCACTACCTGATATTTACTATGCAATCAAATGACAAGAGCTACCATGAAATGTGGTAAAAAAGAGAAGGAATATGGCAACAGTGATTTGTAACTTTAATCATTACCAGAGTAACAATTACAACATATCTTAGGACATCTCTGACTCAAGAATGGTTTTCCATTCAAAAATAGTTATTTCTTTCAAGGAGATTGAATTTTAGACTCATGATGCTTCCTCTGATGTTATTTTTGGATGTGCTCTATCAGTTTGGACAACCTCCCACTTCTATGCGGAACCCAGAATAATCCCACTGCAGTAAAGCACTGAGGAGGCAGGAATATTATCTCCTCAGACTCCCTCCATTGGTAGGAAAACAGAGGAAGAGGCATGTCTAAAGAAAATTGTGAAGTCTGATGAGCTAAGATGTTGTCTAGAGATGTTTATTTTTTCCATTGACTACTAAAGGAGCCTAGGGTGGTTGTAATCCTAGCATAAGCACCTCTGCTAATTGCATGAAATTAGACAAATTGCACTCAGACCTGAATTAAAAAGCCAAATAAATTAAAAATAAATTCACCAGAAGCCTGCCTGAAAAGATCAGGCTCTGATTGGAAGATCTCCTGTGTATGCCACATGTTCCTAAAACTATTTGCATCCCACCCCTGCTCAGCCTCAATATAAATAACATTATCGTTTTCATTGCCTTAATGTATTTTGCATTTTGAAATAATTAGTTGAAAATTTATATCTGATAGCTGAAAATGACGAAAAGGTAATCAATGTAGCTTATAGTAAAGTACTTACCAACCATGTGTCTTTGATAAATATGAATTTGGATTGTTAATTTTGATTATATGATAAGCCTATCAACATATAAAGAGGATAGCTATGCAGATTATAATACACCTTCAACAAGTGAAGTACATCAGTGCTACTGGAGGTAAAATTATATCTTGCAGACTAGTTTCTAGTGAGCTGAAATCTTTGCTCAAAGAAATTCAAATGACCTTGAAATACGTCAAGAGAAAATCTATTACTGAACTGGATTCTTAGATCCTTGTTTCAATAAATATTTAATGAAGAGCTAAGAACTAAACAGAAAAAAAGGGCAAATGTTTATGCTTTCCCAAATTTATAGAAAAGTGTATCCACTGGGGATATATACCTGAGCTTCAAGGAGCAATGAATGAATTCACAGTAGTATTTGCATACACATCACATCCAAGATTACTGTTCCCTTGCTCCTGGACACTATTTTTGGGAAAGCACAGGAGGGTCTCATGTTTCATTCCCCTCATTTAAAATGCTTTAAATATAGGAGTACAGTCTGAAAGGAAGAGAATCTGAATTAGTAAAAGAGTAGCAAAATAAAAACCCAAACAGAACATCTCTGGTCCCTTGAAAAAATATATGATAAACAGATGTTCTATATTTATACATCTTTGTTCCCCTCCTAAATGGGTAACATTGATGTATTGAGGTTGGTAAAAATGACAAACAACATTGACAAAGCATCAAATTCAAGTCTCAATCAAAAACCTTCTGGCCACTCAATTTTTTCATTTCATACAATGAATACAGGTTTTTGTATTATCAAATCTCCGTCATAACCTTCTTTGGTATGGAAAGACCTCATTGCAAGGTTATTGAAGTTTTATAATCCAGCCTTCATATTTGCTTGATTTAGGAAATTACAGAAGCTAATTTGCTGCACCTGCACAGAGAATGCCTATTCTGACGACACTGGTGTTTTGCAAGCAATTTGGGTTTTTAGAGGCGAAGAATTTTATTTTGAAGGACAGTCTTACCTTGTACAACTTTACTCATATTTTTAGCATGGCACAGTCAGATCCGGTCTACCTTTGTGCAGGTCAGAGATTGTGGTCCTCACTGTCTTCTCTCCCCTTGGGCTGAGATGCTCTAAACTCTTCCCGGACCAGTTTCAGAGCTGTCTGACACAGGACTGCCAGTAGCACACTTTTAATGTACATTCTCAGAAGTCTATAGGGAACAACACTTAGCTTTTTGCAGCCTTGTCTGACATACACCTTGATCCCAGGTGTATTTAATGTACGTCTTTTTGCTTCTTCAGTCACCCTATGTGAGGGGCTCTACTCCCAGCCCATTAGGGACCGAGCCAGCCATCCCTGCCAGATCTGTCAAACAGGCACTAAGAGGATGCTTTGCTGTTTCTCCCTCCCACAGCAGCGTACAGACTTACATCAAAGGAACTTCGCTTTGCATTGGTTGGAGAAAAAATCGGATGTCTGCGCAACAGTGATGATACCTTCCGACACTGACACTGACTAAGGCTGTAGTCAGCAAAGCCAGAACAGGCTTCTTCAATGAATGGGACAACAGCTTCACCCAGGAGAACAAAGCAGGAGATCAGCACCTCTGAAAACAGGTGTGATACAATCAAGCTCACCCTGAATTTCCAAGTTTAAAGCTCACCCCCAGCAGAAGCAGCAGCACCCTTTTGGGGAGCAGAGTTAGAGGATATGGAAATCTCGCTCCAGATATATAAAGGGGAACTGAAAAGGCAGAGCCAGTGAATTTTATCTCAGTGTGTTATCTCCTGGCAAAGTCAGGTGTGCTTCATGGAAAATTACAAAAGCAATTCAGGAACTCTTTCCTCTGGGCTGCTTGCTGCAAACAAATGTATGTTTTGAATTATTCATGGAATTTTGAACAAAGGTTTCATAACCACCAACAATCAAACCCAGAATTCACATGTGTAAGGCAAGAGCTTTAGCTTTAGATTTAGTCTTGCCAGGCAGGGCTGTCTGTGTAGCACAGTGGCGATCTGGTCATTGATTGATGCCCTTCCATAATATTAAATCCCAAAAGAGATTAGTGGTTACTAGCAAGTTAAACATCCTGACTTCACTTTCACTGTTCAAAATCCTACCTTTGGTGGTACCACTGGCAGGATTGCTCTGCTCTGCTCCTATTAACATTCTTTAGAGCTCAGCCTAGACTGTGGTTTTCTTAGACATAATTTAACATTCTGCTCTTCACAGAAGGAGAAATTATTATAAAACTTTTTAGGGTCAGTTTTCAGTAATAAGAGAAGTCTCAGAAGAAAACCGTAACGCAGGACAGCAGGTAGAAGGATTCATCCTTAAATATAGCTATTGCATAAATGCATCTACAAGATACGGGAAAGATAGATACAGGACAAAACTCTGTCTCATTTTCCAACTGGAGTTAAAGAGAAAATATTAATCAGCTGTCAAAGGTAACTCAGTATATTTTCAAAATTGTAAAAGTAGTTACTGGTTCCAAAGAGACTTAGGAAAATTGTTGTGTCCAAACACCAAAAACTTCGATTTTTTTTTTTTTGTCTGCCATATCTTGACCAGTGGATCAGGTACAACATCCCAGCTAGAACTGGCTTTGTTAGGATTATGGAATTTTAAACCTCTGTGAGTGACTGTTTTTTCATCCTAATGACAACTGTGTGAGGCAAGGTGGGGGGAGAGTCAATATCTTGCAGAAATAAATCTTTCAAGACTGCAAGATTGTTTTCCAAACAAACAATGTTATTTCAGAAGACAATGCAATTTATGTTTCTGAATTTATTTGCACATCACTAGAAAGAAAAAGCTTTCAATAGTATGGAAAGGTTTCTTGCTATTCATGTAGAAAATTCTGTAAGCAGCCATTCTGAAGTGACTTCTGTGCCTTTGTAAGTGTACATTTGAATAACTTTCCCACACTGCCTTTGACTGGAAGGAAGGCTTTCAGATACAACTCTGAGCTATATGGGAAAAATCCTGGTGTCACTGGAGTCAACAGAAACTTACCATTGACTTCAGTGAGATAGAAACTTGGCTCTGTCCTAGATAAAAATAATCCCAGGTGACTGGTATCTTTTTGGATGTCCTCAGAAGAATTGTAATGCATGATGAACATATTTTTATAGACTTTGATGCTTTCTTTGGATATGTCCTTGCTTCTTGGAACAAGTCCAGGAGGTTCTTTCAGGTTCATGTAACATCTAAGAAACTGTAGCTGATGACTATACTGTGGGAAGTGGAAAAAAATTGAAAATCACATTTTTTTGTGATAAAGGGTTCCTCAAAATATAAGTTGGTATACTGCAGTGTGTGAGAGATGAAGGAATAAGTCAGTACTGAATAAGATAAAATATAATTTTAAAATATAGTGTATTTATAGCATCTAGAAATGTATTTAAACCAGATAAATAGGAAATGTGTTAGTATCAGAACTTTGTGTTTGTAAGTAGTTTCCATTCTCTTTACAAATGGGGCAGAATTTTTGCAAGATTTTCAGAAGGATTTCCCAAAATCCATAAGGCAAAAAGAGAGAGAACTGTCTCTCTCACTCTGTTATAAATTTTTTGTCTTGTATAAATAATATTTATACATTCCTATATGTTATAGTATTTGTATAAATAATATTCTTGGGGTTTTTTGAAACCTTTTTGGAAATTTTTGTGACGGAAAATCAAAAGTTACTTACTTTGAGCCAGCCACCTTTTCGAGTCATTCCTCCCTCAGCACTGAAAGAGAGAATTACTTTGATTTCATTTATTTTTTAGCAGTTTTTTCTTATGTCTTTTTAATTACATGCAATAATAAGCACAATTTACATTAAACATTTACCACACAAACACTTGGTGATGGAATTAACACAGTTTTGATGCCTCACAAGCAATGTTAAATAAAGGAATAAAGAAGAATAGCATATACTTGCAGTTAATAAGATGTTGAATTACCATTTTAAAAACCAGTGCCTATGAAAAAGTGGTTTCAGTGTGTACAAGAAATGGTTCCATAACTGCTTCCAATATCTCCCATTAAGTGGCACAAATTCATGAATATCAAACACAGTAAAGCTATTAGTGAATCTCCAGAATTTCTCATAGAAATTATAATGGCTGTTTTAGTAGGATTTTGCAGGTTGAAACTGTTAAATGATGATTAAATGATGACAGAATGCCTAGGAGGCTAAGGGAAAAATAACTTACAATAATTTGTCAAGATGTTGCAGGCTATCAAAATCTTAACAGTACAGTAAGTCAATTGCTTGGTAATATGTGTGTGTGCGGGCATGTGTGTAGAAAATGCTGGAGCATTCAGGGTTTATCACAGGTGTGTCTGGGAATATCTTTTACCCAAGCTCTAACAGTCTTATTCTTCTGTTTCACTGGCCCATGGACGATCCATTTACATTGACATTTGCCTCCAACCTAGCCCTGAGAAATTCTTAACTGCTTAGCTTTAGGTTAGTAACTGGAAAGGTTTATCTGTTTCCTCTCTTTCCCTTGTACCCTCTCAGAGACCTAGACATGTTCTCACAGTCTCCCACTTTGTTATCTGGGAAGTGCTGCTTTCCTGGCACTGATGCTGGGTGTGACGTGGCCTCTGTTCTCACTTGTTGATGGGAAAAGTTATAAAAGAGTTAAATTAATGTCCACAGTTACATTCTTGCCATTCAGAAAAGCTTGCTTGTGTCAATAATTATATAAATAATAATTACGTAAAAAATAGGATAGGGTTATAACCTAAAGATGTAATCTAGTCCATTCTCTTACCATTAGCCAGGATCAAATTTACCCACATGATTCTTTACACTTGGCTAGTCAGTTCTGAAATATGTCCAGTGGTGGACATTCCACAAACTTCCAGGTGATCTGTTCCTGATCTACAATAGTATTAGAAAGCCTTTAGAAATCTTTTCCTGATTTTCAACACAATATCCCTCATGGCAAATAAAGCTGGAAACTTTTCACTTGTGGATCTGAAGTATAAACTACTCTCTTTGGAGCACTTGAATATTTTTGACTATAAGGCTCTGGAATACTTGGACTGGCATGATTTATGTATTTGTCATTGTCATAATTCTGTGACAGAAGACAAAATCAAGTTTATATGATCTTCCTTACTTTTGATATTTTTAAATTTTTAAAGCTTGATTTTTAATTTTTTTTTTTTGAATGAATTTACGTACACACGTGTGGACGTACACACACACTCGCAGTCTGAATTTATGGCAGACAGATAGACACACATACTCACATGGACATGGACTCTTCCATGTGGCCTCCACATAGTCTTGTGTCACTGAGAATCCATTGATAGAGTGCTCTAGGCATGTCCCCAAAATGTCAGCTGATTTAATAAAAAAAAAGCTTCTGTCAATAATTCAATGTTAATGTCTACCAGAGGTTACATTCCACCCATGAAAGCCCCGTTATTGAACTGGATTCTCAAATATATCTTTCTGTAAATATTTAATGAAAAACTAACAGAAATAGAACAATGTTTGATTTCCACCCCCACCCCTCACCCCCAATTAATAGCACAGGGTCCTACTTTAGCATTGTACACCTTGGGTTAGTTTATGTACTCAGATGATTCTGTACCAGTGTAGACAAATTTGCAAATATAATCACACAGCCTACCTCCCTGTGCAACCAGGTGAGCTTCTGGAAATTAGAAGGAATGCCAGATCAAGTTTTTAAAAGCATTTTCCACTGTTTTATGAGGATAACAGTTCTTATAAAGAGCAAATAAGCATACAATCAATGAAAGATACGAGAAAAAGTAAATTAGTTGCCATGAATCCAGACAGCAGAAGTCCTTAAGGTGTTTCTACATTACTGACTGGTATGTATAGAGAGAGACCTGCTACATTTTGTCCTCGCTGCATGTGGAGCACACAGCATGGTGTCCTGGTGCATTGCTTTGAACTTGGTACCAGACAGGTACTGATTCAAGAGCACCAGGCATCTGCTAAATTGGCCAGCACAAGACTCTTGAGTACAGATGTAAAGCAAATTGACAAGAGAAAACAATTTCTCCAGTGTATTAAATTGCAACTGTAATTGCACTCTGAGTGTATACTTGGTTCAGCAGTACAAATGTGACTGAGTACAATACCCCAAAAATCTCCCTCTTAATCTTCCCTAAAACAGGTGAAAAAATGGCCCATTAAACTGGTCATCCTGACTATCATGGGATGATGGTGTGGGGTTTCCACAAGAGTTAGGCAGTAGCCTTATATTCCATTCATTAGTGTCAAAATGTCCTTGAACACAAAGAACACTAGATATGGTGGCACTTATAAATATAGATCAGTGTTTGACAAAGCAACAAACTCTTTATTCTGCCACCATGGTCAAGCGTCTTCCATGTGACTGGTCACACAAATAATGAGTTCTGACTCCTGCATTTCCAACCACAGACTGTTTAATGTAGTGTAGGTGAAAAAATCTATATATAGGATGGGATATATCTCCCTTAACTTTAGCCACCAAAAAGACTGTCTAACGGTCTAAGCTAGCGGTCTAACATAGTTCCCTTAGTCAATAGAGAGTGATCTTATACACCTATATAAGATGAACCACTTCCTGAAAGAAGTTAATCTCCTTTTGTTGTCTTTCAGGAAGTCAGGATGATTAGCACACATAGGTCCTGACCATTCAGCCAGTCAAAAAGAGACTAAATGAATTGCACTCTCAAGGAAAACAAATAAATAGGAAGTCACTGTGGAATACAAATCTAAATTTGGTAAAGACAATTATATCCATTCACAACAAGGAGGCATTCTGCAGAAACAACCATTGCTTTGCCAAAAATGTCACTTTGCCATAGCTTTTGCCCAAGTTCAAATGTATTGACCAGTCTCCAAGACAAAAAAGGATGAATGAAGGATTTAAGAAGAGACAAGATATTGTGGCAGGGTAGCCTGGTAGACGGTGGGTTTTTTCCTTCCTAAATGGAAATGAGTTGTGCCACTCAGAGCAGAGAGAAGGTGCAAGAAGCATTGAACCAAGAAGATTGTGGAGGTGTGCACATATAAACAAAAATGTATTGTTCTGTGTGTAAGTATGTAGATCAACCTGGTTTTGCTGATGAACTCTCTATTAAAAATCTTTTATTGTATGAGACTGTAATATATATAAGTGCTATAGATTCTAATAATTTATTATTTCTTTATCTTTGTTCATGGTCTCCTAAGAAGGAAATAACTGTTTCTAAAGTTCAAAGCTTCCTGACTACTTTTGAAGTCATGAGAGCACTGCTCCTAGGGAGGGCTGCGATCTAGGCAGCTGTCCCCCAGGAATAAAAGTAAATTAATGTGAAAAAAAAATCATAGAGATATAAAATGGTGCTTTCATCAATAGTGCTTTTCGGTTTTGCTTTATGATATGTCATCTGGTGTGGGAGGGGAAGCAAAGTAACTTGTACTTTGAAGTTGTAGCATGTTCTGAAGCAGTTATTAATGTAGTTCATACCTCTTCTTAGGTACCTGAATCAGAGTCCCTGATTCACTGAGGTGCTCTGTGCAGCCGGGATACCTTGCAAAACCCAGGCCTGTGTAAGTAGCCCAGAGGGCAAAAATCTGACAAAGAAAACTGTTAACAGCAGAGCTTTGGGGTTGAAAATATAAAATACTTTCCAGTTAAGATGTTATAATTTTCCAGTCTTTTACAAAGACCTTACAGCTAGCCCAGCTTTTAGCTTACATTAAATTATTTACAACTAAGAAAAGTAGTTTTCTTTTTAGCTTCTTTAAATTTCAAGTTGAAAAGTCAGCTCATACGTTCCACTCTTCTTTCTTCACATTTAAATTATTAAGACATAAAATCTTTTCACATTATGTTACAAATACACGAGCACATTCCTATGATTTTCATCAGTTTGCACACACTTTCATAATGTGTTAACACTTGTTGCATAGATTTATTTCTAATCTTACCAGGGAATTTTAATATCTCCTTCCATGGCATAAGCATCCCCTTAGTCAGGTCACACATAATTAGAGTGGTTGCTCTTGTGAGATAGAAATCAGTTATTTACCCTACCATGAACAAATCATGCAGCATCCATTACATTTCCTTTCCTCAAAAGCTCAAAGTAGAGGACAATATATAAATCTTAATTCTTATGATAGATTGTACCTAATTACTTAATTGTATTAGTTGATATATATTATAGTTATTGTATCACACTATTTTAGCCGATAATGGATAACGTGATTCATCTGAAATATAAAACTACACGGAAATAAGCTCAGTATCTTCATATTTCGTACCCTCTGGAAGGCCAGTTTTTAGCTGACACCTGCCGAAGATAATCTAAAAACCTAAAGGTCTCAAATGCTCTGAGCTTTACTTGACTATTCTCTCTGATAGATTCTGCCTTGAAGTAGATCCCATTTAAGATTGGCTCTAACAGGTGAGAGCAATGCCCACTTAGATGTCCATTGGGAATGCCCAAAGGAGAGTATGAAAACAGGAGATACAAGTAGATGAACTTTCCCAAGATGGTCTTCTTGTGGTTTCCTGTAATTTGTGGTTTAAGGAATTTCTTAGAGTGGTATCTTTGTATTTAATAATCTTTTGTCTCTGTCCAGTGACTTTTGTCACCCCTGCTATCAACTAGAAATCTGCAGCATCCTGTGGCAGGGATGTCTACAGCTTAGTTACAAGTCACAGGACTAATCCCTCCCTTTCTTTATTTTAGGAATTATCTTTTAGTCTCTTTTAAAGCTCTTTTAGTCTTTTATTGGAGGAGACAGTGAACATCTGATCAGCTTCACTCTCTACTCTCCCACACTCTTCACTCTCTTCAAACTACTTGATGATGTACAGCATTGTCTTAACTTTTCCCTCATATTTGTTTATTTTCCAGGATGCTTCCTGCTCTATAAATATAGTCCTCATACCTAAGCCATTTCGTAACTTTAATTATCTTTGATGACTTTGGCTGAAAATGTTCCCATTCTACTAATTTGGTACATTACGTATAAAGTAAATATTAAACTGGAATTTCTGACATTGCTGCAGTAAAACGATGAAGACTGGAAAGTATAACATGAATTTGTTATGTTACAGTTAGCTTCACATTTGCTTCTGAAGACACATTTCACCCTCCATTATATGAAGGGGAAAGTAATATGCTGCTTTAATTTCTGTAAATTATACTTTCGAGGCATTCAAACTACTGAATACTGAAAAGGTCAGAGTATTATAGTTCACCAGTGTAATTTATGATATGTCTCATGCATGCTAAGAAATAGCACACACTGGGGGGAAAATGTAAACTCCATGAAAAAAAAAAAAAAATCAAATTAAACCAAGGGTGATGTCCAGAAAGACTTATAGTTTAGAGTTATCAGTTTTCTATTGTATTTATGTTACGTTTAGATGGCAAAACTACAGCTTTGAAATGTTTTACAACTATTAATTCATCCATATCTTAGTTAATTAAGTATTCTTTATGAGAAAGCGGGGAGTAGGGTGATGTTCCAGTCAGAACAGATATTTCACTTTCACAGTTAACAGATAGTTTACTTTCACCGATGAAAGGGTCATTATTAGGAAGAATTAAAATCCAGGTCTTCTTGGGTGTCACAGTTTTCTTTCTATGATATAAATGTGTGTATATTACATGATATTTTTGGAAATTTTTGGTGTGCAACAAGCCTCAGACTATTGATACTTTTAGATTCAAAACTTCTTTGCAGTCCTGCTGAAGCTACCATTCAAATTGCTCAGAAAAGAAATCAAGGCCAAAATGATGCTGTCTGTCGTTAAGTGAAGCTGTGTTTTGGCGATGCAATAAGCTAGTACTTATAGATGTCAGTAAGACTGCAGGTGCAATTTCTGATTTGAATCCATTATGTTGAATGACTCAAGCCCTGGCTACCTGAGATAACACCTCTTTCTCGGGGATAAGCTACTGTGGCTGAGTGTAATTGAACAGCTTGAGCCAGGGGCTCTCTCATACAGACAAATATAAACTGTTCAAGTTGTGTCCTGCATGGGACATTTCGATTCTTATCTCACTCCTCTTAATCAGCTATAACCCAGAAATAACTTTTCAAGTACCCCATTGTCCTGGTTGAAGACAGACTAAGATATTGGGGGGAAAAAAGGGATAGGAGATATATTAAATTGCACATGTATCTGTTCTATCAACTTAGAGACAATTAAAATAATATTTTATATGTCTGAAATTAATTTTTCATATATAACACAGGTAAGGTGGTTTTAGATGGAAAAAGAGTGAAATGTATGATTCCATTTGAGTAGGAATGGAATGCATCATGTGTTGCATTCTTTTAATGGTTTTAGAATTCCAAATACAGTTTGTAATGAAATGGTATCTGTAAATGTAATCACAGAATCAACAGTAACTGACTATTTTGTACCCTTGTGTATCCAGTGGAAAATGGAATTTTGATTATTACGCTTGGCATCTTATTAAACTTTTCTATTCTAATACATTTTTTCCTCAACTTTCCTGTCCTAATATTCAGAAAAGAAACTTTTTCTTCCTATCACTTATTTATTCCTGACAGGATGGAATTCACTTATAATTTCTTACATTAAATCACTCTGTCGTCGTAACCTGCCTTCTCATTTCTAAGCTCGAATCATGTATTTAGGTGAAAGAGTTCGTGTCTTTTAGAGATATTTTGAGACATTTATATTTGATTGGCAGTGTAGCACAATAGTGGTTGAGCAACATAAGTAAACAATACCAATGAATTTCAATAAATCTGAGTTCAGGAGTAGCAAAGAGGTACTATTGCAGGCTGATAGTCAACACAATTGATTCATTTGGTCATTCTGGGTTTTGGACATTTTTATATGTATTTTCAATCAAATCTCATTCAAGGTATGCTACAGAAGAAAAATCCTCTTGCTCATACATGCTGTATGTACAGTAAATCCCCCTAAAAGTGACCGTTCTCTCCATGTCATACCCCCTCAGGAGAAGATTTGAACTACCCTGCAGACATCTTTCTCTCATTTCTCTTACTCTCTGGCAGGGTGTTTTGACAGGAGCGGGATTGATGGAAGTGGGAGAAAGGCCTCCCATATGAGAATGTCCCACAAGAGAGAGAAAAAGCACTAGCTCTCACCCGCTCAAGGACCAAAGACCCATCAAAATAATTACAACACTCAAAGTAAACCCCTGTCGTTAGGGCTTGGGCTGAATCTCAGGTAACATCTTTGCAGGGCAACTTCTAGCTGTTTCATCAGATATGGCAGAGTGACATGTACCAAAATCAAGGTCTGTCTGTAGGTCAGAATATCTTCTGCGTCTTCGAGTGAAATTATGTTATATCTTGGAGTCTTAAGGGTGGTAGTGATGTTCCAGATTCCTTTAAATGGGCAGTAGCACCAATACTGTTTAATATATTCCTTCAAGCAAGAATACGAGCTGGACTCAGCCAAGTTATTCTGTTTAACTGCAATTTAGTAGCCTTTATAAGGAGATCCAGGAAGTTTTCTACATTTTCTACATTATTCTACGGAAAAATTTTGTCAAAAACCTTAAGGTGACAAACGTAGTAACAAGGTGTGCAGAATTCTCTTACACGCTTAAATCCCTTCGACTACACAGCTACACGTATACTGTGAAAAAAAGCTCACATTTTTGATCGTTATAATAGTAGCCAGACCTGAAACAGAAAAAAGATATTTCATTATCAGCAAATTTTCTCCAAAACTAAAGTAATAATCAGACTCTTTAATTTTTAAAATTAAATTTTATTTTATTTTATCAAATTCCGCATACAGCAAAAGGTGCTTCCCCCTACCTAAACCTTGGATGATATTCTGTAGGCTCCAAAATGTCAGAGAGTACAGCAGAGAGCGTTGGTCAGGTAGCACAAATGGCTAATTTTTCCTTCAGTTTTAATATATCTGTGTTGCATATGAATTTTGATTAGGAATAAGACACTTCAGATGCTTGCTTAGGGATGTACTACGTTATTAGAAGGAGGGAAAAGTACACAGAACATTAGAAGTTACAGAACTCTATAATATGATAAAGCTAAGCTCTTGTGTTACGCTTTGAATAAGTGGTACAACAGAATCTGCTCCATACCTTTGACAGCACTAGCTACCACGCAGGACTGTTAATGTTCTCATTTTGACCTCATAGATATATTCAGGCAGCAAATTATCTGCTATTAACACACCCACTTTCTGTCCCCCGCTTCCCAAACAAATTCGGCTTAGTGTGAATGTAGGATGGGGTAATTTGACTTTTGCAATCACAGCAGACAGCTGTGAGTGATACATGACATGAAAATTAATTATCCCCGCCCTTGCTCATTGAGAACAGATAGCACCATGTGGTTATTATGCTGTGTTGTAGTTTGTGCTTGACAGGTATGGGGTATGGGAAGATAAAATAAGCCTTTATTCCTAGTTTTATTAATTATTCCTATACATACAGAAAAAGAACTTTATACAAACACTGCATTCCTTAATTTCCTTTCTGTCTCTGCCCTCTCTCCATTCTTCATCACTGTGAGATAGCTCCACTGTGCTCCCAGTCACTCAGGCTTAATAGCAGAGTGTTAAATTAGACTCCCCTTTTCCCCTTCCACCCACTGCTAGACTGTTGTTAAATTTCTCCAGTTATGCCTTGGTAAGATGAACAAGCTATATAATTTCATTTCTATTTCAGCTGTAACAGTTCTGATAATTTATCAAAACTGTCTTATCATCTCTTCCCTCACCTGATTCAGCTTTCTTCTTTTCCTCTGAGGCTTTACATTGCAAACCTGTCCAACTTACTGGAGCTTTACCTCCTGCCTTCGGAACTTGGGCACTTGTTTTTTCTCACCCTAGCCTCATTGACACCCTTCCCGTTTTGAGCTCACTTGTCACTGATTTGTAAACTCTCTGCCCCTTCTTTGTGAGCAACAACTTCCCCGTAACAACTTGTCACTTCTACATACTCTACCCCAAGCTGCCAATGGCTGCTTGGACTTCAGTTCCTTCTGCTCCCTGGCATCTCCATCTTCTCTCTCTGTACTTTTTTCTCATAGGAAACATCTACAATTTTGCAATTCAGCACACTTTCAGTTTCCTTTCTTTCCTCTTCTCTGAGCCCTTCAAGCCTTGGCTCTGTTGCGTCAGAAATATTTTGATTATTTTCTGATGCATTTTACTTATTCTGAATGCAGTTTGAACTGTGTCTCAGTGGTACAGTTTTGAGCAGAGTTTGTGAGATTTGCCCTTCATCATGAACTCAAAATATGAATAAGGGTAAGCAAGAGTGGTTTTGGGGACTTGTGTACTAGCATCTGAGTCACTGAGCTCAGCTCAGCAGCCCTAGTTTGAATAAATCATTTGAATTACAGCATAATGAGAGCGTAGAGGCCTTTTTTTTTTTTTTTTGGGTGCTTTTTTGACAACTAGTTTTGAAAAAAAAAAATCAACAGCTTGCATAATGTAGGAAATACGATAAATGGGTCCCTGTAAACACATGCATTTGAAATCTGGGTGCCTACAGTTAGGCTCCTAAAATCTTATGGAGACGGTTACATAAATGAGCTACTCTGAAGCGCTGAGTAGCCCCATCTCTCAGTGACTGCAGCAGCCAACCTGCCTGGTTTCCCTTCAAGTGCACCCCAATGTGTTTCTGTGACCCACCAGCCTTCCTGACCAGTCCCCGCTGCCACCCGCTTCTGCTCCTGAGCCATCCCTGGAAAGTTTCTGCCTTCCAATCAAGCCTGTTTGTCACATCCTACAGTGACAGAGGCTTTTGCTTTAGCGAGTGCATACAGGTGCCCATGCTTTAGTTTTATGTATTGCTCTCTTGTGTGTGGTCCTATTTATGTCTCTAGAGATTCAGCCACATAGGAAGTGCTGTGGTCATCTGCATGGTGTGACCAGCTCTGTACAGGTCAACAGAGCGTGAGGGAGGGCAAAGGCTTTGTTCCCTCTTCATTTCTTCTGTTTTGTTTCCTGGACCACAAAGATGTTGCTTCTAGCTTATTTTCCCCCCTCCCAAGCTCTCTCTTTCCCTCACGTGTATCTGTGATGGGGAAGATCCTCCTACATGCGTCCAACCCCGCACCCTAGAGCGGGGACTGCAGTATCTGCTGGGGACATGCCATGGGCACTGCAGGAGGAAGGCACCAGTCAAACTGAAGTAATTTTTTTTTGCTTTCTCACAAGTCAAACAAATGACAGATCTAGCTGTGCCTGACACTTCCTGAGCACCAGAGACTTTCTCTCCCTCTAGGGAACCTCGGGTTAATGAGATGGAAAATGCAGTCAGCAGATTCTGCGCCATCAGAAACCACCAAACTTGCACAAACTGCCCCCATACCTCTGAACTGTGCCTTATTTCGAAAGCTAAAGGACTACTAATACCAGATTCTTAGGTTGGTCCTGATTTGATTTTTAATATCTTCCCTCTGCCCTTCATACTAATATTTTAAAAAGGAAAAGTAAAGGAGGCTGCCTTACGGATACTGAAGTCTCTACAGTAATTTTCAGGCAGAAAATCAAATTGCCTGTGGGCTGTAGATTTTCACAGTGTGCGTGCATAGCAGAGGTCACCTTTAACATTAAGGGCATGAATCTCTTTTTCCCTCCATCATTTGAGCTTTGGTGTAACATCATTAATAACTTCGGCAGATTCACACTGACTGATCTGTGGGGCAACTAAGACCATTAGTTTGGCCCAGACCTTGTATTTAAAGTGTAACTAATGGCAACGAAAACTCTTAACTGTGCTTTAGAGAGAAAATACAACAAAGAAAAGCTGCTGACAGCTTGGTAGGAACAATATCAGACAGCTACTTAATTTTATACAAAACTCTCCATTAGTAGATACCATCATTTCTTTCTTTTGCAAAGCAAATTAACCCATTACCCCCATTTTGCAGACAGGAGTGAGATTCTGAGAGATTAAAGAACTGTCAGAAATCAAAGGGCAAAATTATAGGGTTTTTCTATCCTCTTATAATCCATTACACTCAAAATGTGACAAGCTGGATGCTGTAAAGGAGAGAAGACAGGACAGCAGGTAGTACACGGCATTGAGAGAGGGAACAGAACAAAGTCTGGCTTTTGAGCTTGTTTTGAATTTTGTTGCTGAAATACAACAAGGCTTAGCAAGATTGCTCTGAGAGAAATCTATTTACCTTTCTCACTGCCTGGCTACTTACAGAGTTCCTAAAATCCCAAAATACTAGTTCTTTTGGGTGAAGGAACTATCATAGAGTGAGGCTGTAACGTGAAACAGCCAGAACCTGAACATTTCCAGGACAAATATGAAGATATGGGTGCCAAATGTAGCAACCGCTGGAGTTGCAGACTCAAAACCTGTCCTGTTTTAGCTATTGTGCTTATATGAAGAGGCAGCAGGCTTTGACACAGAGGCTTTATGCTTTGCTGAACGTCTGTGAACCTCTCTGCAACACCCCATGTTCAGCCCTGGAGTTTGCTGGAGTGCTCTGGGTTGAGTCTACTACTACTGGTAGAGGCTTTCTGTTAACATACTTGCTTGTAAATAAAAAGGGCTATACCAAAAATAATCGCAGCAATGAGTCATTCCCAAATTATGACCCATTTTCTGTGATTAACGTTTCTAGGGTCTAAACGAGCCAGCTGTGATGTGCAGTGTGTTAGTTCCGTGTGCTCTGTAACAAATCAGGTTTCTTTCAGAAGTGAGTAGGGGTCCAATGCTAAAAGCTAGTACCTCTTGTTTAATTCAAATGTATCTGTACTGACCTTACTCTAATACTCACTGTGCTTAAGTGACTGTGCCTGAGCTTTTCCTCCGTCTCAAAACCTCCCACGTAAGGCAGTCAAATTCTTCTTCAGAAACAGTACTGCTTGATTTAAATTTATTTCAGATTCCTCTTTCCACAGCTACTTGCTTCCACAGATTAGAGAAACCATTTCTTAGCAGCCTTCCGGAGTGTCACATCTTTAATACATCAGATATCTCAATTTGGCGGTATCCTTCGTGGAGCACAGCCAGCACCTGTATGGCTGGATCCTGTACATCGTTTCTCTGCCTGCAGCTCTTGAGATTTGTGGATTAGTTGGCTTCTAAAAAGATTTCTTGCACTACTCAAAGGCGCTTGCTTTTCTTGGCTCCTTTCATGGATGCCTTGCAAAGCAGTACAGTGACTTACAAGGATCTATAGACCGAGGTTAAAACCACAGAACTAATTATCTGCGTGTAGCACCAGGGTACCTGGATGCCTGCAGTACAGAGGGCAAAGCATGCAAATCTGCAACAGTTTGGTTAATGGATTTCTATCACAAGTCATCATTCTCTTAGCCAAGGTGATAAAAATGAATCTAACAGATATTTACAATTGCTGTGATACAGCAATGCGTCCGTGTGGAGTAAAATTTGGGTGTGTATGAAGCACTGGCCTATGATACATGGTCATGTTTCTGTTCGTGTTAGTTGCTGTGACTGGCACAACCTGTTACTCACAGCTACCCATCCTCCTCTTTAGTATTGTGGTAAATCTGATTTTGGGGAATGAAAGTTCCTGCATTTCATCCTTTTCACCCAATAAATAATATTGCAAAATATGTTTATACAATGGCACAGAAATCTAATTTTATAAACATTAAATTGTATGTAATTCTTACTGAATTTTCCAACAGAAGTTTTTCTAGTGCAGATGGGCAAAACCTTCAACATGGATTTGCTTTTTTGGCAGTTCACCTTTAGATCAAAGTCTGCACATTATGTCTTAGTCCATTTATAGCACTAGAAGACTTGGGGTAAATTGCTTATTAGTGCATTAGAATTCAGGAAAAAATTATGCAAAAAAAAATGTATGAGAACAATTAAGAACATGGCTGCAATCAGTTAAGTATTAATTGGTGCTGGTTTTAAGCTACAGGGTAGACAATTTTTTAGATTTCCACACTTGAACTACTTAAGCATACAGCACACACTACTTTATAATTCTGAATTTATGTCTATCTGAATTATCTGAATATAGCGAAGTTACAATTGTACAGCTTCTGCTTCTAAGGTTTACAGTCTTTCAGATCATCACTTCTGAGACTAATATTTTTCTGCAAAGATTAAGTATGTTCTTTATGGTTTTTTGATTGTTCAGACTCTATTTTATTTTCCTGAGCACATGCTACATGTTTACATATTTTTCAAGAGTAATGTTTTCCGTGCATTGAAGGTTATTAAAAAAAAAAAAAAAACAACCCCAAAACCAAACCCCAAAACCAAACAAGCTTTTATTTTCTCATACAGATTTTAACCTTTACCATGTTTCACTTCCAACTTTTTTTTTCCCCTCAATCAAAGTAATACCAGAATGGGGTTAGAGTTAACTAGAACTTAATTTGCTGTTTCAGGTGAATGTGTATATCTATTAATCCTGTCAAAACACATTTTGTTCTACATACTTTTAATGACAGACCTTAAAGATTACTGCAAGGCACACATTTCATCAGCATTCATCCTAAGAACATTAGGTTAAACAGAGGTAGGTGAGAATTTTCATTCTAATTTCCTGTGATTTAGGCATCTGTTTTTGCTCAAAAGCGGAAACTTTAGTATTTCCCAGAAAATGAAATTACTAAAAGAATATTTGGTCAATCAGCAATGTTTTTTCTTATAAAGTTGAAACAATTTTTTTGAACTTTTAATCTGAAATGCATTTTTAAAGGCTCCGTTTTACAGAATATTTGTGAAACATTTCAATATGGCAACAAGCAGTTTTACACCATCAAAAAAAAAGCTCTTGCAGTACAAACATGATGTCTTAATGAGTGCTCCCATGTTATTTCAATGGTAATGTTCTGCTAAGAGCTTCCTGACCAAATTGATTTATTGGAAGGGGAACGTCAGCCTCTCCCCACCCACAGGGATGGGGCTTCCGAAAGTAGTTCAGGTTAAGTAAAGGTTGTGCAGGGTATGAAAACTGCATAAAGAATTCAGTTTCTTGCTTCTCATCTTTATTCCAACTCCGTTACTCTACTGCATGTCCAAATCTGCCAAGAATGTTGATTTACACCTATGAAGATATCAAAAGACCATCTGGGCAGGTACCCTACTGGGACTGCTATGGTTCCCTCTCTCCGTGCTCTTCACAGCTTTCCTAACCAGGTAACCTAACTTTTCTACTTCCTCTTTATAAATTATTACAGCAATTACTACAGGATATTGATTCTTTCTGGTTTATCTGGAAGATAAACAGTGCTATTAAGCCCGTACTACTGTTTGAAATGCATTTTTATTTTGCCAATATTGCCAGCAGTCTATATACTGTTCTACAGGTACAATGGGCACTCCATTCAGTTCAGGTTCAGCGCTCTGTTTATTGAAGAGTAGTTTCAAATATATGATGATGACTGAATAAAATATATCATTTTGCCTATTTCCCTTACCTGAAATATTTGTCTTTGTTGCTGCTTCTTTGTAAATCCTGGTAAAAATAGTCCAAAACAACTATATCAATTGTCTGAAAAAAGATTAGTCCCAGCAGGAACTCTCTAGTTTTTCAATTGCAAAAGTTCATCTGCTAAATTCAGACATTTTTTACAGCCTAAACAAGACTACATAGAAAGTCAAGGAAAACAAGGGTAAACTCAGCATGTACTAGATAAACATTTTGTTTTGCCCAATGGTCTTTTCTTCTGTCTACAGAAAGAGAAGTTTCTTGTTCTTTTTCTTGATTTGTTTTCCTCCATTTTTGCATTGCGTTAAGGAATCAGACCGCAAATTCGTCTTAGAATTTGATCTAGTGCCTACTACACTTTTGCACTGATTATTGTAAACATCTCTGAAACAAATGGTGACCGTGAGGACAGAAGCAGGTTAAAAAAACCTGGGAGGTGAATGTTCAGGTAAAATGCACCCCCAGTTCCTTTCATCTGAGAGCATAATCTGACAGAGCTTTTCACCCTGAAGTGCAATCCTGTTTCTAATCCAGTATTGGTTGGTTTTCAAACTTTCTTTGGGAGACTGTGCTAGACATCAGGGTTGGTATTAAATCCACAGCAATGCTGCCTTTTACACAGTAGGAGTAAGGTAAGTGATGTCTGTCCCATAAAGGCTGTGCTAGAACACTCTCCAGAACAGGTCCCACGTTAACCACAGAACATCTCCTGGGCTATTTCTCATGTGTTTGTACCAGCCTGCTTCTGGTCTTGAGCCACACCACCGTGTGGTGGTCTGAAAATAAGTCCTTGGATAAAAAAGGAGGTTTTAATCTTCACTGTTGTCAACCCACACTAAATTACAGGAAGAAAAGGGGATTCATCTTAGAATAATGAAACCAGACTTGGTTCAGACATAATTTAGGGATTAACAGCAGCTGAACCTGAGGCCATCATCTTCTCTCTTTTGATTGCTAATCATCAGGTAGTACCCTCACCTGATCGTTGTTGCTCAGTTAAATCAAAAATATGCTAAAGGCATAAAAGGATAACATTCAACCACAATCTCATAAAGTTTTGCTAAAGAATTATTTATGTTCAGCAATGTTTTTTTTTTTTCTGAAACACTTTTTGTGAGCTATGGACAACAGTAACATACATTGTGCATTTGCTGTACTCTGTTTTTCCATAAATTTAGTTTCTTTAAATTCTACAAAATGTCATAATGTAAACATACAGAGCGTAGACTTCACAGAAGAACAATTTTCGTTAAACATCCGCCTTTCCTAAACTGTCCTCATTACTGAAAATAAACATATTCTAACTGTATTGAAAGATGACTTTCTTTAGGCAAAGGAAGTGTTTCTTTTTTCAGAAACTCTTATAAAATAGATTGTGCTTTACTTCTTCATCTTCAGCCTGCCTTTTTACATACTCTTTCCATTGCACCAAATGGTGAAGGTAAGCTGGTTGTTTCTTTCTCAAAGACAATATGAACCTTAAAATAAAATCTAGTATTGGAAATGTGTTTAAATGGGCTCACTTCCTGGATTCCTTTAAAATGTATTGCACGGACCAGTTTTCAGCTGGTTTTTTTAGAGTTTTAGCATAGCTTTGAGAGAGGTAAACATATCCTTAAACAGGGATAAAATTTTTTCTAGCATATTGTAACTCTAAGTGAAGTGGGCCCACTTAAAGTTAATAAATAACTTGCAAAAACTACGATCAATCTTCTTAATAATTTTCTTTTTCCCTGGAAAAAATAATACTTCAGAGGGCATGGTTAAAGTTGATGACAAAACAGGGCAGTATGAAAGAAAAGCAGATCAGCTGCATAAGGAACTCAAAAAGAAACAAACCACATTTTTGTTTACTTCCTGACTGCTGTCAGCAATCTCCCCATAAGTTATCAGGCAAGAAACTAATATGCAACAGAAGAGAAAGGTCACTCACCACAATAAGTCAGCAAATGTTTAGAAAGGTTACACATTACGATGACAATTGTGAACACCATACTTATTCCATGGATGAGCAGCGAGGCAGGGAAGTTTCATTAAAACCAGAATGATGTTATTAAACTTTTATAATTTGGCTGGGATACGTGCAGCGGCATTTTTCATAAGCTCAAGCCTGTGCAACGTGTAACAAGGGAACCAATAAGTAGTGAATTACAATAATCAATATGTGAAATGACAAAAGCATTAATCAACATTGCAGCAGTGTCCTGACCTAGGAAGAAATTAGTTTTATACAGAGCACATAGATACTAGATAAATTACATACTGGGCCAAATGAATGGCTCATGTAACTCAATTGCTGATATATGCAGCTGGTGACACATTTGGATGTGATGAATTTGGATGATTACATTTTGACATGATATCATACTGAGTCAGGCAATTAGCATAACAACATTTTCACCAGGACTTATTTTGATCTAAAATTTATATAGATTCAGCTGTGCTCATGCATTTTCTGCTTGCATGGGACATTATATTGCTCCACAAGAAAAAGTCACTGAGTTTTACTGGCACGGGTACCCACAGATGGGTAAGATTAGGTGTGCATATACTGCTACTAGAAACAGAAAAATTATACCTTTTTTTTTAATTGAAGAATTTTATTGTATTGAAATACAGACCCCTGGATCAAAAGTGATCAGAAGTGATTAAATAAACCAGGCAGGGGACCATTTGCAAGTGCTTAAAGACTTTGTAGCACAGTGAGAGAAAATTAGTGTTAAAATTTGTGTGTTGCAATTATCCTTTCAGAAACCTTTTTTGTTTGAGTGTTTTATAGAGGTGATGCAAAGGTAGCAGAGAAGGTGTTTCTTGCCTCATTGTCTACAGTCTCATTCCCACTACTTAGAAATATGTACATGTTTATTACAATTATTTATATGCAATATACAAAAAGTAAGGGACATGTTGGAAAACACTGTTACAGAAATACTTTAAAGATGGATTTAAATGAAAGCAGCCTTTAGTGTATCTCTTCATTAAAGGTAGTATAGAATTACACCAGTGACAACTATACATATATAGCCATTCCAATTTTCTCAGCTCATCATTCGGATGGATGATAAGACTGTTTCAAGTGTAAATATTCTCCTTCGAGAGATACGAACAGGTCCGCTTACTGTCCGCCAGGGTTAAGATAAATGACTCAACACATACAGTGTTAGTGTGAACTTCCTACAGAAATGAAAGGAGGGTGTGAAAATGAGTAGTAGCATGGCTGCATCTCTCAGGAAATACAAGCATCTTTGGAAGGAAAGCCAGAGTGCAAACATAAACAATAGGCAAGAATATTTTTTGGCTAATAAACAGAAATATCTGATAAAATTGAGAGAGACTTCCCTAGAATACGTCTAGTTTTACTATCCAGAAGAAAAGCTCTGCATGAAGACCCTAAGGAATTTTCTAAGAACATAAGAAGCATTTAGAAAGAAAAGGTAAAAGGGTGAATTTGAAGCATCTTTAATGTGCCTTTATTAAATTCTCAACATATCTGTATTCTGTATATAAAAAATGTATGAAAAATAAATGAGAATGGCAGGTTGTAGGCACTATGCTGGCTGGCATAGTGGGGATATGTATTGATCCTGCCAATATCTCAGAGTTGTTCACTTGCAATGATTGCTTTTTTGACTGTTCACTCAATTCTTGTTAACAAAAAAATTCAGAGTGAGATCCATTAGTCTCCTCAATTGCTAGTGACTGTCAACGAAGAGTTTGCTTTTACTTGGGCTAACT
The DNA here is from genome assembly GCA_013398295.1 of Chionis minor. Taxonomy (NCBI): domain Eukaryota; kingdom Metazoa; phylum Chordata; class Aves; order Charadriiformes; family Chionidae; genus Chionis; species Chionis minor. Next base: position 426,651 of record VZSF01008715.1, read on the forward strand.
CTGACTTTGGTAGATGAGAAGACGACTCGTGAGGTCACTGAATAATTCAGGAGTGACTCAATGTCTGACCAACAGCATTAAACTGAATTTATCCAAAAATTTAGGCAAAGCCATAATAACAAAAGTTGATTTGATATTCAAGGAAGGGATTGAAGGAACAAAGTTTTCCCAAGAAATCTGCATACCAGAGATAGATTGAGCAGAGTAGTTTATCTTGCCTATGACTGGAAAACTTGTGGTTCTCTTGTGGTTCTCCTTGAAAAGGAGGAAACATAAGATGGATGCTAACATTGGCCTAAAGGAAAAAGCATACAAACAAAAAAAACATATCATCTTTCAACCACAATGGCAGAACCTTGGTTTGAGAGAACTAGGGTTTGTTATTTCAGTGTCTATTATTTATTCATTCAACTTTTCCCGCACTTACTGACACACTGGAAAGACTTTATGTTAGAAGCAGTAGTTAGACGTCTGTGAATGAAGACTGCCTTTCTTTTCACAGCTAATATTGAAATAAAATGCCGTGTCTGTAAAAAAATAAAATGCATGATAATCCAAAAGTAGGAGACCTGGATAGAAAGGAAGAAAAAAAAAATTTTCAAATTAGAATTAGAAAACTGATAGGTCAATTGAATCACACCGAACACTTACAAATTCATCCGTTTCCTGTATCCACCATTGTGATCATTACGAACACTGAAGTGTTAAAAAAATGAAACAGTAACAACTGAGAACTCATTGGAACTCATTTCAGATAAGTTGTGCAGGCATATATAATAAAGGACAACATCAGTCCCAAACCACCAACAATTAAAGCTGCATCTCTCAGTTTCTCTAGAATTTCATATGATTATTAGTCATTGATCGAAAACCTGTCTTTATTCCAATACAAGTGAGTTACTTTGCCCAGTTTCTCTAAGTCACTGGAAAATACATCAGGAGCTATAATTTTGACTGAAATGCTCTTTTTAAGTACCAGAAAAGGTATTGTAGGCAAAATTCTATAATGTTGCCGAAAGATTGTACTTTGGGGAAATTCTAAATACATGCTCCTTGCATTTTGCCTGAGTGAGTACACTTTGTATGCTGGGCATTAGCACGAAACCTGTCATTATAAATAACACTTCCAGGCAACAAGGAAAATGAATTTTGGCCCATCTTTATTGTTAGTTACTCCATAGTTGCTTGTTGTATTTCAGCAGAAAATATTATGTGCCTATCATTTCTAGAAAAATATAGTTGTTCTATTATCTCAGCCTAAAAGCTAAAAGCAGTAAAATATAACATGCTTTGACATTGCGATTTATTGTACAAAAGTGCAAACAGGGGAAAATGGATATGAAATGAACCTAGCAAAATTAATGTGTGCTTTGGCAGCTCTTGGTTTATGAGAAGGTTACACTAAGCGGTTTGCTGGTCTGGAAAAATTTCCTTATTTTTCAACCCTCTAAAACTTTTCCAAATAGTTTATAGGTTCAGTCTATCACCAATATGTATGTCAAAAAAATTCACTGTACTACTGAGAAGTGGAAATAGTTTTTTTGACAAGTTCATGCATGAACTACTGAAAGATCAACATTGTCACATAAATAACTGCTTCAGAAAGTAAACTAAATGAAGCCTGAGAGGTTTTAGCTTTTGTGTTCCAGGATTTCACATTCACTAATCCTTAAACGATGGTGAAAATTTGCATTTTACGCTTATGAAGAGAACTTTACAAAAAGTAGGAAATGGCAGAATTGCTTAAAGTCCAAAATAAAAGTATTCTTATTGGATGGGGCTGTATTTCTCAGTTGTGGAGGACTTATTTTTCTTTTGAACTGACAGTAACTCCATAACTCTGCTTTAGAATGAACTGCTTGGTGCAGTAAGAAGAGCTGTGCTATTTAATTAGATTTATACAACAGGTTCAGAATCTTTGTATTTTATTCCCTCTAAGAGCTTATTGAAGATCTCATAACGTGACCTCCCAGGCTTCTGAACTTCCGTGACGAGTACTGCAAATACCCCTCTCCCATTGACTTGGGCAAGATGTGAATAGGAGAATAATTTCTGAGGACTTACGCCGTATCTTGGAAGTTCAGTTCTGTTGCTGCATTTAAATTTCTATAATCTGCTACTAAGGCTTTGTTCTGTCTTTGCAACAGTGTTGTTTGTTTGTGGGGGTTGTTTGTGGTTTTTATTGTTTGTTCGTTATACTGTTCCTTAGCCTTGAAGCACTTTATAGAAGGAAGCATGACAGCTTTTATTACTAGAAGACAGGAATCAGCATTATGCTGCAGCCAGTGAATAGTATTTCTCTAGACTTAAAGAATGCTGATCTCATTTACAAAGTACATTATTTTGCTTCCCATTCTAAGAGGAATACGTTAATATTTTTGAAAATGACATTTCATGATTAGCTAAGCATGACACCTACACAGTCATTTCAAATAAGATTGCCTGGTCTCAAAATTGTTTTACTATGTCAAAGGAAACAATAGTCTTTCTTGCAAGTCTGTTTAAAATTGAAAAACAATTATTTAAATTCAGTTTGACTCACAAGCCTGACTTCAGTAAGGAAATAAGCTCATTTCTGTATTTTCTTTCCTAACATTCTGTATTATATCTTATTTTCCAAAGACTTTCAACACTCTGTGGATTTGGGAAGAAATTTTCATTATTATAAGCATTAATTTTTCTAGTGAAAAATGATTTAAGAACATTGAAAAACTAATTGACTGGAGATTCATGGGAAATATTTTGCCTTTTATATTAAATATGAGTAGAATTTTAATGAATGAATGCAGGCCGAAGAGAGGTACCTTTCCAAGGTTTCATCTGTGATCTTGTGACAGTTAAAAACAGAAATAAATGGAGAGAGGGATATTTCCAGAGCAGGTCAGCATTTACAGTATCTAAAGAGAGTCATCTCTAAAGTAGTGCGTCGAAAATGAAAGGAGCGTGTGCTGTGATGTGGTGAGCCACAAGTTCAACAGTGTTCAAAGTGTTGGAGCTCATTAATCCGCCCAAGCCCCCACATGAAGCAAATCACAGTATCTCCACTGGGATACGCTGATTCTCCATCCCAGGCAACCGAGTGACTGTAGTGGGCTGTTTCGCTCAGCTCTAGCGCCCAATATACGTATTGGATCACTTGGGCTGGATGTGTCAGTCTGTCGGCATAACAGTAGCCATGATGCCAATTAGAGGTTCTCATTTCAGACACCCGTCTCCCTGCTTTTGATAGTGACAGCGCCCACCACGTGTGCTACAGCAGCCCAACATGAGAATATGCGGAATTATATTAATTAACTCCCTAGTAGGCTGGACTAAACTCTTTGGCGATTGCATGCACTAGTTTGCATCGCCATGTCTGAGTGATCATAGAATCATAGAATCACTTGGGTTGGAAGAGACCTTCAAGATCATAGAGTCATACATGAGGACGTAAAGGCAAGAAATGCAGAGAGCTGTGCTTCCCAAAAGGCAAAGAATCTAGGAATGTACAGCTGGAACACACCACCACAGCATAAGTTTCCAGAGACTGGCATGTGAAATGGCAATCTTTCTGTAGTTTTGTCCAGCCAACTTTCAAGATTACTTGCCAGAACACATACTGAGGTCAGTAAATCCATCAAATACCTACATTTGTATGTTTGTCTATGATCAAGATACGAGTGTAATATTTTTTTGCTCATGGAAAATATATATCAGTGGCTGGACTGAGGTCTGTGTTTGTAATACCTAATTCTGTCATATGAGATGTTTAAAAAAAGGAGACGAAGAAGAAAAAAAAAGAAACAGAAAACCCATTAAGCATGCTCCAATGACTGTAGGAAGGATTTCAAAGATAGACTATTCACTCTTCAATGTCAGAAATTCATTTGTTTCTAAGTTTCATCCTTCAGAGACCTTTGATCTGATTCCCGTTTCCCATCTTGCCACTTCAATATGTATAATGTTGCTTCATTATTTTCTGACATCTTGCCTCACGGTGAGCAGGTGCAACTTGAAAATAGTATATAAAAGCAATCTCTAATGCAGTTTCCAGCCCCTGAAAAGTCATCTATTCCTGAACCACTTATTTGGAAGAAAAGCCCTGTCTTAGGTTCTTGAACTTTGCAACAACTTTCTCTCCTGCTTTGGGATTTTGTATGTGAAACTGCTTGGCTTGCAAGACCCTTAAATTTGGCATGCATACCCTATTTTGATGCAAACAGCTACATATATTTTCTTAGGGCAACTCCCATGCTGGATTAAGGCTGGTAGAGTGAATGAAAAGGAGCGGAGGAAGGACACTTGCCCTACTTTCATTACTGGTCAGATTACTCTTCACAGAATACAGCTGTATACAACATGTATTTAACTTACACTGTTTTTACCCTAATTATGTAGCTGTGACTCAGGTCCCTCTGCTAGCACTGGCATTCTGGTGCTCTCAGACAAGGGCTGAAGCACTTGTAATGGCCAACATGCTCCCTTCTTTTGGCACGATTGTGATTCTTCTCCTTAAGCTATCTCAAGGCAGAAAAGTTACAGTAAAATAGAGTAAAATAAAGCAAAGCAAAGCAAACTAGAGGAAAGGTAGGGGAAGGGAGGGGAGGGGAGAGGGAAAAAAGAGGAAAGAAAAGACAGAAAGCAGGAAATTGTTTGAAACTAGGTCATGGATCAGTATGACAATAAGAGTTGCTTCTCTGAAGTCACGGCTTCTGAAATTGAAAACATTTTGACAACTTTAATGTAGCAGATCTAAAGTATTGAAACACTCCAACATTATTAACCTCCAAATAAACTGCATCTTCTCTTCAAGAGGAGTCTTTGATCAAAGCACTCCTTTGTTTATTAGGTTTTTTCTAAGTCGTATCAGCAATATATGAAATATTTTGACCATCATTTTGCAGATGATAATTAAGAACTGATGATAGGGATTTGGGAAGTGAGGGGAGGATAGGTTTGCTTCATTTGCCGTACTTTGAACCCAAGAGATATAAAGATGCTAGAGTTTTTAGGAACACTAGCAGAATAGTTAAAAGTTTTCTTTTTTTTTTTTTTTTAATTTGGAAAGTGAACTGATTTCCCAAAATTGTAAATGTAACGATTCATTCTGAGCTGGCATCGTGCCTGCGGTGCTTTTTGACCCTGCTAAAATGACTGCTTTCCCTGAGCCAGAAGATGTGAAAGGAAAAATGATGCTTAACATCATGTAGCTAATGTTGGCATACGCAAAATGTCCACATGCATTACACTACAATCTGTAACATACCAACATTACAAATATGCTTTTAATTCAGATTTAGCTATTCTTTAGTCAAATCATGAACAGAAAAGACTCAACAAACTGTAATGCTTTAATAATATTCTGTTTTAAAAATTTCTTCCTTTTAAGTGTTTACGCTTTTGAAGCTGAGTGAATTCTCTGCAAGTATAAGACAGAAATTAACTCGTATTTACAAACATATTTTCAATGTTTGTGTTGATAACCTTCCATGTGTTCATTCTGGACCAATATTTTCTCATGCTGGAAATATTTGCCAAATCTGAAAATAAACTTGCATAATGTGCAAGTAAAAGTTAGTCAAATTGAATTTCAAAGTTAATGATCAACTTGCCCGTAGCAATCACACAGCTTTATGTATCATACTCCGTGCAAAATGGTTTCTCTACTTTTTCCTTTTCAAGCAAAAAATGAGAAAAAGTGGGGTTTGAAAATGAGTATCGTGGTTTAATGTCAGCCAGCAACTAGGACCACGCAGTCGTTCATTCACCTCCCTCCCCCCAAATAAGGTAGGGAGAAAAGGGAGAAAAAGGAGGAAAAAATCTCATGAGTTGAAATAAAGGCAGTTTAATAAAACAGTAATGGAAGAGAAAATAATAATAATAATGATAAAAGAATATACAAGATAAAGCAATGCAATGCAATTGTTTTCAATTGTGAATTCCTGCTCTCAGCCAAGCCCCATTTATATACTGAGCATGATGTCTATGGTTTGGAATATTCCTTTGGTCAGCTTGTCCTGTTTATGCCCCCTCTCAGCTTCTTAAGTCCTTGACTTAATATAAACTACCTTAGCAAGAACTAAAACAACACCTCTTATCAACATTATTTTCATATGAAATTAAAAACAAAGCAGTTAATAGGACAAAAATTAACTTTATCCCAGCTGAAACCAGGGCAATGAGGCTCAGTCTTAAAGCAATGTAACCAACAGATGTAATAAATTTCTCTCAGTAATACAACAGTTACTTATTTACAAAAATTTGAGCTTTTAAAAAAGTAATAACTGCAGTATATAGAGCAGCAGCAGGTCATGACACTAGAAGACAGTGTCGTTGCAGTTAATGCTGTTAAAATACCTCTCAAATAGTTCATTTACTAAATGTTAACATGTTTTTTTCTTTAAGATAATTTACAGTAACCTGGTAGTAACCGGGAAGGCCTTAAATTTAAATTAAAGTTAATTTAATCTACTTCATAAGCTAATTAACCAGTATTCAGTGAACAAATTATTTTTTGATTTTTATGGTTCCACTGTTACATTCCAAGGATGTTATTTAGCTAATAGGAAATAGTATATTAAAACTTTCATTGCAGTTCAACAAGCACACACAGAAGGCCAGTTCTCAGAACTCGTTATGAGTATTTCAAAAGAAACACGAACATTTTCTGCAGAATTAACAGTTTTAAAATTCCTATTAAAAATGTTTGACTTGGGCATTTCAAAGAACATTTTAATATTTGAGAAGTAAAGTAAATCATTTCAGATTGGGATAACATAGCCTTCTTACCAGAGATATTTGGTGTAAGTTAATTTGGTTTAAAGAAAAACCTTTGACAAAATCAAAGCTTTAGCATGAAAGGAACTAATGTTGATGAAAATAACTCTTACAAATAAATAAATAAATGGTGTGAACTTAGTAATCCAATTTGTCATGTAACTTAAAAGGGATCTTGTTGTTAATTATTTTTGCTACATAAAGATGTAGACTTTCCATATAAAGGGTGATCCTTCTGCCATGCTCTATGCAGAACTGATAGTCTAAGTAAATGAGACAGGCTAAAGACGGGGTGGGAAAGAGGCATAGTACAGGTCAGTGGTCATGTCTCAACTGCATCAGGCTGGCACCTGTGAAGAAAAGCAAGTCCCAGTGCTGGTCAACTTAATGCATGTTTGAACACAGCCTTTTCAGGAGTAAAAAGAAAGCAGAGAGCTAGATTAGATAAGAACCACCCAGTCTAGCAGTGATTCCCATGCTTGCATTGCACCCAGTTGAGGCCAGTTGAGGACAATTAAAAAGAAACTTTCAGTTAAGGATAATGATTTGTACATGTGTAGGAAGCAATCTCTCACATTTCCCTTGCAATCATTTGGTACAAGCTATTGTCAAAGACAAGACAGAAATCTAAATGGGCAACCGGCCTAATCAAGTAAGAACATTTCTGTATGGTTATAACCACTACTGTTAAGCACTTCTCCAGAAAAATTCAGAATTTAATAAATGTTGCCCAAACAGCCGGAAACTCATCTAAATCAGCGGGTATTATAACCACCTGCAAAGAAAGTTTGAAAATCTGATTTTCTACATATAGGGTAGCTATTTGAAAGGCCTAATTGCACTAATAAGTGTTTCGTAATGTTTCATCAAAAACACTGACCCACTCTGCATAGCAGGTGCTCATTAAATGTGGAAGATCTGCTATTAATAATCATTTACCCCTTGTGGAAACTGTGTACTGTATATAATAAAGATAAAATTTAACTTCCTCAGAAAGCTACCCAAGAAAATAATATTTCAATGGAACTGGGTTGAAACTCCCTGTTATTTCTTCACATTCAATGAACTGAAGAAAGAATAGAGTAACCCTGCACTCTGTTGATCCCTCAGAAACAAAATATTATTTCTTGGTAAAATATGTTAGTACTAAAGTGTATACTGCAAATACAGAATTCAATGGATACTCTGCTGTAATCTACATGTGCTTGTGGTACTGTTGTGCATAAAAGATGTATAGGGTGTCTGTTAGTAAGTATTACCGACCACAATAAAGAGAGAATGTACACACCACACCAGTTTACAAAAGTTGGGTAATTCTCTGGTAATGTCAGTTGGGTATGTTATGTTCTACTGAATCTGGGTCTGGAGCTCTCAGCATAAGAAGGACATGGACCTGTTGCAGTAGGTCCAGAGGAGGCCCATGAAGATGATGGGAGGGCTGGAGCACTTCTGCTATGAGGACAGGCTGAGAGAGCTGGGGCTGTTCAGCCTGGAGAAGAGAAGGCTCCGGGGAGACCTGATAGCAGCCTTCCAGTACCTAAAGGGGGCCTACAGGAAAGATGGGAAGGGACTTTTTATTGGGGAGTGTAGTGGAAGGACGAGGGGTAACAGTTTTAAGATGAAAGAGGGTAGATTTAAATTACATATTAGGAAGAAATTTTCTACTACGAGTTGGATGAAGCACTGGAACAGGTTGCCCAGAGAAGGAGGCCCCATCCCTGGAAGTGTTCAGTGCCAGGTTGGATGGGGCTTGGAGCAACCTGGTCTAGTGTGAGGTGTCCTTGGCCACGGCAGGGGGGTTGGAACTAGATGATCTTTCAGGTCCCTTCCAAGTCTAACCATTCTATGATTCTGTGATTCTATGATTCTACTACAAGGCATCATGCGGCATGAGGGAGAGTCTGTAAACTGGTCACAAATTTCAGACCGCACAGAGCTTCTCCAGGCTATGGAAGTGAAACACCATTAATCCAAAAATGACAAAACAACATCATGTGTAAGATTGGACTGGATTTATTCCAGTATATTTAAGTTAAATTTTCTAGTCAGCAATTTAGCTCTGGTTAAGACCTAAATTTACACACGAGTCTGGTAAACATAGTTCTTTTTCTCTGGCCTCCTTCCTCCCTTCTCTTTCTTTTGTGTCTTCATGCCTGTATCTTTTCATTGACAAATGGGGCTCTTAGTTTACCAAGTTTCTATTCTATTGTAGAATTCCCATCAAACCTATGACTCTGCTTCTTTGCTTTAAAAATAATATCTTTCCACAGCTGTAGGAAATAAAATAAAGTCAAGCTTCCCTGTAGGAAGATTTTTACTTCTTATGTTTTACCTCCCAATAGTTTTTGCATTTTAACATTTTGGAAACAAATACAAAACTTACAGAAGAAACAGACACCATAATGGTGCACGCTGGTGAGCACAGGGCAGTCATACAAAATAATACAGATCTCTTAAATCAAAACCATTCAAATAAAATGAGTTTATTTTAATATATACACTTAGGCACAAATAATAAGTAATGCCTACTAACATGCATCCTGTACCCTGGACAGGAAGGACATTGAAAGAGAGATAAGAGATAAACAAGATTCTGTAGCTGCAACCTCCAGTCATAAAAAATCAAATTCAAAGGAATCTTTTTTTTTTTTTTTTTAATTGGTAAGGGTGGCTAACCATTTGGAGCAAATTGTCAAAGTAAGTGGTAAATTCTTCACCTTTTTCAGTCTTAAAATCAAACCAAAATGTTTTACTGAAATATTTACTCAGATGTACTCTACTGTACTCAATACATGTCTTGTGGACTGTATTATACAGGTCAGAGTGGATGATCTGATGATCTTTTCTATCTTTAAAAATCTATGAATCTACAAGAAAGTTACAGCAGTTAATTGACTTCAGACCCTTCTACCTGCTGTAGATAGTGTTAAGTTAGAAGCAGTGTTAAGTATTCTAGCAGACTTACTCTGTCTTAACCTTTATTTCTTAGCTTGTCAGGTCTCCTTTTTGCCTCCATTTAATCTTTTTCTTATTTGTTTATAAATATTTGAATCAGCCCACTCAATTCATTCAAATAGAGGAAGTTTGGATTCCAAATCAAATAAGGCAAATTTTTAGTCTAAGATAAATTAATTTAGATTCCAGACCCTGTTTTCTGCTTTCCCTGTGAAAACTTCTCTTCTCAACTGTTTTTAACTATTAATAAGGACAAACCCAGAGCCCCATTTCTCAGACAGCAAATACAGCTGTAGTGGGCTGAGTCCCAGCCACAAAATAAAAAGGCAACAGCTTCTGCAAGGTGAACTACCTTATGCTCCCATCATGAATAATCACTACCCTCCAACTGTAAGCTCTATGAAAATTAAAGTTCATTACAAGGACTGACAGATACAGCACACTGTATCCATTTTTTAATTTTTTTTTTTAATTCTTTTGCCTGTGTAGCTGGAAAGCTTTTCTTTGTATCAAAGGAGATGTTACCATGGTAGGAGAAACAGGTACTGTTTAGACCCATCCAGGACTCATCGTGTTGCTTGAGACCAGCTGAAGGTGAGTAAACCAAGCTGTAATTTTTCCAGACTCATGCTTGGAGAATGCATTTTTCTGATAGATAATTTAAAAAAAAAAAATGCACTAACTTTCTTGAAACACATTTAACATATTTTAAAAATACTTTAGAAATATTCTTACAAACCCAGGTGGCTAATGCAGCTAACAGATGTGCAAATTTTGTCTGGGGATTACAAAAAATACAGTTTAATAAATAGTGTCATATGGCAGATGGGTAGGAGCTCAGTGGAGTATGCAGTTGATTACTCCATAGGTTCCACAGTCAGAGAAAAAGCCCCAGCCTGCATTTTCATGTACCCATGGATCCTGGGGATGCCAGTTTGCATTTGTTAAAGAAAGGGTGTTGAAAATGAACACCACAGGGCTTCTCCAAGGGTATATTCTCTGGTTTTGGTTAATTCTGAACATTGTCTTCTTGTGTCTGGAAAAGAAATGAAGTAGGGTAACAAACCCTTTGGGCTAAACAGCTACTTCCTCTGATAAATGTGTTTTTTATATCTTACTGTTTCATCTGCTTTACCTAAATAGCCCTTTAAACTTTCTCTATCAGCTGTAATTACATTACAATAGTTATATGAAGGCTTGGACAATGCTCTTGGTTTTAGAACAGCTTCCACCATTAAGTGGAAAAGCTCTCATAAATCTAATTTCCTATTCTTAGTTTACAAAGGTTCCTGTGCTGCTTGGTGACTCACAATCTTCCTGTAAGTTGCAGCAGTCAAGACACAGAGAAAGCAGTTTTGTGTTAAACCAGCAAAACTGTTATCTTACGAACAGCCAGCTTTATCCCCCTAACATAAATTTTCTGCATTGGTGCTTACCCATTGTGTATGAAATCAAAGGATAAAAAGGTAGCAAAAGCCTAGATCTGAAATACCAAAAATGGTAAATAACCGTCATAACTTAAAATGTTATCGTGACTATGGGTGGTATTGATTTCAGTCCAAAATAATGTTTTGCGTGTTGTCATTAAGAGATAAATAGCAATAGCCAGAAATCACTAATGTATTTTACGTGAAAATTTTTCTACCCTTAATAATGTAATTATTTAATTTATTATTGCAAGAAAATAATGAAAGGTTGGGTAATATTTTTCTTATCCATTACGAATGCAGTTATCCAGCAAATGGCACATTACAAACAGAGCTAGTAGGAATATGGGTGTAAAAACAGCTGCCATCTAAAGCTTTCTCCATAAGATCCTGTATTTAATTACCTATCAGTTTGTCAAATTTCAGCTGTTGCAGCTAAAATTTTCCATGTCAGCAAATTCACTTCAGACAGAATTTCTTTTGGAAACTTTCTTAAAAAAAAAAAAAAAGTAACCCATACAAACTTGTTCTGCCTGTTCCAACAATGGCAGCGAGGACTAATAATTGGTTTGTGAATGTTACATTGAGATCAAGGGACTGTGGAATAGGACTTCCAATTTATCACTGCTTTTGGCTCAGGAAAGTACCTGTTTCATTGAATGCTTATGAAAACGGTCTAACTACTAACCTGTGAAAAAAGTCTTAGTGTCTTTCACAGGTTTCCAGTGTTCCTCCTTCTGAAGAGTCTGTACAAATTGCCTCGCCTCTGAAATAGATGAGGAGACGTTTCCTTGGAATTATTACTGATGACTACTCTGGGCAATGTGTCTCTGAGGATGCACTTTCCACTGCCTTAAGCGTGGCTATTGCTGGCACCCAAGAGAAAGCCCAGCAGCCTGCAAGAAGGAGAAACGCAGCCTTACAAGGCAAAAGGTCTAGAGAGGGGCAAGCAGTACGCTGGGAGAGGGGAATATACAGGGAAACTAGGACAGCGAGGCTGAAAATAGGAGGCAAGATGCAAAGAGCTGAATAAAGATCTGCAGAAGAGGGTATGGCATTCAGGGTTACGGACAGAGACTCTCTAGGGATCTCCACAAGAGGACTAGGCAGGGATAAGTTAAAGGGGCAGGGAAGTGTGGGCCCAGGGCAGGCAGAACCATCTTTCCAAGTGTAGAAATGGACCCATGTGTGCCAGAGACACATCAGTCATCAGAGCTTGGAAATCCTCTGCTAAGGTGTGGGGCTCACCCTCCGCTGGTACTGGTTTGTATTGGGAGTAGAAATACCATAACTCTTACCAGCTACTCCCCCAGCCACAGCAGCTCTGCTCTAAGCCTTCGAACCCTGCTCGTGTGTGGCTCAACGCGTTTATCGTTTTCTTTTCTTTCATGGCTATAATCTCACTGCCCTCATGTACTGATTAGCATAAGGAGAACAATTCCACCTTCTCATCTCACAGGCAGATTGGAAAATGATGTGTTTTCTGCCCTCAGAGCTGGGTCTGAACAGTTGGCAGTAAATAAAGCAGAAGACCACAGGTTGACAGTGAGGCTGGCAGGAAAAATAAATAAATACTGACACAGCCTGTTCTTCCCTTCAGTGCACCCAACAAAGCAGGAATCTGTGAAACAGAAAGTAGGTGATTTTTTCAGTAAAAAGCCATAGGAGGGGAGAGGGGCGTCCACAAAGTCTGGCTTTAGCACTGGAGATTTTAACCTCCTTTCCTGTTGTCAGCTGGCAGCATTCCTTCAGGAGAGGATTTGGATGTCTTAAAACCGGCTCTTGTTCTAGCTTTGCTCTCCAGGCAAGTTTGCCCCTCTCCCTCAACTGAGGAGGGACCCAGGGCAGCTAGCTTCTCCAGAGCTGAGCTCTGCTTTGTGAGTTTTCCTCTATGCCATACTGCGAGTGTATAAACTCATTCTGCAGGAAAAAAACCCATCAATTATTAAAAACAAGAGAAAACAAGCCCACCAGTAACATTGAAATAAATCTTTTAATGGTTCTTCTGCCATAAAAGCTCTGTGAATTTTAATGATACGGGAAGTTTGAAGAGCTGTCTCTATGTTTCTGAACTCAGCTGGGACAAGTGCATGATTGGAAACAGCATGAAAATTTCCTAAAGGATTGATTTCCAACTGAAAGCCTGATTAATTTATATGCAAAAGAAGTCCAGCACTTACTAAAACTTTGGGTAAAGCAATACCATTCTTTTTATATAAGGGTGTTTGAATCTTTCTTTACATACAAAACCATCTTGAAATACAAAACGATCTCGATTTAGTATTTTTAAAGCCGACAGTGGAAGCTTTCTGAATGCATCAGAACAGCTTCTTGGAGAGAGCTGAAAGCATCAACCTGACATTTTTTTATCTGAAAGCGATTTTCTACGTGAGGCTCAGCAGAGAAACTGGAGCGATGCTTGAGACAGAGACAAACTGCGAGTCAAAGGTTGGCATGACGGACCAAGCAGGGGCTAATCCTGCTACAAGGCAGATGGCAAAAGGCAAAGCTGCAGCTCTGGAGTTCATGTCATGGCAAAGTGTTTGCACTAGGTATGGTGTTAGCGAGGAAAGTTAGCAAGGCGTTGAAGAGGCTGACATGGTCAGGTTGGCAAATCCACCTATTTTGTGACATGCTGGCATGCAATACCCTCAGGTTTTTACCAGCGTAAGGCAAAACCTCTTTGGACAATTAAATTCAGTGGATATATTGTGGTGCTGCTAACTGCAGCTTCCTGGCTTACAGACTCAGCACAGGGAGGAGAATTTTTGAGTGAAGATCCTCAGGCTTTGTGTGAATACATCATGCACTACGACAAAGCCACTTCACTGGGTTCCCTAAGCCCTTGCCATGTTACTGGGGACCATACCCTATGGCAAGGGTCTTCTTTTGACATGGTGTGAAGGGGAGCTTATTCACGCACTGCTTCTTTACTGAGTGACTATGGGTGAGGAATATCTCACAGACTGAATACAGGGATAACTGAACAGTTTTAAGAGGATTGTTGCTCTGGTTCTCTGCGGGGCTCAAGGCCGTCGCTCCATAAACAGTAAACAGCTCAGCCTGTACAATGTGTGGCCCCTGGAGAACAAGAAGCAGGACTCATATGGATGAAGTTCCCTGTTAACTCCTTTTTCGCCCCCTGTCGTGGCAGGTTTGGCATTGACCGAACCAGCTCTGCAGGCTTTAACCTTTTCCACCAACAGAATCACAAAGGAACGATAGCAAGCTCAGCTATGGATATCAAGCCAAGGACTCGCCATATGGTGTTTTTTCTTTCACACAAGGGGAAAGATTGCTTTAAAGACCAAGGACCGAATTCATCCCTGGTGTAAGACTATTAAATTCAGTGGTGTTAGATCAAGCATGAATTCAACAACAAACTAATTCTATGTGATGGGGAACAGGAGTCAAGGATGTGTTTTTTTTAATAGCTCAAGGATGTCTGTAAGGTAAACTCAGTTGAGCCAAGTTTATTTTTTTTATGTCTAACTGACATCTGTTCTCTGAAAGCCTGCAGCACACTGGAAGCATTTCCCAACCTTTTCCCCCTCTATAACCACTGTGAACTCTGCGACAGCCAGAGATGGTGAAAAGGCATGTTTCACGTGAAAGCAAGCACCACAAATGACCCAGTGGATATTACGCTAAAATACTCTGACACTGTTTTAGTGATTTTTATATTCAAGAATATGATTAAAAAAAAACTTTCCAACAACGAGTTGTGAATTTTTGTTAGAGTTTTATCAGAGATTTATCAGCATTGACAACAGATGAATTTTAGCCATTGCTATCACCATGTGCATTAAAGAAACGAGACCGGGGACAATAGACGGTAAGCTAGCCAAGCTACCGACAGTTTAAGCCCCTTTTTTACATTTTGAGAGCATTTGATATGCAGATCAATTAGAGGGCTTACTTAGAGCCATCTTCTATAGCACAGCAGCTATGACATGCAGAACCCCCATAATGCAGACATTCAGTAAAGTACATGTTGGTACACTTTTATCTTTACAGCATGCTATCTCATTTTTACAGGGAGATGTTACTAGAATGAATTGGTTGGAACGTGAAAAGTAAATGAGGAATGTCGCTTTTAAACTTGATGAGCTATTAAATAGATGAGGGAAAAAATCTGGTTGTTAACATGAGTCAGGTTTTCTAACCTGACTACTGCTGTGGGTTAACTTAGCAATAATACCTGAGAGAGATTTTAGAGGAGATTCTTGAAGCCTGGGATAATGGCTGGTGAAGCTGTACTCAAGGTAATGTGAATAAGCACTTATTTGACAGAAGCCAGAGGATTTAAACAGCTATAAATCCAAAAGAAAAACTATTGGAATCAGGTCCAGTATTTATTTTGTTTCATATATTAAGTGATGTCACACCGGTATTTTAGAGCAGAATTCGGGGAAGGAAAAGAGAGAAGTAAAATATCATAGCAAAACCTCCTACAATATCAATGAAAGGTAAGACCTGTCTGCAGAATCAGGTTTTCACTGGCAGAGCATAGAGAGCTGAAATACAGGTTTAAAGAAAAATAGATTGTCCTGTGACTCTGACTGTTGCTAAGTGGCAGAGTGGCTACACAAAGCTGGGAGCTGAGTTTACATAATAGTCCCTCACAGACTCCTGTGAGAGACCAAAACCTGTCCTGGTGGATATAAATTATTCATTACTTCAGTATGTTATTGATTTTGCCCCTAAACTTGGTGTAACCAGAAAAAGTAGGACTGACTGAGAAGAGAAAGAAGATTCCCCGAAGGTGCAGTCTGCTGGAGCGGGACATGCTGCTAGTGGAAGGCATGAGGCCAAAAGATGCAAGAAGGGAACAGGGCTCATATAAACCCTATAATGCCTGGGAGTTCCCTGCTGGGAAAATTAAGAGAAGCTTGAAGAATTTTTATCTGTTAGAGGTTACTTTGCAGCTTCCAGCTTTTATTCCGCTTCCAGCTGACCACCTATGGTCAGAAAGCTACCCATCTCTGAAGCTTGCAGTCTCTAACAACCAGCTTTCTTGACAAGTGAAAAATCAGTGTCAATAGTCCTACTGTAGGTTGCTTTACCCTCTGAAGCTCCATCACTCCCATCTGCCACAACCACCACCACAGAAGTCCTTGGCTGGGAAGCCCCAGGTCATGCACAGCCCTTTCCTGACCCTGAGGAGCTGTGACACCTTCCTCACTAGCACCTGTCGATGCTGGGTGAGGTCTTGTGGTACCCCTGTGGTTAGGAGTGGCTTTTTTCTCCCAGGCTCCCCTCCAGGAGATGGCTGTGGCTCCCAGTACTGGAACTGCTTGGCTGGCATCTGCAGTCTGCCTTACCACCTTTCTCAATGCCATCACTTGCTCAAAGACAATATAAAGCATCACCTTCATCCTAGATTTTTTGAAGTTTTTGGTGGACAGTGTTACACATCAGGGAATACCTGTGAGATGCGGGACCCACGGAGCCCGAGTCATATTGCTAACTGAGACTGAGAATAAGCTGTTGCAGTAGCCTTATGCTGACAGCATCAGTACCTGTTTGCAGGCTTTTATCCTGAGCAGAAGTTGTGGCAATAAGTCCGTATTTTGTCTGATTCAAGGACAAGTGATTTTTATCAGACTGACGCCTCGTGCACTTTGCTCGAGTGCTCTTTTGCCAAATACCCTAACAAGTATGTCTGCAACCAGCAATGCTTCCAGCCGTGCATTCAATTTGCAGACTGTACATTCGCAGCTGAAATATTATCTCTATATTATTGGGAGGTAATGAATACATTTGGCAGGCACCTAAAGGCACTATAAATAAAGATATTAGATTTCTTTCACACTCAAGGACTTAGACAACCCTCCTCTTCTGTCAGAGCTTATTAACACTGTGCTTTTGTTGAACCTGCAACACATAAGATTGTAGGAAACAAGGTCAGACATACATATCAGAGATGGCTCTCTTTGCTGGGATCTATCTATGTTCCTTTTGGTATTACTTTTTTTTTTTCTCTTTCTCCTAGAGATGCTATTTTCCTCTAAGAAATTTATAATTTTGTCTGTCTAGCTTTACTTTTGAATCTTTTCCAAAGCTTCTGGGTGTTTTGATTGTACCCTTCTCCTCTTTTCTCCTCCCATTAGTATGTTTTCTATGTACCCTCTATATCATAACGGTGTTAGAGTTGCTGATAAATCAAAATAGGTATGGAACACAACCTAGATGGCACTCTTGAGGAATGGTCTCTAAACAAGGGAGCTGAGAGCAGTGGGAAAAGAGGAAATGAAGCAAAGAGTTTAGGATTGCTGAACAAATACGAATGTGTGCTCTGCTTCCTTGATGGCATCTCCTGAGACATAAAAAGAGCAGAAAACTGTAGAAAAAGCCTATGTAGACGTGCAGACACACAGCCATTACATTTTAAAGGAAAGGATTTCATAGCCTACAAGGGGAGGAAGAGGAAACAATTCAAGAAATAGCTTTGTATATTCTTTAATCTGTGCTGGCACACTACTTTTTTCCTCTTTTTTTCTTTTGTCTTGCTGTAACACAATGCACAACACTAAAGGCTGCTACCAGGGATCCACTCCATCTCTTATGTGAATGAATCCTACACAATTTGATCCAAACTACTTCTTTCTGGAATGCCTTGGTATATACAGACCAGAGGCTCTAGTTACCAGTGACTTGTTTTGATGACCAAGAATATGGTGGAATTAATCAACAGAATTGTCCCTAGGAAACACTCACAAATCTTCAAGACTGTGGTACCAGCTAGCTTATTCCCATAGAATAGCTGGACTTTTCTTATGTCAAGCAAAGGCTGTATTTGCATCTCATCTGCACTTCTCACAGCGTCTCAGAAGTGTCTTCACGGAAGGTTTTTCCAGGAAAACCTAATTTCAGACAAAAATCCTTGCCATGGCAGCAATCCAGTGGCAACTATTAAAGGAAAAAAAAGTGCAAGAGGGTTGGAAGCCATTTCCTGTTACATGGGAAGGACCAGGAATATACTGTAGGTTCAGACATCATCATGCACCCTACTCCAGTTTACCCTTGATTTGATTCAGGACGGCAGAGACTGAAAAGCCCATTCAGATTTCATGTCTTTGATGATGGTACTGAATGCCTGTCAGCTAACTAATGGTATTCGTGGAGAGCTAAGGAAAGTGGCTCCTGTTGAAGGCAGAACAGGATCAGGGCTGTGAATTTTGCATTGTATTTTTAGTACAGCATCTGTATCATGTAAAATGCATAAATAGATAAGGAAATTGAACCTGAACTTGTTGGCACCGCACACGTGAAGCCTGGGAGTGAGTCAGCTTTTCTCATACCACTTTCTTCTATCATGAACCCTCTGGCCCAGGTTCAGTTGTCTGGGTAGTCCTTGAGGAAGTGAAATTTGAGGAAAGTTTCTCTTCAGGTTGAAGAGGGGTTCAGGTGTCAGATCCTCTCCTTTCTTTTAAATGCTCTCAGGCATCAGTTGGAGTAGAAAAGGTGGATACTTCTATGTTTTCTAGCAATAGGTAGCTGCCATATCTGCTTTTTCTTCTTTCAGCGTCAGTGATATGTGGTCGTGGTTTAAGCACCTCTTTGTCGCTAATATTTTTATGATGCTGGAATTTAAAAGTAACTTAGGTATTAAATGATACCTACTGTGCATGTGTGGGCCCATATGAAAGGCTATATTTAGCTACCTAGAAACTCCTATGAGTTTCAAAATACAACAAACCAGTTTAGATGGTTTGTTGTGTTTGCTTCTGATTCCCATCTTAATTGTGTACACAACTGTAATTGAAAGAGTTACGCTTCATTTATAATGTTGGGGGTTTTTTATCAGGCATATATCAATTAACTGAGGAAATTGCACCCAGTAATCATAACTGGGTAAATGGTTATTTTGATTTATCCTTATCAGTGGAAGAGATTAAGACGTAGGCACTTTATCAGCGCGTGATTAAACTGTGAGTTTTCTGTATAGTTCAGTTTGTTTCAACTTATTGACAAACCCATCCTAGCTAACCACCTTATTCCTGATTACTTAAAGAAAATAAATTTACTGTAATTTACTGTAATGCTGTTATTTAATATCCAATCACAATAACAAATGCGTAGCCTACTGCAAATTTAAGACCCACATAACTGTGTCAATTTATACTTCCTAGCTGTAAAAATTACAGAATGATGTTATTTTCACTGAATGTCTCTAAAATAATTGAAAAGAGGCCGTGCAATCAAATATCCTCTTAGTTAACTGAGAAACTGAATCCTTTTCATAGGTTTGCATCTACTCCAGTCATTGGTACTGGAGCATTTAATCATGACCTAAATCTTCTTAGCTTCTTAGCTCCGGCTAGAGAATGAATTTGCATCACCAAAGAGAAAAGAGAACGAAAAAATAAAATAAGAGAAATGAAGTAGGAGATTATAAAAAGTGTAAGGTGGAATTAGTGAACTATTATCTGGTGTAAATGAGTGCAACACATACCTTCAGCAACTTCTGATTTGTCTTTTGCATCATGGCTTTTCTTCCCATGCCTTTTATATGTAACCAGGTACTAGGTGTGGAAAAATAACCAGCACACATACACACATTCAATCTCTGTTCTTTGTTCCAATAGCTATTCTTTAAAAAGTGTCTAAAGTTCTGCTTCAGAGGATTAGACTGATTAAAATGGTGTTTCTTTTAACAGAAATTTGGAAGAATATGAATACATCGCTGTGCAGGGAAGGAGGGGGATGGGAATAAATCTTTTCTCCAGCCTTTGTTTCATTTGTTTTAAATACAGCTGTGGCTGTATCTAGACTTTTGTGCTATCTGGGTAGTGAATTTTCTGTCCAGGACCTAATCTGAGCCACATTTTGTGAAGATGTTTGGCGCAAAATGGTGTTCTTTTCACTTTCTTTATGTGTTCTTTTTTCTCCAGCCTTAATATTGGCAAGCATTATGTATTTGATCAGACTGAGGGATAAAAACTTGTAATACCATGGAAGTGTTACCTAGGTGAGTTCAAGTTATTAAGAAAGAAAATAACCAACATTTATTATATTTTATCAAGCACAGTTATGGTCATTTTCAGATTGAGGTGAATCTGTGTACCATTCCCATATCACAGTCTACCGTAAACTGCAGCTTTTAGCTCCATTACTTGGTAGTTGAATGATTTTCGTTGTGATTTTCACTACCATCTATGCATCTTCCCTCCATTAACACCCTTTTCAGCCTTATCTGCATTTCCATTGTCTGTTTTCCTCCCACTGTGAGCAGTTTGTATGTCTTTACTACCAAACAGTGTTTACTGCAAATAGCGTCCCCTCCTTCATACTCTTGTTAAGTCACAGATCCCCTGAAGTTTTGTTTTCTTTACAGTCTGCAGTGCTCTCTGCTTTGAATCAAAGAAATCTGTGTATCTGGAAAAGAGGTTTTCCTATTATAATGCTTGTCAAACCCACCGTTTTTGTTTATATGTATAAAAAATGTGAACTGCCTGACTGAAAACATCATTTAAAAAATATTATCTGAAATACTTTAACATTCACATTCATGTTGTCTTGATTTGAAATGTGACCTCAGTTCCCACGTCCCACTAGTCCAAAGAAATAAAGATTGGAAGATAGCTGTAACTCCTTGTCTCTCAAAGTAATTACATTAGAAAATTATCTCAACATCAACAGCCTCAGATTTCCCTGAATGCATGTGTGTCTGTATCTGTGTGTATGTGATCAGTCATTTACCATGGCTATATTTTCAGCTGCATGTTGCATTTGCCACTCACAACAGTATAGCTTTTTCTCTGCATTGATCATTATAAATGGAAACAACATGAAAGATTCATGGATACTCCATTTTGTTTGTACTCATGAGGGTTTTATATAGGGTAAAGCAAGAAGGCTAAAAGAGTGTTTAAGTATATATATATATACACCTGATGATTGGACTAAAGTTAATGTGATGCCAGTCTTCAAAAAGGGAAAGGAGGATGACCTAGGAAGCTACAGGCCAGTCAGCTTCCCCTCCATCCCTGGAAAGGTGATGGAACAACTCATCCTGCATACCATCTCTAAGCATGTAGAAGAAAAGAAGGTTATGGGGAGTGGTCAACATGGACTGACCAAGGGGAAATCATGTTTGACCAATCTCACAGCTTTCTATGATGGGAAGACTGGCTGGGTGGATGTGGGGACAGCAGTGGAGAGGAACCTAATGAAGTTCAACCAGGGCAAGTGTAGGGTCATGCACCTGGGGAGGAATACCAGTGGTACAGGTTAGAGGCTGACCTGCTAGAAAGCAGCTCTGCAGGGAGACACCTGCGTGTCCTGGTGGACAACAAGTTGACCTTGAGGCAGCAATGTACCATTGTGGCCAAGAGGGTCAGTGGCATCCTGGAATGCATTAAAAAAGCACAGCCAGCAGGTTGAGGGAGGTCACCCTCCCCTTCTGCTCTGCCCTGGTGACGCCACATATGGAGTACTGTGTCCAGTTCTGGGCCCTCGAATTCAAGAAGGACAGGGAACTACTGGAGAGAGTCCAGCAGAGGCCTATAAAGATGACCAAGGGAATGGAGCACCTCTCATGAGGAAAGATGGAGAGACCTGGGTCTATTTAGGTTGCAGAAGAGAGAGAGGTGATCTCATCAATGTTTATAAATATCTAAAGGGCAGGCGTCAAGAGGATGGGGCCACACTCTTTTCAGTGGTGCCTGGTGACAGGACAAGGGGCAACAGGCACAAATTTGAATAGAGGAAGTTCCATCTGAATATGAGGAGGAACTTTGAGGGTGGCAGAACACTGGAACAGGCTTCCCAGAGAGGTGGTGGAGTCTCCTTCTCTGGAGATATTCAAAGCCTGCCTGGACATTATCCTGTCCAACCTGGTCTAGGTCAATGTGCTTTGGCATGAGGGTTGGACTAGATGATCTCCAAAGATCCCTTCCAACTCCTCCCTTTCTGTGTTTCTGTGATACTCAGTATACATAGTTTTTATATCTTTATATATGTAATGTGATTATGTACATGTATAAAATTTACATTTTTCTGTAAATATTTGGACACACATATATATATATGTGTTACATGTAATAAAAATAGTATCCCAGTTGTCTTGGACCTGCCTACAATGCCTGTAGTTCAGTGAACTTTTAAATTTTTTCTTGTGTTGCTGCTTTTCATTGATGCTAGACCTGTTTTTTCCGGTAGAAGAATGAGACAAGGAATTCATCACATCTGTAAATGCCTCCTGAACGATTCTTAAGGGAACTGTAAAACTTCTATTTCTCTTAATCCTACCTTGGAACTAAAGAGAAAGCAAACCGTTATGAAATGAGAGTCAGTGAATGAACATTTTCTTTGTGGCTGGTAAAGTTTATAGAATATCTACTGGCCTATGAGAATTAAGGTGGTATAGAAGCTTAAGCACTTCAGGAGAAATATCTAGAAATGAAAATTGAATTTTTAGCAGTGAGCTGCAAAGCAAAGCTATTATGGAACACCAAAGCTAGGACAAGTTGTGTAGACAGACTTAACAGTCCCATATGGTATATTTCAGATAAACACTTCAAATTTTGATTCCAGTAAATCATTTAAATTGCACATAGATGGATGTGTTTTATAACTCCTTGCAAAAGTTTTATTTCCTTATGTGACTTAATATGTTTCCTCATAGATTTGGGACCACATGCCAAATTACATAATTTTTTGTACAACCTATTTTGTAATACTGTGCACAAGCCAAAAACTCCTAAGGTACTTGCCAGGCTATTAACACACACACAGAATAAAAATGGTCCTATGCAGAGGGTCTGTCAAGCAACAAAGAAGATGAGTGAGAAGGTTTAGAAAGAAGACAAAAGCTGGATGAAATAAAAAACAAAATTTTTTTTGAGAACACTAAACAAACCTGAGAACAAGTATGGATCCACATTGAATTTCTAGTAGTCAAAACTGCATGTCAAGTATAGCAAACCGCAATAATCCCAGAGAAGAGCTGAGTGCACAGGGGCTGCCTGCAACTGCTATCTTACATTCACATTTATTGCTGAGGATATATTACCTTATACCTCCAGAACAGATTGGTTTGTGCTACAAACCCATCCTGCTATCCACTGAGTATACATGTAGAGACATTTATTCTTCAGCACGCAACATTCTCACACCATGTCACTGCACTGACAAACAGCTGAACCAACTGTGCTGACAGGACCATAAAGTTTGTTGCATGTAAAAATCACTACTGCTGCTCCTGAAATAACCTCTTGCCAGCAATAGTTTGCATGATAATCGATAACTGTTGGTCAGGCTTTCGTGTGACGCCAGCATCATCGGATGCCAAATGAGTCAGCTAACAATACAGGCAAGTGTCTTTGGTTGCTAATGCCTGTTCTTCCCAGGGTACTTCTCAGCTCCCCACTACTCTGCAAAGCTAAAATTCTGTTTGTAAAGCTATTTACAAAAAAATAAAGCTCTGAGTCTCAGACTTGTTTAAGTTGTGTATGTTAATTTCTGACTAATTTCTTAACAAATATTATATTATGTATCACATATATATTGATGAAAGGTTGATGAATTATGAAGAAAAGTCTTGCAGGGAGATGGTACAATGACTTTAATGCTACAGATTCTATGCATCTGTTTGCATGATTTCTTTTTTTTTCAAAAATAATTTAATTTTACGTGCATCAATTCTCCTCTGCTACGTATAACATGTTTGTTGATAACTGATTTGTATAATCCCCAAACCGGTGCTTTTCACAAAGCCTACTGCTGCCTATCTTTATGATTCATTTCAAAGAATGCCATTTAATTAATTAATTTTCTTTTGGAATCCTAATGGAGCTGCACAGTACAACAAATTATTTTTACATGTTCATCGTTATTTCCCTCTGGTGTGACAAAGATCTTCATGCAATTCTGTTTCAGACATCTGTGCATTTTTCCCACCTGCTTTCCTCTCACACCTCTGTGCTCTGTAGATCCTGTTTACTACCCTCTATCACTGTCACAGGCTACTTTTCAAAAGATGGTCAAAGATTTTGCATGTGGTCTTCCAAATATATGGAGTTAGCTTGAGATGGCATTAGATTTCCTTGACATACAAGTTGAAGGGGTCTCATCAGATCCCAATTTACTTACAAATGCAGTCTAAATCACGTAATCCTTGGCAAATTGCTGAGCCTGAGATTAAAGCAGACTGGGCTGCTCAGCAAGACTCTCTGTCTGACATGCGAATTTGAAAAGTACAAGCCACACATCTCCAGACATGTATTGTAAAATCTTCATCAAAATAAAATTTACATATCTGCTGAATAAAAATCCCCACCTGTCTTACGTCAGGTGTTTCTGTTGTCTGGAGGGAAATTGCCATCATGGACAAGTACACAGATGAAGGTGCCTGGGGGGCATAACACAGTAAGAATTATTTTAAGTGAAGTTTTCCACAGAAGAGCTTTTTTTTTTTTTTTAAAGGGGCTGATGTGTAGAGTGTGTACAGGTTAAGGTTCACCTCTCCCTTAAACCAGTTTAACCATGTGGATGTTCCAGCCTACTTATTCATATAATGTATAAAAATATAAAAGGAGAGCAGAAAATGAGTGGACATTGTTTTATCACATAAACTGTATGAGTCACCTCTGGCAACATGAATTTATTAAGCAGTGACTGTCAGAGAATCATAGAATCTCAGACTGGTTGAGGTTAGAAGGGAGCCCTATAGATCATCTAGTACAACCCGTCTAGCCCAAGGCAGGGTCACCTGGAGCAGGTGGCTCAGGGCCATGTCCAGTCAGGTTTTGAACATCTCCAGGGAAATGTCACAACTTCTCTGGGCAACCTGTTCCGGTGTTCAATCATCCTCACAGTAAAACAGCTTAAATGGAATTTCTTATATTGCTTATATTTCAGTTTGTACCTCTAGATACAAGTGAGCAGAGAATGTCTCTGTCTTATATACTCCCTTCCACCCCCATCAGGTATTTATATGCAGCAATAAGATCCCTCCAAATTTTTTCCTCACTGGGCTAAAAAGTTCCAGCTCTCAGTCTCTTCTTGGAGAACTCTCATATGTCATATAAGGCTGGGTTGCCCTGTTCCTCCTTTGCTTCAGTTTTCACCAACAAGGTGTTTCACAGGGTCCTGTGCTTATGAATAAGGTTCCAGGAGAAGAACCACCAGCAGTGGATAAGGATATTATCAGACATTACTTTAAAAAACTTAACCTGTAGTAGTCCATGGTAATCAATGTAAGCCATCCAGGGTGCTGAAAGAGCTGGCTCTTTTTTCAAGGCCAATTTCTATAATTTTTGAAAAGTCACTGAGAATAGAGGAGGTCCCTGACAACTGGAGAAAGCCATCACCATAAATCATCAAAATCATAACTGAAAAATGAAAGGCTTCCATTGAAACTTTTACACTTTTCTCTGTTGGGATGTGCTTATAAATTGTGGTAGAAAATGCTTTACAGGAAGTAAAATCTTTCTATTTTACGTACTGTTTTAACACTGATTCAGACATACGGTGAACATTTGTAGCTGCTGGAGTTCAAACATTCACCTGAAGACCTTATTATACTGTTATTCTATCACAGCTTTTTAGTATGTTGGTAGGAAGTTTCTATTGTCACAGGTAACTTCTCTGTAGTTCCAGCATTTGCTATTGCTCATATGCAATGAAGTGGAATATTTTAGGAAAGATAATAAACTGCATTTGTTTAATGCAATATTTTCTACAAATGTTGAGTCCTTTTTTTCTGCATTCCTTTCTCATCTTTGCATATAATTGTAAATGGAGGTGATTTTGTACACTTATATTTACTCATGATGTTTGCCCATTTACTTAAGGGACAAGGAAATCCAGATTGAAAATTGAACAGAAAATAATTTTAACTCTGAATCCTGAGATCTTTGTACATTGCAACCAGTTGGTGTACGCTTGAGTTTTATTTCTTTCCAGATCATTCCCTGAATGTAATTTTGAAACACTCTCAGAAGAATAATGTTCCATGTGTTTAAAATTTATGAAGCTTCCTTTATTAAAAATATGTGAAAATTAAGATATTTCAGCTTTAATCTGTTTTCCCAATGTACCATTTACTTTTAGATGTCGAGTATATTTTTGTAACTTCTGATGTCCTCTTTTGTGAATGGAAGTTTCCAGTCCACAAAAGTTAATTTCAGGATATTCAGGAGTATATCTTAACATCATTTCAGCCTTTCTTTGATTTTCATGTCTAAAGCCACATCCACAAAAGAACTTTTAATTCGTACTTTTAATGTGTAATGAACTGAAGTTTCAGCTCAGGGTGTGATAACCTTTACTGACTGCATAGTACACAAAGAGGCTTGGGAACGTTGTGAAGGGGATCATAGTATCTAGCATGGCAGGATGGAGCAGAGGTCAGATAAAATAGACAACTGGGAGTGAAGGAATAGGTCTTTTTAAGAACTTGAGGATGAGAGGTTTGGGCATCTATGGCAGGCTGGGGTTCACTGACCAAACTTTCTACTTTGTTCTTTCCACAGGGGAATAGGATCAGTCCAATTTTTGGTGGTACTGCCCCTTTGCAAAAGCTTATGGGTTGTAACAGAGAGTGTGTGGGAGATTTGGGAACAGGTGGCAGGAATCAAACCTGCCTCTTGTACCCCTGTGGTCAACTGTCTAATCAGGCTGTACATTTGTTTAGGCTCAAGTGGGAGGGAGCCTACAGGGCAGACATATCCTGCCGACACCATAGCAGAACATAGTTCAGAATTTAGCTGGGTCATACATAAGAATCTCACTGTGTTAGACCAAAGATTACGACATTCAGATGGAGGTGTGTGATCCTGGGAAGCACTGGTTTGTCTAAAACTGTGTCTAATGAACTGGCTTCTGTGGTAGACTTTATGTGGGAGGTGCCTATTTTAAGACTCCTCATGTTCAATTTAGCTACAACCTAGTCCTGTTAAGATGGTGTGGCATCAAAACAGAATTATAGTTACCTAAGGAGTTCAGCTGGTAAAAACTGCAGTAACTATGGATAGAAGTTTGAGGATTATTCTTTTGAATCATTACCTAAATTCTGCTTAAGTTCTATCTCCAAAGCATAAAACTTCATTTATTTTAAATTTCTAATCCCTGATTAGCATTCTACCTTTATAAGTTAGTTTTATTTGAAGGAAAGCATTTGACTTCCCTTGTTTTCCCTCCAAACAATTTGTAACCCTTGCTAAGATTACTAAAGGGAACATTTTCCTTCAGAGCAGGAGAAAGCAAGCTGTTCTGTTTTGTTGATTGGCAATTTGTAGAGAGCAGCAGGAAACCGTCACTTACTGACTGTTCACGCATTTTACAGGCACTTGTGGTTTTTGACACCACGTCCGTACACTTTGCCATCTTGCCTGGAATTGATGGTGATACTCCAGAATAAATACCAGTGTTTGCTGATTGCCATTTCTGGTGACCATCCACGAGCCAATATTTAATTACAAATTCCTGCCCATCATCATTATGTGTATTATGCAATGTGGCACTGTAACACAGACAACTACTGCCAAAGACATTGAAGGATGCATATACAACATTAATTTTTTGGCAGAAATGTATCCTCTTTTGGTTCTCCTTTGATGTCAGCCGAAATGGTGCTGTTTATTGACTATGTTGAAAAATTGCTGAAGAGACAACTTCACATCTGTTCTAAAGTAAATTGAAACTCAAAGACAGAAGAAAAAGGCGACTTTTACTAATGTTTTCTATGAAGTTTCAAAACAAAGATATCTCTGGTCGCATACAACCATGCATCTACACAACTTTTTTACTAAGACTGTAGTGTCAATACACACTGTATTCTATGTATATACATATGTGAGGTAAGTTGAGGGTGAACAGAGTCTATATAAGTGATAGTGTTCAGAAAATTGTGTATTCTTTTGATATTCCTCTGAAAAATTCACTGAGCATAAGTAGAGACCATCTTATAATTCCTTTGAAAATTAGAGCACGTTGGAGTTTCAAATGAGATGAGAAACGTCTCTTGGATTTACATAGCAGAAGTCTGCTTCCAAGACAGCTGCAGATATCAAACAGAATATAATTAGGGTGAATTAAATCATTCTAGGGCAATAATACCACATTCCCTCAATGAAGAAACAAACTATTTTAAAATAGTTTCTCTAATGAGTTATTTTTCTGTACTGCTTCTTAAAGATGCCTATTTGGGGACCATTTATGTTGCAATACGCTATGCAGTGCTTTACCCAGAAATCATTTTAAACACTTTGTATTTCTCTGATGAACTTATTTGCAGGATCAATAGAAGATACTTTAATAGGTAAAGGGTTTTATGGTTACTATTTTCTTTTCTTTTTATGCGAAGACTATTATAGAGACTCCCCTTGGGATGATCTGTTTAAAAATCAGAGAAACATAGTAATATTTTGTGAGATGCAGTTGTGGTTCTATTCCTTTACATGGTTTGCAGATATTTAGGACAAAACGTCGAAAGGGTTTGTCAGCTTCTAAATAACTAAGGAGAGATTTGCAAATCTCTGCAGTGATAATGAAATATGAGTTCCAGTATACTGGTCCAAAAAGCACCATGGAGAAAAAACAGACAGACCGAGGAAACAGTAAAAAGGCTCTCCCTCATGAACAGGGTAGTATAATTTTTATTGTACACTGTGTTGATGTTGTTCAAGGTATAATTTCTGTATGGCTGAATTCTCTATGGCTCGCTACACTTCTGCGAGAGGTGATGTTTGAGCTGATGTACTCGTAGTATAATGTGATATCCTCAGCCTTTTTGTTGCTCCTCTCTCTGAAGTTGCATCTGCCTTACCAGCTGAATCAAAGGTACCTTGAGGGAAGGCTCAAACCTGCTGAGCTCTTGTGCCAGCATATTCGCGTTCCACATAGTAGGCTGGTTATAGCTCTGATCTGAAACGTCCACGGGGGCTTGGGGCTGTGCTCAGGATACATGTTGGTGAGCACAGCTGAAGAGCAATCTGCCCCACCAGTGCTGGCTCACAGCCCACAAGAGGACCAGCCAAAAAGGCAAGTAAAGAATCTCAGCTTTTCTCCTTCCAGAGCATGGTTCTTGTTGTAAGCCCACGATGAGAACAAATCTCTGCATGGGCTTTGATCCATCCTGAATGACCACATGGACAGACTTACTGAGTCTCCACGCAGTAACCAATTCCAAGGATCCGATTTAGCCTGTTTCTCCCAGCAGCTCAGCTAGAGTGCTGGCATGATCTGTAGTCTGCATCTATGCTTTCTGACACTCCAGGGAAGTGCCTTTTCCCAACACACAAGTTTCTGAGCCAGAGAACAAAACAGCCCAGCACTTCCCAAGGTGCCGCTCAAAAAGACCAATACTAGGTCAGAGTATGCATCCTTCAAACCCTCAGTTGCCTCGTCTGCCTAGTCCTGCCATCTGACTGGAAGCACTAGAAGACTAAAACACTTTTCTGTGTGCAGGTAATACAGATGGGTATACATAGAAGTAAAGAATAGTTACTGCTGCTTGCCAGGGATCAATCTTGAGAAAACAGTATCTTAAGAAACAACAGACTTTATGTAATTTCTTTCTTTTGCTTTGTTCTCTTTTGATCAAAAGATTTTACATAAAGCAGCAAAAGCAGAAAGTTATGGATGAACCTTCTTCATTTTTATAGGAGTTGATCACTTTTCATTTTTTACTGTTACTTCTTAATTGTCTTAATATTTAGGTTATTTGACAGGTTCGTAAAATGATTCTATGTTTTCTTAGGCTAACCACAGCTCTCTTTTTCAGCATTCTTCATAATTTCATTTGTGCAGGAGGTGGACTCAGGTTACTTAGTTTTCCCTCTCATTTTTCTGTACACTGAAAATGTGACATCAATCAGTAGTAGATCAGCATTAGAAAATCAGCATTTATCACTTGCCTCACTTGCCATTGTCTCATAGCAAAATCCAGTGAGCATTACGCTCGTTTGAACATATTCAAGATTTATTGTTTTACAAGATTAGTCTATTGGAATTATTTTATTTGGGAAATTATGATTTTCACAACACTTGGGTTTTTTTCCCTTAGTTCCTTGCACATGCCTCCTCCTCCATAGGAGTGAGGCTTGGGGTAGATTCCTCAGAGAAAGAAATAAGCAATAATTTACATAACAATTCCCTTCTAACACAGAAAACTGATACTGTTTGACCAAAATTGGCTTTTATTGACCTGTGGTGATGTAAGAATAATGAATCTACCTATGCAAAGTCTTCTGCAGCTGGGAGCAGAAGCTGAAAATCCTTTCAGGCTCAGATATGTGCCTGCAGCCTCAACTTAAGAATGGTCTGATCCACTTGAGCATCAAACTTTTTGCCCAAGTATATATAAAGTCTGCCTCAGGATAGACAAATGTATATGACTACACACTGTGAGTATCCCCCTTCATGCTTTATTGTATGCATTTTTGGCCTGCTTCCATTCAGTAAAATCTGCTAGGGTTTAAATAATTTTATTTTTTTTTTAAAGAAACACACAAACCCCCTAACCCCCCCAACCAAGAAAAGCATTCAGACAAATAATTTTAACTATGGAAAGACCTCTAAACTTTATTTAGTTGAAGCGATTAGAAAATTGGGAGAAAATACTGAGATGAAGATAAAATCAATTTCCTTTTATTCTTTGAAACATATTGTAGTAGGTGTTGGGTATCAAGGATAAGAATTGCCTCAGAGAGCTGCAGAAAATTTCTCATCCTCAGAAAAACCCATTTTCATCTACCTGCATTAATAATACCCTTGTGCAATGACATTTGGACGTCACAGAATATATTTCATCATATCGCAACCTGACCAGACACAGTCACGATTCATCTACAACTATTTATGTTGATCTTACTTATGTGCGATATTTTCATGATTATTGCATAAACTGATGGATTGTTTCCTGTGTCATCACTAGAATATTGCTGTCATCGAAGGTAAGTACCTAACTCAGTAAATCGACACAGCACAGCTCAAGAAGCAGGGGGAAATGTCAGAGCAAGACGATAAAATGGTGCATGTGCAGAGACATAACTGTGATCGATACGCAGGCTTTCAACGAGGGAGTTTTCATCCTGTGACCTCACTGAATGAAAATGACAGTCTGAAAACCAAAGAGCTGGAAAAAGGAAGATTTTTCCATTTCTTGAGGGAAGTGACCCCAGAAATTGCATACTTTCATGTTCAGTTTCCATGCACAGTCAATATTAGGTGAAGTATTTTGTTTAAGGATATGACTGACACCTAGTTTCCAAAAAAATGCACGTAAGAGCAGAGAGAAAAGGTGAAAGGCCTAGAAATCTGACATAAATAGCCAACAAAAGGGCCCAGAGTTTTTTTCCAAAAGAGAAAAGGCTGTTCATTTTGTACATAGTTTTATAGCTTTGAAAAGGGACACAGTGAATAGATGACTATATGTAAAGTCAGAAATTTTAATCATGCTGCAGTCAGTACAGTCAGATTAAGATATGCAGCAATTGTGAATACAGCAAGTAAAGTTTAGAATAGAACAAAACCAGTGCATATACATATATAAACACAAACACACAGGCATACTTAATAATAAACAGGGAAAAGTTGTCAAGAGTTTTACTTGCAACAATCAGAATAAAAATATTAGGCCTTCATTAAACAGCTATTTTCCAGCTTTGTCATATCAACATATATATACTCAAACTACCTTAGAAGTCACCTGTCTATGGAAAACTCAAAATGGAGAAAGAGTGAAGCAATATAAGGAACAAAGAAGCAGTAAGAGGAAAGAACCTATAGTTTCAATCATTGTTTCAGTCCAAACTACGTACCTGCTTAATTCAGTTTGGCACAAATGTACAGAAATACTCCTGGAATTTGGGAGTCAGCAGCAGTCCTGTCACTCACCTCTACGTTCCCTTTTTTGTCTTTCCTTCCTTCTCCAAATTGTCTCCTTTCCATATAGATCTTCTCTCCTGATGAGTAGCCAGCAGCACACAGTCAGAGAGAGCAGCCTAAAACCACGTTCTACCCATCCAACAATCTTCAAGCACAGGAGAAGAATCAGAAAATGGTTAGAGGTTGGGAGGGACCTCTGGAGTTCATCTTGTCCAACCCCTCTGCTCAAATGGGTCCAAAAATAACCCCAAGTTTTTTACGATCATTCACCTATTCTACGAAGACTTTGCCACTTTTTCTCCCACCGCGTGGTGTATTTTGCGAAGAGCCCGGTCTCAGCGTACCCGCTGTGCCCTGGGAGGGTCTACTGCCTCCAGCACTGCAGGCAGTGAGAAGCAGACCCCAGCCACCGGTAGTGATAACAGAAACTTTCCCATATCCTGCTGGAGATAGTTGTTTAACTGGGGTGATGGTGGTGGGGAAGTCATTAAGGACTGAATGGGCAGATTTGTGCATGTCTAAACGAAGACAGTTCAGCAGTGCCTGCTTGTCAGTCTCTTACTGGGTGAATGCTTGTTATGTGAAAATACTTAAAACCTGTGTAGATGTTCCAATAGGAACACAGGAGTTAGGTCAAATCTACTTATTGTCTACATCTTTTTAAGGATTAGCCAACTTGTTATTTAGAAGAAAATCTATGCCAGGACCATAAAGCCTCATTACAAATCATTACAGAAATTACCATGTTGTGAAGATAAGGTTTGGCTGATACCTCATTGTTTGATTTTCAAGTAATCCTTAATTTCCTGTACCGGCTCAGTATGCTAGTGTCAGACCTGAGGAAAATCACAATGATTAAAGAGCCAAGTTTTGCCCCTAGATATGAATTTGTGATTTGTACTTTATATTTTTATTTTTTCTTCTTTTCTCTTTCATTTGTTCTCTCCAAGATTTCTGACACAACCCTTGAGATGGAAGTATTTCTGCTAAGCTTATAAATGAATTATTACCTTCACCTGGTCTCATTTCATTCTATTTGTTCCAGAATCTCCTTGAGTGTAGGGTACTGAGAGGTGTATTGCACTAGATTTAGATATGCCACAGGGCACTGTATTCTGCATTTCTGTGACCATCTGACCTGTCTGCTTAACTTTAACCAGATAAAACTCAGTATAACTCTGCCTTCATAACTGAAGAGAGGAAAAGAAGAAACTTCAAGTACAGATAAATCGTGCTGCAGCCCTCAATTTCAAGAATGCCCTGTCACAGTGTATTCTGAATTTTGATTAGTAATCTGGTCACAGAAAACATAAAAGAAGGATTTATAGTTGATGGTAAGAAGATTAAGCTAATTTTATAGGACAGAACACGATCTTTTCCAAAACAGCCAGTATTA
Source organism: Chionis minor (assembly GCA_013398295.1). Lineage (NCBI taxonomy): Eukaryota > Metazoa > Chordata > Aves > Charadriiformes > Chionidae > Chionis > Chionis minor. The sequence continues at coordinate 460,023 of VZSF01008715.1, forward strand.
ATAAAATCAAAGGTCAGAAGTGAACTCTAGTGCTTCACCACTCTGTCTCTCTGCACCAAGACAGGATCAACCGTACTCATGTCATGCCTCATAGATCTTTAGTTTGCTCCTACAGACTTCTGTTAATGGGACCGACTAGATGTGGCTTCTCTACTTTATCATCCTTGTCCTGTGTTTCCACATACATATTGGTGGGATTTGAAAATGAATTGTGTAAGACTTCCAATGTACAGTAATACTACATCAGCCTTTCTAAAACATATAGGTAACATTTTTCTGACAGAGAAAATATTATGCCTAATGCATTGCAAATATTTGGGACACAGAGGGAATGCCTGGATAAAAATTGTGTATCACTTGTTTTTGTTCCCAAGTCACTGGCATGATCTCATTGTCAACATTCTTGAGCAGTTAGAATCATCCACAAGTACTTGGCCCTGCTTAACAAACCTGATCTCCTTCTATCATAAGATGACCTGCTTGGTGGAAAGGCTGTGGATATTGTTTACCTGGACTTAAGTAAAGTCTTTGACACTGTTTCCCATAACGTTCTCCTGGAGAAGCTGGTTGCTCATGGCTTGGATGGGTGTACACTTTGTTGGACCAAAAACTGGCTGAAAGGCCGGGCCCAGAGAGGGGTGGTGAATGGAATTAAGTCCAGTTGGCGGCCAGTGACAAGTGGTGTTCCCCAGGGCTCAGTATTGAGTCTGGTTTAATATCTTTATCAATGTGGGAATTGAGTGCACTCTCAGTAAGTTTGCAGATGACACCAAGTTGGGCAGGAATGTCAGTCTGTCAACAAAGGAAGGCTCTGCAGAGCAATCTGGACAGGCTGGATCTATGGACCGAAGCCAACACTATGAGGTTCAACAAGGCCAAGTGCCAGGTCCTGCACTTGGGTCACAACAGCCCCATGCAGCGCTACAGGCTTGGGGAAGAACGGCTGAAAAGATGTCCAGCAGAAAAGGACCTGGAGGTGTTGGTCAACAGCTGGATGAATAGGAGCTGGTGAGGGGTCTAGAGAACAAGTCTTATGAGGAGTGGCTGAGGGAACTGGGGTTGTTTAGCCTGGAGAAAAGGAGGCTGAGGACAGACCTTATCATTATCTACAACTTCCTGAAAGGACATTGTAGCCAGGTGGGGATCAGTCTCTTCTCCGAAGTAACAAGTGATAGGACAAGACGGAATGGCCTCAAGCTGCACCAGGGGAGGTTTAGATTGGATATTAGGAAAAATTTCTTCCCTGAAAGGGTTATCAAACATTGGAAGAGGCTGCCCAGGGAAGTGGTGGAATCGCCATCCCTAGAGGTATTTAAAAGCTGGGTAGACGTGGTGATGAGGGACACGGTTTAGTGGTGGTTTTGTCAGTGTTAGGTTGATGGTTGGACTCAATGATCTTAACCCTTCCAACCTAGATGATTCTATGATTTTATACTTAAAGAAAATTAAATTACCAAGATCAATAAAATATATAATTTAAACCACCAAGGCATATTTCTGGCTGAAGTAGTTGCTGTTTCACAACACAGTGTGGGCAGCAATTTTAAATGTAAATACAAAGGGGAAGATACAGGAACAGAAGGGAAGCAAAACTGCCCAAAAATTCACAAAAGAAACTAAGGGTATTGTGGACTAAAAAAAAAAAGAAGAAAAAAGATAGGCTAAAGACAAGAAGATAATTTTCGAAATAAGAATACAGCTAAAAAAAATCTACTTAATAATATAGTCCACTACATGATTGTAACAGTCTTCATAATGATGCAGTACATTTTTCTGGTTTATATTTGAATTGATAATATCAAAGTTTTTCTGGTTGTAATTGAGGAGGGTTTACTAGGAGAAAACATTTTAAAATTGCCACCCCATTTTACTGGAATTTTAGATAGAGGAGATCTCTGACCCACTGTTAGCAATTTTAATTAAGTCTTGGTATGCCAGAGAAAATACAAATGAATAAAGCATGTCATTGCAAACATTCAGTCAGGGTGTGCTGGGTGACCCACATGACTACGGGCAGGTTAGCTAGACATCAACCCTGGGGAAAATAATAAGAGAGCTTGTACGGGATTCAAAAATAATGAATATAAAGGACCATAATTAATACAAGACAAAGAGGAGAAATATAATCCAAGCAATCAACATGCTTTCCTAGAAAATGTATCTTGTCAAAGAGTTCAGTTTAATTATTTGAGCATATTACAGGTTTGATTATTAGAGGTGATGACACCAGGCATTTGACTTAGAAGCACCCCATGTTCTGGTAGTAAAAATAGGGTTGTATTTTAGATTTTCAGATGCTGTTGTCTGATTCAGTCATCAGGGAATATGGGCAAGGTTCCACCCATGCTCAACAGCCTTCAATATTTCCAGTCATTATTCAGAGTAAATACGAAATAATGCCTATTTTTAATCATAAAATGTTTAGACCACACTGGAAAAGTAATAAATGGCCATCAGTTCAGAGAAGCCATACAGAGAAATTGGATTCTTTCATAATTTGTTGAGCAAAATGTATGTTTAATGTAGCCAGTTGCAAACTTACACATCTGGAAAGACATGACAGTTATGGGATAGGACACTGTGAGGTAAAGGAACGAGTCTGAAATAGGCTTAGAAATCTCACAGGCCAAAGAAGTAAAGATGAGCTTCCAAGATGTGGAATGAACAAAAATGACATGAGAAAATTTTCACTGTACAAATAGGCAGCAGCGAATAGGACGAGGGAGGTAATTTGTAAGCATGGTACGGAAAAGATACAACAGATTTAAAAACATGTTGACAGATGGAAGATAATTACAAAACACCACACACCCCCCATTCCTGAGAAATAATTTAAAGTAAAAAAAAAAAATACAATGCAAGGAATACAATATCCTAAGGGTCTCCTTAAACAGTAATCAATTGTTACAAATCAACAGTTATTTCTTTATTTTGTGACTGCAAATGTGACTAAGTAGTGAACAATATACTGAAGAAAATGGATTCACTATTTTATGTCTTATTCAATTAAATATTTATTTGACACACAGCCAATAATTTTAATACCTGTGGAAAAATACATAGCCCAAGTGATACAAGAGATCAGACTCATAATCCTAAGGGTTCCTTCTGGACTTAACATGAATCAATATGTAAAACTAGCCTCACTGACTGGACCTAGTAAAATGCAAGTATCCACAGACACTAAATTAATTTTAAAAAGGAACTATAATCCTCTTAGCGGGAAGGAAAATGAAATGGAGATAGTCTAATTGAAATGACAGAAGCAAACTCTATAGCCTAGTGAATAGCTGAAGGAATGTATTAGCAATGGCTGTTGTGCTTGTTTTGTTGCTCTTGCTTTGATTCTTACATGATTTTTATCTAGAACTTTCAGTATACTCATATGGATTATTATCTGCCCAAATTTTGAGATACAGCAGTTTAAACAATACAGACTCCTGCACAATAACTATTCACAGACCAAGAGTATTATTCCAAGATAAGTAAGGAAAACTCATTCCAAAGTAAATAACATTCATGTCCTCACCTTACTTTCTTCTAAGAACATTTTCTGATAAGGAAAGAAAGGATCTGCCTGCTTCTGTTTCGTTAATGCTTCTTTTACCACATGTATGAGGCACGTATTCTTTTCTGAGAGTACTAAGTTTAAAGATTTGCTAATTTTTGTGAATGTTTTTTGACATCACTAAATAGTAATGACCATGGTTAGCAAGCCACCAAATAAGCATTTAGGATTATGCATCTAAAGCAGTCCACTCATGAATTTAATACTAATAAATAGATTTGCAGTGTCCCTCTGGACCGAGTACACCACTGTGGTACTTTTGAGTACTTTTCTTTTTCATCTGACTCCAAAAGGAAGATGTGATGGTTCCCAGCTGCAGAACTGAGAACTGGTGGGATAGACCTATCCCCAGCCTACCTCACTGACACATCTATCTCCTACCATGTGCAAGAAATGAATTTTTTGATGGCTAAGTGCACTTTATACATAGAAGATGACTGATTTTTCACAATGGCAGCTGGGTATCTTCCTGAAGCCTGCGTAAAAAAAAAAAAAACAACACTCAGGTTGTTTCTGTGTGGTTTTTTTTTTAATTGTTCATTGTTCTTCTCCTGGAAGATTTTGCTCTTTTTTCCCTGTTCCTCCTTTAACAACACAACATCCCACTTACAGATGTCAAGAGAAAAACATGTTGTAATTGAACAGGAAAACAGAGTAAATTTAGCTTGTTGCAAATAGTAAACAGTGTCTGCTATGTACTGGTTTTGGCAAGATTATTCAATTTCTTGGTGAGATTATTCAATTTCTTGGCAAGATTGCAGCTTTCACTTCCTACTGGCTTTGTCTCTCTTAATAAAAGGCTAAAAAAGAAGGAATTTTTCAAAACAAGTACAGGTATTTCCATTCTTTGTGATCATAGAATAAGAGCCATTACGCCATTTTGTGTAGCCTACTTCCACTGGCTTTTAGCCTTGCTATCCATTTCAGAGTAAATTATGTAGAAGGTCTGAGTACCACTGAGTTACAGTGTTTATTTAGACACAAAATATTAGATGCCACTCATTGACCATTAGTATGAGATAAAATGAGTGGTTTTGTCTTCAGGTACTTTTTCTTTACAAGTCTGAATATCAGCACAGAAGATGAAGCACTGGAGGGAAATGGAGGCCATATGAATAGGAAGGATACAGGACGGTTAAGGTTCTGAAGTATGCCTTAGCATAACATCCTTAGCGTGCTAGCAAATAGTATGCAGGAGTACCTGTTCTTGCTCCTGAGGATATCTTACTCTTTCACACCTTTTCAGCTATAAGCTTGCTATGATGACTGCATTTCTATGGCTAATGTCTCCCAGAGTGTTTTACCTTATATCTGAAAAATTAAAACCTAAAATCCAGTTTACTTTTTAACTATTACAAAGGCAAAATATTGTTCTTTCTTTACCACTTGTTGACTTTATTTACAGCATCAAAGCCTCCCATGCCTTTCAGTGTTCATCAAGTGGCACAAAAATCATGGTATTACATTTTTCCACATACCCGTATTTGCAAAATGCAGAACTATTTTCATTAATATTAGAAAAGTGAATCTTCCAGTACATTATTGTAAGATTCACTTTAGGAGTATAAAGTCAGATTGGTGTGTAGGAAATGCCTATTAAATAACTTTAATTTCTTGACTTGATCATATTATGCAAAGCAACCAAAGTTTAATGGCTTGGCTTAGGTCAGTTCTCTTATAATACCCTTGTACACGTATACCAAAGCACTACCACATCAAAATGCCAATTGGAATATTATTTTAGAATATTTCAAATAAAGACAGAGGAGGACCATCTTCTGTTTTTAAAAGGTACATATTCTCACGTTATTTAGATGGGCAAAATCTCACCTTTTTTGTCACATTCTATTAAATGTTTTAACTCTTTTGTAATAATGAGATAAATTCAAAGCATCAAATGTAAGACTTCAACGCAACTACAAATTTAGTTTTATCTGATATTTTCAAAATTTCCAACGTCTTGTTCTTTCAAAATAATTTTTTGGATCTCTCTTTTAATTAAGGGTATTGTATAAATACAAGGAAATGACATTCGGTAGTGCTAGTTACCTAAAAGCTGTTTAAAGAATTATTAAAACCATTGTGAGAAGCTCAAGAAATGTGTATAATTACACCTACCAGGGGTCTTCTAATTGGCAGGAGATTCACCTCCTGTGGATTGTGTTGTGTATCTCAACTAAGGAGTCCTGAATCCAGTAGTCCAAATGACTGCTTAAGGGGATAAGTATCAAACAGCACCTTTTTTTACTAGCAGTTGATTGTCAATTAAAAAGATTTCATAAAATCAAGTGAAAAAACAATTTTTTTCATAGTTGTCTCTTGCTGTGATTCTGAAAATTCTGCAATATAAACAAATATATATATTAAAACTAGTTCTTATAATATGTGAGGTAGTTGATATGGTATCTCTTTGACATGCCTGAAAATAGACCTGCTATCAACAAGTCCCTTTACCAGACTGGTTATGGGTCAGGACACCCTGCAGCAAGTAGAAAATTGGAAGCAGTTTGCTTTGAAATAGAAGAAATAACAATGCATTATTAATTAGGTAAGATGACTTTTTTCCATGGTTATGTTTACATGTAAAACCTATAGACTACAAATAGAGTATGCCCCAAGTCAAATCTTGTGAAGAAAATAGTGGATTTTATTTCACAGAGTAATAACATGAAATGCTTACAGCCAAGGAGTATGATCTATTTATATACGTGCTGAGTACAAATGTCTAAACTGTCATCAGAATTTTTGATGGAAGGACTAGGAAGATGAAATTTACCCTTTTTTGTTTTGTTCCTACTACACTTCTGAAAACATTTATCTCATCTCATCTACACCTTGGTGGGAAAGCAGGTACATTAGCAGCACATCCCACATTTCAGGATGATTCAAGGGCCTGTTAGAGTAAATGTCATTCAGCTCTGACACAAGGGCCTCCCTCTCCTGAAAACATGGATGAAGGAGCTGAACATTTTCCATATATACAATGTTCTTCCATGCATGGCATGCAATAATCCTATAAATGGAAAGTACCACCAGATGTGGGAGTTGTCAAGCACTCCTGAGGCCCTCAGTATATATATCAGCCTAGACTTAATATGCACTTAACATTAGCCCTGGACAGTATTTGATGTCTTTATGCTTAAATCAGACACTGTCAGTTTGGAAACACCTTCTTGAGACACTGTCTTTTCAACCTGTATGATATCTGCACAGTTCTCAGAAATAACTGGAAGCATTCAGATGTTTTGTTCCTATGGAATAATTAAACCCAGGCAGTTCCACTTTGCACAAAGCCAAAGTTGTTCCCCAGGGTTGAAGGTAAAACCCTAACGCCTTCCATTCTACTTCCCAGATCAAGCTACTGCTTGTGCATACAACACCAGCCACTGTGCTAGTCATTGAGATACAGAACTGTGATGGTGTAAATAGAGGCTGACATGCCACACAGGGCAACTTCTCAGACAGAACAAATTGTCATTGATCCTCTGCTCTTAGCAGACTTACCTGTCCAAGTGAATGAGCTGACCCAAGAAATCTCCAATCCGATTCTCCATTTCTGACTCGTCTTTTCAATGCACTGCAGTCTAGGAACACAGTATAATAAACCTTTACAAAGATCATTTTGTTTCTCTGTTGATGCTTTTTCATTTGCTATCCTATTAATATTACAGGAGAACAAATGTGAGAAATCCTCTCATTGCAACGAACTCTGCAATATGGACCTATATCGTGTCTGACAGTGGTGAAATGCATAGGTGAGGGTACCAAGGGTATAGAAAGAGACAAGTACACAGGCACAATTCTGCCACTTCTATCATTCAGCAGCTCAGAAGTTAAGGACTTCCTAAACTAGAGATTGTATCTTTGGATTTATATTGCCCTTGATAGATTTTTTTTTTCATTCCAAGAGTATGTCTCTTGAAACCATGTAAAGTTTTAGCATTTGCATTCTCTGGTGGTGGTTCAGTAATTAGATACTGTACGGACAAGTATTTAGTTTGTTTTTGAACTTTCTGCATGAATATTGACAAAGATGCCTCGAGTTATATTGCTCAAAATGCTGATTAAGTATTTCCTATGTCCTCTATTTCACTCATGATTCAAGAGATTTCTCTCATATCTGAATCATTCCTTTTTCTAGACTGAGGAGCTTAATCCATTTCAGATCTTCCTGAGGAGAGGCTGTTCTATAACTCTGACCATCTGCCTGTTTCTGTACCTTTTACAGTTCTGCTTTATCTTTTTAACCAAAGTTCAGAAAGGGATGTGCTATAAAGATGTGAGCATACCAAAGAGCTATTCAATGGTATAATCACTTTTGGTTTTCTCTCAAGTGTTTTCTTAAAATATTTCACTACTCTCTTTCTACAGCTTCTAAGGATGGAGATAATGTTTTTGGAATCCTATCCAAGACGTCTGAAAGATCTTTCAGAGTTGTAATGGCTAACTTAAAGCCCCTCATTAGGTATGTATAGTTTGGTTTGTTTTTCTGAGAGACAATTACTTTGTACTTATCAATGTTGAATTTCATCTGCTACTTTATCACCTAGTCATTCAACATCATGAGATGAATCAATGTTTCATGAATTTAATGACATATAATAAAGTGTTGTAACAAGAAGCTCAATCTAAATAGCATAAAAGACCATGGGAAAATTACTTGTCAATTCCACTGAAGCAAAATGAAATCTGTTTCCCTACTTAGTGGCTTTTCACACAAGGAACTACTAGATGTGCATTCAAACTTCAATGAAGTTTTGGGGTGTAAGGAGATTATCTTAGAAACATCTCAGTTTGTATATTATTGGTAAAGATGATGTCAGCTGGGATGTTTCAATAGCAGTTGCTGGGTTTGAAACTGAGGAAACATGAGGCAGGATTCCCAAAATGGATCATTGTCTCCTTGCCTTGGTGGAACCCATGTGATGTGCCTTGGGACACGTCCCTACATCTATGGGAAAATAGATGGCAAATGCAATGGCAAAAAATATGTTAGGACAGGTCTTTTGATCACCAGGGAAATTCTTTATGTTTCCATATTCTTTTACAAAATCTTACTGTTCTGTGTATCTTGTCTTGTGAAATGATACAGAAATAGGCATAAATAATTACACTTTAAATCTAACAAAAATCTGGTAACAATCAAATCCAAATTCTCAGGCAGGGTAACTTTGACTCCTAGAAGTTTATCCATGAGCTTCCCATGAGGGAAGATTAAGACGGTTCAGAAAAAAAATTGTCTGCTTCTGAGAGCAATTCTCTTCATAGCCACAAAACTATCTTCTCTCTGTGTAATTTTGGCACATTAGCAGTATGCTTTGAATTTTTACTTTATTACAGATGAGTCACAAATCCATAATGCATATGTTCCTGAGGGGATCTAAGTCTTTTTTTTTTTTTTTTNCAGTAGGAACAGGTTTCAACATCCTCATGAGGCTCTCACTAATTCATAAAATCAGGACCTGGTGACCTTAAATAAGTTGCTCAATTTTTCTCTGCGAAAACCAGTCTGTCTGTAAAATTAGTATTCAACTCTGCTGTCACTGCATGGATGAGAAAAAAAGAGAAACAAGAGAAGAAAGCTGTGTTCAATGATCAATCACTTCCATCTTTCTAATTCTGCTTTAGGAAGATTTTATTTTTGCTATCCTTGTATTCTGTAGGTTAAGAAAAAGACACTGTTCTGACAAAATGTACATGGTATGTGATTCCCCAGGCTTAGCCTGCAACTCCTAATGATTGCTAACTTAGCCAGCAGACAGGTGCTACACATTCAAAACTACTGAAAAAAGCGCCTATGAATACATTTTCTGTCAAGAACTTTAGGGCTTAGAAGAAAAGCAGGATGTAATTTCATGCAAAAGCAGTAGTTTCAGCATTTTATGTCATAAAATCCAAGGTCAAAATCATCATGGCAGTGAATAATCCTTGATCATATAGTTTATAAGTTTTAAACTAAAAACTCATAATTCCACTCACTAGTATGATGTCCTTAATCACCCTTCTCAATCAATCCATTATGACAAATAAAAATATGAATCAATTAAGCAAATAGTCACAATAAGAACAGTTTTAAAGCACAGTTTGAAGATAAAATCCTGGTCAAAGTCCAGGACAAAACAGAAACAGAGTTCCAGCCACTCAGAACAGAAGAGAACAGATGGACTGGGTCAGCCAAAGCCGCCTGCTCCAAAACTTCTGTTCACAGAACTACACTGTACCTTGTTGGCATGGAAAATCTTGCTTAGAAAATGCACAAAGGCAGTAGGGCCCTGGGCTCTGCTATATATAATCAGGTGGCTGAAAGACAATACTGAAAGCCATGGTAAGAAATGTCAAAATCCCTTGTAGCGCCTGTAATGACAGAAAAAGGTTTTACTAATGGACCCATTTGAGTAACAAGCAAGAACCAACAATAATAAGAATTAAGTCAATATATATTAACAATGTTAACCTGTAACAACAGCCAGAGCTTTTCTGTTGTACCTGAAAAGTGGTGACTGAAAACATTAAGTACAAAAGAAAAGAGCAATGTCGGTAATATAAAAAGTTTTTAGTATCAAAGCATCTTAAAAGGACATTTCATACAACTTTGCAAAGCAATTTTAAGAAAATGTGCTTTCCAAAACACAAATTAATATTCAGGAAGACATATGTTAATCAAAAGCGAAAGCTTTGACAACATAACAAGCTCAAAATTCTGAAATAAATGGGGACTTTGGAAAATAGCAGTGATCTTTGAAAATACAAAATGAATTGGAATTTTTTTAATGCTTTTTCCTGGTAATCATTTTAGCGTTTTCAAAACGTTGTTATTTGATTTGAAAAAAGCCTGGTGATGCAAATTTAATATCACAGCTATTGCAAAGTCTGTTATAAAACTTTGCAACATATATTGAATGTCATATAAATATTTTCAGCAATCATTTGTCAGATGTCAATGTAAATTGCGTTAAAATCCCTCAAGGAAGCGTGAAAACAACTTGTGCCATCATGTTCCACTGAGAAATACTGAGTTTATATGCTTAGCTCTGTTTTGATTTTGTTTCTATGATTTTTGTATTGTGCTTAACACTATAGTATATGAACATATTTTCTTCATGTGTTAAATATGTGCGATGCTTGCCACATGGTGTTTGTTTTCTTATGCTGTTCCATCATAGCTGTGTGTGATTTTACATATGTACACGTGGTTTTAAATCCATTAGCTAGGTAAAGCTGAACAAAAATTTTTCAAAGACAGAGATTCATAATGGTGCTCTTTTCCTACAGGTGGTTTTTCTTTCCTCCTAAAGAGGGTCACTGGTAAAAGTGACTGAGAAAGTTCTGTTTGCCATGAGTCTAATGACGGACATCCTTTAAGAAAAAGTAATTTGTGCAGAAAACTGCTGTCCAGACTCTCTTTGCTAAGGAACAAAAGCACAGATGATTTGGGAAGCATAGTGGATGCAGAGAAAGAGATCTCAGCCAAGGTCCTGGGAGGCTTTCACTGCCTTTCTTCTCTTTCTCCCCTCCTGTTCCTCAGACGTGAGATGCTCCAGGGTGTGAGACCAGCCTTGGGTTACAAACTGCACAACTGCAGAAGTATTTCCCATCCCTGTCTGTTACTGTGGTTTTCAAGGAAGATGGGTCCCCATTTCTTGCTGGAGAAGCATCATGGCATTTGGTAGAGCTGCTGTGTGCTCAGCAGATGGCTGCTGCAGGCTCTGCTCTGCCCAGCAGTCTCCCATTTCTCCTCCACACGACTCCAGTCTCTCTACTCTGTCTCCAGTGATTCTCAGTTCTGCTGCACTCATTGCCAGCTGCAGGACCTGAAAAGGATTTTTTTCCATCAGGAAAAATATAGTGTGAGCTTTATCATGTTATATCTAAGGTCTGATTTTGGTGTTTCAATAAGAAACATCCCACTGTTGGAAGAACTTCACTGTGAGCAGGAATGTTACCAGTAAAGCCTCCACAGTCAATGGCTGCTTCTCCTGCACCTTCCCTCTGCTGTTCACCTGTATGGAGGTAGGTCTTGGGAATCCAGGTTTAGTCTCTGTGCTGGCCCGGTCCAGGAGTAGAAGCCTGGCTGGCTTAGAATCCTCTTTAAGAGCTCCAGAGGGAGAACATCGCTGGATGGTTTGAGATAGTTTCTCCACGACCCAATTGTTTCAGACAAAACGGTACACTCGGCACAGCCTGCTGCGGGCATTTTTTTGCACATTGTTGTGCCTGGGCTTCACTCAGGCTGTCTGACCTAACCAGAAGTGCCAAGGATGTGTTTGGTGTGACCCAGGTGAAGCCCGCTGATGCCGACCTTCTGAGCAGTGGGGCTGGTGAGCAGAGGTGAGCACCGTCCCGGCACCGCATGAGGCAGCGCTGGGGGCAGGCAGCACCGGCAGGGCTCACCCCAGCAAGTGCTCTGCCAGCGTCCCCCTTTGTTCCTTTACTCACAGAAGGGATGCAGTTTACAAAGTACAGAGGGAACTGCTACTACAAAAGAATATCTGTTAATATGCTGTTCAGCAGATGCCACCTGGATGCTGAGAAATGTGTCCTTCTCGCAATAACACTTAGTCGCTGAATACACTCTTTGAAAAATTGACATTACTGCATTGTTTTCTTCCATTTTCATTTCAGTATTTCTTTACATTTTCTTTTCATTCTGCATTTACTCCTCTTCTCTCTCCCCTCTATTTTTTTCCTTTTTGTTTTTCCATTTCTGTGAAGAGCTTTCCCAAGTTTTCCTTTTTTCCTTTTTTTTTTTTTGTTTTTTTAATTACAGTCTCTTTCACATCCAGTTTCAAATCTCAGTTCGTCTTCCACACAGTCAGATTTTACCAAAGTGCATCTTTCCAAACCCCGCATATAACAAGATTCTGCTTGGGCTCCAAAAGAACAGTTGTAACCTCAGTCCGGTAAAAACATGTTGACCATCAGCAAGGTCAGAAGAGTAGGGTATTAGAAGGGTAATTATATTTTATTCAAATTTCAGTTGCATAAAGCTATTGACTTTTTAATGGCAGAGTCAGTTAAAAAGGAAAAAAGCTCCCATGCTCCATTCCCTGCATGAATTGCAGCCCTCTCAGATGCTCTTAGTGATGCCCAGCTCCCACTGGAACCAGCAGGAGCTTGTTTGCATCATGCTCTGGAGGTCAGTGTACCACAGCTGTTTTGGAAAGGAGCCAAAGAGCGTGTTCACAGTTATACCCTCCTTGTGAAGAACATTTAACGGTCAGACCCAATTCATCATGAAGGGAATCTAGCAGGAGTGTCCTGCTACTGCAATGCTGACCTGAGGAGAAACCTTATCTGACAGGGTGCAAACGTCTTCCATTTCCTTCTCTCATCGAATAAGACTGGCAAAAATTGTGGGAAGTCTGCATAAAAAGCCAAATTGTAGCATTTTTCATGTTCTGATAAGCATCCTAGAGAGCTCATAAAGGAACTCTGACAAATTAGATCATACAAGAATGATGGAAAATAAACAGCTTAGAAAACAGAAAGCCAAAAACATCTCCCAGTGTCAATAATGTGAACAGTAAAGTAAATAATTATTATATTGCTTTAGAAATTTCTCTCAAAACAGTGGAATGATACTACTGCAAATAACTGAAGGATACAGATCATTGTATTTCCACAACATTTTATATAGGGAAATCTTTATACAGGATTATTTAGACAGCTGAAAACTGAAGGTTAAGTTCAACAGACTTGTATGTGAAAATTCCTAGTGCCACCTATTGGCAGAGAGGACAAACATTGAGTTAACATAGTGCTACACATAGGTCTTGAAACACATTTTTCCTTTAAAAAATGCGGAAAAGAAATGTTTGCATGAGGTACTCTTCCAGATTAGAATTAAACTCTTAAGAGGCACACACATAAATGTTTGTTTCTGATTAATGCGTTCACTTCCCAAGTCCTGCTGCTGCCCATGAGACGGAGGCAAGGGTAGATGATACCCCAAACTACCAACCTAGAATGAACCACCCAACACCCTGAGAGGGCTTCTGAGGCTTCTGTATCCTACAAAATGAGACATTTTGCTGGATAAATGGAAATAACTTCTTCCTGAGGTAATTCATAAATGAAGAGCTTTAATGAAGCCTTGAACAACATACAGTCCTTGCCAGAAACTAATTTGCACTGAACCTTTGAAAGACCTCTCCTGATTGTTTGCCTTTTCATGACAATGCATTTAAGTAATCATAATGTCTGAGTGAAAGTCTATTACTATCTGTTTACCTCAATATTTTGACTTTTGAATAGGAGCTTTCCTATTTATTCTTTCATATCCCAGGGGAAAAAAAAGGAAATAATTGTACCTTGTTAGCAGTGTTTACGTACTTAGGACAAGAATGTAGAAAAATAAACTAGGGAAAGGAAAATCTCTTCAGTGGGGTTACTGTTTGTCCCAAAATTCTGCCTTTTATTCTGCTGGTGTGTAAGGGGGAGGCCAGACAGAGCAGGCAAATTGCCTTGACGAGGATGCTAGGCACACATGAGTCCTTGGCGTGGCAAAGGGAAGTGTAGGAGCTAATGCTTACAGTACACAGTGGTGTCAGAGCCTGGTGAGACTTGATCACACCATCTGCAACAAACCCGCTTCACTCAAAATCATTCAGCAGCAACTTAGCACCTGCAAACATGAGGACCGAACATTTCCTGTGGTGTAGTCCAGAACAACAAGCAGTAACCCAGGCGGAGCAGGAAAAGGCGGATGAGCAGAGAGGGTCTGTCAAAGGATGGGGGCTTACTGAAGCAGGTCTTCACCTAAGTAGCTGTCAGGGATGGTGTCTATCCTGAGGAGCGGGTGAAAAGGAAGTGCTCACAGACAAAGGTGTGCTTTGAAAGTAGTGACAGCATTTTCATATCACCATTTTTTAAGTGTCTAGCTTACTCATTTTCTGTTCAGGTTTTAATTAATCTTGTTAAACATTTCCATGAAAAGTGGAGACAACAGTACAATTCTTGAGACAGTACAAATGAGAATGAAATTTGGTATCTTTAGTCTTCCACTTTGCTTTTGTGAAACCAACCTTCTGTGTGTCATGGAAGGGAAAGTTAGGGCTAGAAAAAACACAAAAAATTAATAGATATCAGACGACTTGGAAGTTGTTCATGGACTTCAAGTATTATGAGAGGACAAAAGCTTTTTAATAACACTAATGAGTTCAGCTTTCAAAAAAGAATCCTAAACTCCAAACATTGTTGGAAGCAATTCAGATAAAATACGTATTAATAAATATTTGTGTGACAATTTATTTTATTTGCAAAATGTATTAGCTAGGAAAGCATATAGATTTAAAACAGACTTCTCAAAATGAAGGCTTTAATATCAACCTCATTAATTATGTGTGCTTACTCTGAATTTAACCTCCTGGACAGCTGAAGGGGGTTTTCAATACAGCCTTGAGGTTAATGCGAATACACTTATCATTTTTACCAAATTGGATTTTAATGAGTATCAAATTAGAGGTACATTTAGTATTTTTCTAGGTTTGCATTAGTTTCCAGATCCAATCTAAAGGAAAAATAATGAGAAAGAACAGAGTTTTTGGAGCCTGCAGAACAAAGATAAAAGATGGATGATAAGAGGTTGACATGCTCTATTTAACCTATGGCAAAAATTTGCAGGTAATAAATATACACATACAAAGCCCACAACTGTTGATAATCTGTACTCTGTTTCACTCTTAAATAAACTTCTTCTGAATGTCATGAGCAATAGCTATGACTGTACATTTTTCTGAGATGCATAGGTGTTGAATAGCCGCACAGCAGTCTCATGATCCATACAGATACAGCAGTCTCAAGGTATTAACAAACAATTAATGTTGCTGTATGTATGCTAGACCCTTTTTCACAGCATCCTCAGAGATGACATTTCCAAGCTGTTGGTGCTGAGACTTCTTGTCCCTTAGTACTAAAACCCCCAAATAATTATTTCTTTAGTTCTTGACACTGAAAGCTTGTAAACAGTAATAAAAAATGCCGCTGAGATCCTTGCAGTTTGTCTTCCTTCTAATACCAGGAAAGCAGTGAGATGGAGAAGTCTAACCCATTGGTATAAGAAAAATATGATTTGTAGGTGTAACAGTGATACTGCTATATTTTTTCTAAAGACTGCCTAATCATACTTGCTGTCATGAAAAAAAAATCCATTAAGAAAGAGAGAAAGGAAGAGAGAAAGAGAGAAAGAAAGAGAAAGAGAGAGAGAAAGAAAGAAAGAAAGAGAGAGAGAAAGAGAAAGAAAGAGAGAAAGAGAGAAAGAAAGAAAGAAAGAGAGAAAGAGAGAAAGAGACAAAGAAAGAGAAAGAAAGAGAGAGAAAGGAGAAAGAGAGAAAGAGAGAAAGAGAGAAAGAGAGAGAGAAAGAGAGAAAGAAAGAAAGAAAGAGAAAGAGAGAGAGAAAGAGAGAAGGAAAGAAAGAAAGAAAGAGAGAAAGAAAGAAAGAAAGAAAGAAAGAAAGAAAGAAAGAAAGAAAGAAAGAAAGAAAGAAAGAAAGAAAGAAAGAAAGAAAGAAAGAAAAGAAAGAAAGAAAGAAAGAAAGAAAGAAAAAGAAAGACCTGCTTGCCCAGGAATATAAGAACATCTCCTACTGTTACAATCAACCATAGCACAAAGTCTTTTTCATCAGCTGCTGGAGAAACACCTTGAAACATGCCAGGGTTCTTATCTTCACTATCATCAATAATAAGAACCATTGCAGAACCACTACCAAGTTTGAATGGAACTGTAGATCTTTCAAGTTGACAATTAAACCTCTGAGGAAAAAAATACTTCACCGGATAGGGCAATAGTATGGGCAAAGTATTTGGAAAGGGAAGGGGTGAGATGCAACTGGATAAGCACTCTGTTACAATTCCAGCCATAGCTATGGGCTTTGCAGTGACAGTCTCAGCTTTAGACTACCTGATATGTCAGAGTTGTAGGCTCTGAATTAAACTAATTATTTTCATCCAACTGAAAAAAAAAAAAAAAAAGAAAAAGAAATGAGCAAGACTAATCTGGAAAGAATCTAAAATGTTCATTTGACCTGGGAAAAAAATGATATGGGGTCATTCAGTTTAACTGACCTTCAGTACCTCTCTTTGGTTTTCTTCTGTGGTCTGATATGGACACATTTCCTTAAGCACCTTGCATTACGCACAGATGCAAAAGGTAGCTCTGAATAAAACATCTAGGGCACTGGCAGTGCAGCTGTTGCATGAGGGCAGAGCTTCTCCAGGCCCTCAGTGCTCGGCTGGGAGCAAGGCTCCCATTCCAAACTCCTTCCAAACAGCCTGCAGAGACGTGTGCTTTGCTGGGCCATCCTCTTTACTTTCCACTGCCATTTTCCAAGTCAAACTGGGCACATGAAGTTCCTTGCCTATCTGCCTCCTGCTCCCATTAATATGCCTATTCTTTAATTTTTTGCCTTTCCTGTATCTGTGATTCTTTTCACCTTCACTAGGTATTTTTCTTCCTATGTAACTGCAAATTGCTGAATTGAATGTGGACTTTAAGGAGGTGAGCAGTCCATATACCATAGGAACATTTATTTTTCATTGTTCTGATTACAAAAGGATCTCCAAATGTGAAAAGTTGACGTGTAAATTTCTAATCTAATACATTTCATCACACCATCATTGCCGTTGTTCACATAAGACATACACGTACACAGCACAAAATGAGAGGCCACCGCATTCACCGAGTGTGAGTAATATGTGTGATTCATATTTGTCTGGTGCAAAGTATGTGTTTAAGTACCTTCTTGCTTTTACCCTATCAAAATCCTGCAACTTTCAGCAAGAATTCTCTCTGGTCTTGAACTTATGTTGCTTCTGATGATCCTTTAGGTTTAAAATCAGATTTCATAATTTAAGATGATGCTTGAACGTATTTCATAAAGGAAAGGAAAGTTTCATAAAGGACTTCAGACTTGAGAACAGTCGATTAGTTCTAAAGAACAGAAATCAAAACTTGCAGAATTAGTAGGGAAGGGAAAAAAATAATTCTACCTATGAGTTCATTTGTTAGATTTTCACCAAGAATGTGTTTATTAAAGGAGAATTTCAAGAAGTTGCATTACAGGTACAGTTCGGTTTAGAGAATTGTTTTTCTCAAACCTAGTCATGTTGTTACTTTCCGATGTGCAGACACTCCATTTGCTCAGCATGTTTTTTTGCCATGGTAATGTCAACTGCCAAAAGCAGAAGAGCGGCAGTGCTTCTCATAGTATTACATCTGAAATGCTTAATGAATAGTGCAGCTTGCACGATCTCAATACATTTTAATTATATCTGGCAGAAAAGAGAAGGCATGACCTAGCTTAAAATGCATCTCCCTGGTATTTAACCAAGAAACTGCCTCACTAGAATCCAAAAATTGTCTAATTATTTCAGAGAATTCACACTAGGATTAAGCTTTCTGAATGCTCATATTGTAGATACTGTTGCACATTTTCTTTTATTTTGCCCAAGGACTTTTGCAGTCACATCTTCCAAAGTTGCCACTGGTAGTGAGAATGTTGCACGTTGTTTTTCAGGGAAAGTGATCATTTCAGTCAGGGAAAGTGATTGTAACAGTGCAGTCCATGACAGCCATATTATGACTGTGAGATGGCTCAGGCCAGTTGTGTGCTGACTTTAATGGTAGGTTTTTTCATAGGTCAAACTCTTCATTCCCCTCCCACCATTTGCAGTAGAATTATTTGCAGAATGTCAGCAAGAAGTTTTGAGGAAAAGATACCAAAAATAACTTTTCTTGCTTATGTGGACAATTTTGGCTACAAAATAAATTCGAGAATTGCACCTAAGTACTAAGGAACTCACTCCTCTACAAAGCCCCTCTTCCAAAAGCCCAAAGCCTTCAGCCCTGCAGCCAGCTGCTCTTCCCTGTGTCTGTCCCACAAGGTACTCTCGGTGCCCTGGAGCAGAGATGCTCACTTACCACCAGGAGACTTCTCCAGAATTCCTTCCTGCACCCATATTTTTTAGTATTTAAGCTCAATCTCTTTTTTGTTGTGTTACACATTAGAATTTATTAAGAACAGTGTGGTAATTACTCAGCACACATCGTTAGAGCATGCTGGTGCTGGCATGCAGAAAACCTGAACTACAGCATTCCCTTTACACTTTTAATTAGTTCCTCATACATTAAGTCATTCTCTTACTCTTTGTCATCTTGTACTGAGTGTCTATTAGGCATTTTTTTAGCTAATAAATTATTCATATGCCAAGTATTTATGTGAGCATTATTGGGAGATCTCTAGATCCTATTTCATGTAATACCATACCATAGACTTTTCTGCAGATTCTCAATGTCCTCTAATGAACCGCAAGACATCCTACTTGTTAATTTGTTATAACTCATGCTTAAATACCCTTATTACGCGCTTGGCACTGCTACAGAAATGAGACTTTTCACGTAAACTTTGTGGTTTTTTCCTTCCTGCCGTGCAATGTTCCTCAAACCAGACAAATTACCAATCACTTACCTTTCATTATCAACTTGTACTCAACTTCCTTATATTTGTTTTCTACAAAGCTGAAACTTCATGACAAGCCCATCTAATAAAATGCAAATGAGTTCAAAGTGTATACCTTTAATAATTCAAATAAAAATGTTCTGTTCCTGTTCAATGTATTCATCAATGATCTGGACGAAGGGATGGAGTGTACCATCAGCAAGTTTGCCGATGACATGAAGCTGGGAGGGCTGGCTGATGCCCTGGAAGGCCGAGCTGCCATTCAGCGTGACCTGGACAAACTGGAGAGTTGGGCAAAGATAAACCATATCAAGTTCAACAAAACTAAGTGTAGGGTCCTTCACCTGGAGAGGAATAACCCCATGCACCAGTACAGTTTGGGGGTTGACCTGCTGGGAAGCAGCTCTGTAGAGAGGGACCTAGGAGTCCTGGTGGACAACAGGATGACCATGAGCCAGCAATGTGCCCTTGTGGCCAAGAAGGCCAATGGCATCCTGAGGTGCATCAAGAGGAGTGCGGCAAGCAGGTCAAGGGAGGTCATCCTCCCCCTCTACTTTGCCCTGGTGAGACCAAAACTTGAGTACTGTGTCCAGTTCTGGGCTCCCCAGTTTAAGAAAGACAGGGAACACCTGGAGAGGGTGCAGTGAAGGGCCACAAAGATGATTAGGGCGTTGGAGCATCTTTCTTGTGAGGAAAGGCTGAGGGATTTGGGTCTTTTTAGTCTAGAGAAGAGAAGGCTGAGGGGGGATCTCATCAATGTTTACAAATACTTCAAGGGAGGGTGCGGGGAGGAGGGGACCAGTCTTTTTTCAGTAGTACCCAGTGATAGGACAAGGGGCAATGGGTATAAAATCGAATATAGGAAGTACTTTAACATAAATACTTTACTGTCATTGCCATTTTATATTGAGAATAACTCTCCTTAAGACTTCATCTGCCCAACTCATGGCCACTTTGTATTAGTGGACTGTATTAATTCTGTATGATCAGCATAACCAGGTCCTTCTCTTTGCATATTTGAATTTTTGCATCTAGAGAGTTCCCACTTCATAAAAATGTCCTATATGTACTTTGCATAATGTGCTATCTGTCCCGTTTCTCTTGAGTTCTCACTCTTTTTCTCCAGGCTTTGAGGGCATCCAGCTCTTCCTGTGTAATATCACAATCTTTGTTTTAACCATGTTTTTAAACCTAGTATTTCTGGCAACTGTTTAGTATGCTTTTGCTCTTTGTGATGAAGTCATTAATACTAATTGCATGCTTTTCATGGGAAAACAGATTTATTATGCAACCACTGTTCTCTAAATAGAATGCACAGTGCTCTTGGTTTTAACAGCAACCTGCAGCTAACATTCACAGTCGATAACAATTTGCAGATAAAAATCAATCAGCCATACTTGACTGGGCTGTATAACTGTCCTACCATGCTTAACCAGGCTTGTAAAATCACCACTTACCCAAAATTCCTGCTGCTTTTATTTACATAATCTGTTTCCCTTCTCTTTTTGTTAGTGTTTTGAATACTCATGAAAGTGAGTAATATCTTACACCAGAATTAAGACAGAAGCTAGCCTTCTATTATATGTCAAATTTCCAATCTCTATCCCTAAAGGAAAAAAAACCTTAAAAATTTATGTGTTTCCTTTCAGAAAAGGATGCTTCTGAGACTTTCAAATGTTCTGAAAACTATCAGGAAAAAAAGGTTTATCAGATGTTATTTTAAACCCCCTTTATAGTTGAATTCCTGGTTAATTTACTAAATTATTTTATGTGCATGACACTCATCATATATTCAAAATGTCCAGGCTTGTACTGGACTCTGCTGTGATAAGAAGTACTTTTTACTACTTTGTTTCTGGTGTGTGATACTGGAGATCTTAAAAATCTACAAAATCTGTCATGTGATCTTTGATATACAAAGCTGAAAGCAGCTAAATAACAGTCAAGGAAGTTTATATAAATCCCATACCATGTCAAGGAGAGAAGATGCCAATTTAGCATTTTTGTTAGAACAAGGAAGTGGAAAAGATGCATGGAAGAAAATCCAGAGGGTCCCTGGGTGCAAAGACTGATCATTTTTCCCAAGCCTTGTCAGGAAGTGAGAAGCATTGGAAAAAACTCGTTCAGCTGTGTTATAGGTTATGGTTTGCTTGCCAAATTTTATCTTTCTTATACACTTTGTGGGGCGAGTTAAAAAAGGTTTTCTTCTGTGAGATGTCACTAGGGAAATGGCATATGCTGAGGTCTGCTCTCTCTCAAATGAACAGATATGTTCTGCCATCCATTTTCTTTGGAAAAAGAAAATCAGAAAAAAGACATCTCTTTGTCTGGACTTACCTCCAGTTGCTTGTGCAGAAATCAAACCAATATAAACGCTGAAGTTAAGCATAAGTTAAAGTACCCTTCTCAATATGAATCAGCACATATAACACTTTGCAGAATGGGATTTTAAAAAGACTATTTTTGGAGAAACACCACTGCAGGGAAATACTTGGCCATCTGAATCTTATTTCTTGCCACACTAGCATGAGAACTGGGACTTTGCTCTCATTCCGGGGTCCTCAGCCAGCTGCAAAAGCAGAGGGTTTTTCTTGCTGGAAGAGCTGAACACCACATAGCTCTTTCAACATTATGTCTCTGAGAATACACTATAGCTAATGCTTCAGAGGAAAGTATAGTCCATAATACGAGATATCTTTGCAATAATTACTTTTACTTGTCAGGGAAAGTGAGGAATGTCGCGGCCGGAAAGGGAGCTGTTACCCTCCTTGGGACTAACGACCAAGTTTATGATGCCCTTTGACAGAATTAAGGTAAAAAAACACCAGCCAACCAATTTTATAATTTATTAATACAATGACTCAACGACAACTATGCAAGTAGAAACAATACAAGGCATACAGGTAGGAACGATAACTCACTAACAGCTACTTAACAAGATAACATGGTTTGGAAAAGTAAGTTACGTGTAATAAGTTTCTAAGTAGAGACTAGGAGATAGAGAGGTTGCAACAAGAGGAAGAGAAGGAGAGAGAGATAAGAGAAAAAGAGATAGATAAGAGACAGAGAGATATCACCACCCGTGGATCCAGCGGCATCCCGTTGGTCCTCTTCGCTTTGGGTATCTTGACGGTGGTGGGGGTCCCCATTTGAACTCTTGGTGGTACCGTTTTTATACAGTTCCAGTCCCAAAGTCTTAGCCCAGTTCCAGGAAACATCTGTTCGATGATGGCAGATGGGCCTGGTTTTGCAATCTAGGCGCATCCTGGCTCCATTGCTTGGTGACAAGCAAAATCATGGGGCGTGAGAGAGGAACTAGCTGTCCTGTCTCTGGAGAGATGGATAGCAGTATCTGCTTGCGTTGTGGTTATCGCCAATTATGCTCCTGAGTCTGCAGGCAACGATAATCGATCATGAAAGCTTGCACCTTTCCAGGCAAATGTTTAAGGCAAAACATATCCATCCACCAAAAGGAGTTAACACGCTAAACAATAAGGAAGAATAATATCTACCACAGGGGGTTTTGAAGGTTAGTTGCATTTTGCACAAAAAAGTGTTCCCCGGAACAATTTCATAGAATCATAGAATGGTGGAGGTTGGAAGGGACCTTAAATATCATCTAGTTCCAACCGCCCTGCCATGGGCAGGGACACCTCCCACTCAAGCAGGTTGCTCAAAGCCCCATCCAACCTGGCCTTGAACACTTCCAAGGATGGGGCATCCACAGCTTCCTTGGGCAACCTGTTCCAGTGCCTCACCACCCTCAGAGTGAAAAATTTCTTCCTGACATCTGATTTAAATCTCCCCTCTTCTAGTTTGAAGACAACACCTCTCATCCTATCGCTACACTCCCCAATAAAAAGTCCCTTCCCATCTTTTTTGTAGGCTCCCTTCAGATACTGGAAGGCTGCTATAAGGTCTCCCTGGAGCCTTCTCTTCCCCAGGCTGAGCAACCCCAACTCTATATTCAAATTCTATCCTATATTCAAATATATTACTCTTACTGTCTGTGAATGCTTTCCCATATTTATATTATGGGAAGAAGACTGGACTAACTTTCTTTTTAGAATTTCTAATTTAATAAATATCTTTACCATAGGAGCTTTCACTCTCTTAAAAAGACCTATCCCCCCACCCCCTTCAGACTGATTAGTCTTGCGGCTTTTAATCTTTCCTTGTAGGGAAGTTCTTAATCTTCTTGACTTTAATAATTTTCATTGCCCTTCTCAGGACTTTTTGTATATGTGAGAAGTTTTAAATTGGTCCCTCTGATATACAGTGCTTTGCATTTCTCCATGTTGAATTTCAGCTGCCATTATGTAGCCTAATTGCATAACAGCTTCAGAAAGTCTTTCTGCCCAGATCTTGTCAAACCTAAATAATTTCATCCTTATAAAGCCTCACAACAGGGTTGTTTCTGTTTGACTGAATCAATGAGGAAGATTAGAGAATTAAAAGGAAGACCATGTCATTGATTACAGAGTAGAAAATAATCAGGGGACAGGAATTTCTGTGTATTGTATTACTGCACAAGAGAATGTGAAAGAAACTGGGAAATAATACAAGCTCACTGTAAAAGAAAAGGGTTTTTTTCTCCCACTGCCTCTCCCAGTTTAGAAGAACATGTCTGCTGTTGTACATCTTCATTGCAAGATGAGATGGTGGAAGTTTCTGAAACTTTCCTCCTGCTTCTTCCAGTGACATTTGATCACACCAAAACTGAAAACATTCTTTGTATATAAACCCCATTATTAATATATATATACATTTGCACACACATACACACTCACACACACATGAGACAGGAGGAAAGAAAGATAATTAATAAATTTATCTAGAGAAATGGAACAAAGCAATCCTTGAAGAAGAAATTACCTTTTTGCGTCTTGACGAAGAAAAGAAAAAATTTTGAATACATGAGATACCTCCAAAGTTGTAAAAAAAGAGCAACTTTTCAATAAAAATATTTAGATAGCATTATGAATTTCAGAAATAAATAAGTTTGTCTTCATATTATACAATATGCCTTTTCTGTGGCTTGCCATGGAAGAAAATCGGTATTTCTACAACGCATTTTAAGGATAGATCTGATATTTCATTTGAGCCCATATTCTCCCATAAAGCCTTAGGTGCACACCCTCACGGCAAACTTATTGATGGGTTCTGCCTTGAAAGTCAAGGTTAGTTTGAGGGGTCTCTCCTCAGACACAGGTTGTAGAGAAAGAATTTACTGGCAAAAGTTCTAATTGCTGTAACTTTTATCAGAAATGTTTCAGAGAACTTAATTGCGTGTTCAGAAACTAGTACTGAACACTGGCAATTTGATTTGCTGAGAATTAGGAATCTCTTTCATTCAGAATACCCCTAAGAATGTTTAACGATTACAAGGAAACAGAAATCCTTTATCGGTAACTAATGTTTACAAATTCAGTTTAGTTTGTTTGCTTCTGTAAATGGTTCACTCTGGTAAAACCGTTCCTCTTCTCTTAGGAAGGACTAGTCTAGGAATTATACATGTAATTTTGCATGGGATTCTACAGATTTCTACACATATAATTTTTCTCTTGCAAACCATAACTCCAACAGTCAATAGAAACAGTATAGAAACTGTTTTCATATTCAAAGAGGTTGTTTACCATCCAGTGACTATTTCCAAGTACTTCCATCTTGGGATCAATTTTTATTTTAATTCTACAGTCCTGTTTCAGAAATCTCGCTAAGGAATGATTTCTCCAACAACTTTAATTTTGCCTACAACTGTTGCATAGTTTATATATCTATTAACACCAGCTAGATAATGTTTCTTTTCTAGCAAAGCTACTTAAATCAGTCGAAGTCTATTAGAGAAACTTTATTAAAACAAGATAACCTCAGAGCTAAATCTTAATCATCAGATTTATTGTAAATTTTCTCTTTTAAATATTCAAAATTTATGTGTAGGGGAAAAAAATTATCAATCCCTTTAACAGCAGTATGTGTCTATCCTATCCAGAGTTCCCTTTCAAATGAACTGCATTGTGGTTCTAAGTACCCATAAATGTTGCCTGGCCATGAAAACTGTAGGAAAGTTCTAAGTCTTGCTGAACATTTTTGAAGTTGTATTTTAAAGGGTTAGTGTTGATGCAGAATATCAGTTGGGGCTGACGGGACGTATTTGTGTCTACACACGCGACGCTAATTCTGCCAAATGGCTTTTGGTTGGTGCGGAATATTGGCATCGTGCATTTGAATTTGCCTGCAAAGGGCAGATGAACACCAACATACTATGCCTATCAAACTGGAAACCCCAGAAGACTGCGAAACCACGGAGGACTGTGCAGGCTCAGAGACCCAGTGAGGTGTATTAGGTACCTGGCAGCTCAGGGTCAGCCACTTCTGGGGCTGCAAAACTGCAGAGATCTAAAAGCAAAGCTTTCAGATATGAAGTTTAATAATCTCCCTAGCTAAACAGGTGGTAACGGGCAGCCTTTGAGGACTGTATTTGTAAACTCGGATACCTAAGATCTAAATAACCATTGGTTTACAGGCTCAGAGGTATAACTTGAAAAATGTTGTTAGGTTCCAAGATATTTAAACTAAGATATTTAGTTTCTTACGAGGAAAAGCTGAGCGAGTTGGGTCTTTTTAGACTGGAGAAAAGAAGACTGAGGGGGGATCTCATCAATGCTTATAAATACTTAAAGGGACAGGGCCAGAGGAGAGGGCCAGGTTTTTTTCAGTGGTGCCTAGTGATAAGACAAGAGGGGCACAAATTTGAGTATAGGAGGTTCCTATAAACATGAGGAGGAACTTCTTTCCTTTAAGGGTGGCAGAGCACTGGAACAGGCTGCCCAGAGAGGTGGTGGAGTCTCCAACTCTGGAGACATTCCAAACACACCTGGATGCCGTCCTGTGCAGCCTGCTCTAGGTGGACCTGCTCTGGCAGGGGGGTTGGACCAGATGATCTCTAGAGGTCCGATCCAGCCCCTAACATACTGTGATTCTGTGATTCTATGACTCTAAACACATTGTATTTTGGTTGCCCTGCCCAACTTATTTTAATGGCAGTGCATATTACGGACATAAACACAATTCCAGTATGGCTGATCATTACCTATTCTACATTGTAAGAATACAAGACTTAAAACCCAGTAAAATACACTGCTTAATTTGTGTATTAGAGAGCTTTTACTTCTGTGTACCTGGGATTCCTTGCAATAGTACCTAAACTAGTCTTACATGGGTGACTAATAAAAAAATTGCAAAAAACTTGGGCTTTAGTTTATACAAGGAAAAATTCCATAGTTGTTGCCAGGACAGGCTTGTGTGATTATTGTTTCTTTAGAAACAGATGTCTTCCTTAGTTCAAAAACTCTGAAGTGAGAAACAGTTAATGCAAAGGAAATCCTGAAGTAGGTTAAGTATCTGCAAAATTTAATTTATTAGTTGTTACAGTATATACGTTGTCTCTGTCTAAATTTATTTTGCTTTTTGTATTTTACAGTGTTCAATCAAAATATTACGTTCTTCTAATCATGATGGAAATTTTGTTAGTTTATATCAAGGAAAGCCTCTAAGCTTCACATTCTGAAAAAAAATCAAACTCATTTCTGTTGAAAGGCCCAAAGGCAGGTTTGAGTTAGTCTTCTGTGGAAAAGCAATGATCATTACATAGATACCTTGTCTCATGCACCTGCACGGCTGGAATCTCTCAGCAGTCTGTTTCTTGTTCCACCAAGCACCCCTGGAGCTCTGACTTCAGAGCCTTTATCTCATTCCATTTGCTTCCCAATAGACTTTCACTACCTTTGTGAATTAGTTATCTTGTGGAAACAACTGCCTCTTATAAAACAGAAAGGGAATTTTACAGACCAGAGTATCTCATCTGGATCTTAGTAAATGAAGCAATCAGAGGAACCAGAACACCCAAGAGGTTGGTAGTGTTTGTTTAGGTTACTTGGGAATCTCAATCAATAATTAGGGTGTTAATGCCGAAATCCATACATAGATGTAATTTTAGCTTCTGAGCTCACAGGCAGGTTGTTTTCCTTCAATAAAATTGCCTTTAGCCCTTAAAGTTTCCATTAATTTAATGAAGGCCATATACTCCTCAGGCCAGGGCCCTTGAAGGTGCAGGAGACCCTTTTTTCCTCCCGTGGCTATACCTGAGTCACCGATGAGAAAACAGCTGCTGAAAAATGACATCCCTGAACCAGAACAAAAGCAGCAGATGGAGTGGGTTTGGGTTTTTTAATGATGTTTCTGAAATGCCACCTAAGTGTTTTCACAGAAAGCATCTCAGAGAAAGTGTTCCTGCCCGGCAGGGAAAGTATGTACGTGGGGTTGCTGCAAAAGAACCCGGAGGAGAAAAATGGAAGTATTCTGCACCGCTTAACACAGAGGCTGTGAGCTGCAAGTCAGGCGAGCGCAGGACCACACGTTTCCCTTGGGAATAAAAGAATTAAAGAGCTGAGAGTTTGAGGAGATCCCAGACTGGACGAGAGGGCTTCTGGGATCAGGGCCGTAACACTGACTTCTCTCATGTTGGAGAATTTTATCCTCAAAAAGCAGGACTACATAAAATATTCTGCAGAGGTGCAAGTTCCTTTGGTCTTCTCAGGTCAGCATCATCCAAAAGACATATTAGGAGAGAAGAATCTTAACATGTTTAACAGATGGGCCGTGCAGAAACATCTGTGGTGTCTGAACAACTTCAGTACAGTTTTCACCTCATTCAGCTTTACTGAGGCTGCCACGGTGGCACATTACTGAGACTTCCAAAAAAGACTTACACAGTGTCTAAATTAATGCTTTTTTTTTTTCAATACATCAATTCAAACATAGCTGAAGATGCAAAGGAAGGGCCATACTGTGCCCTGTTTTGGGCTGAGATGTTTTTACTCATGTGAACATTTTTGAAGGTCAGATTCTATGTCTGAAAAGTGGGGGCTAGAATTATGCTTAAACACTCCTTTTGAATCATAGTGTGGGAAAGGTATGTTATGTACAGGAAGAGGTTAAAATAAGGATACGCCACAAAGCGTTTATCTAGTAAAGTAGGCTACTAACTAGCTGTATTTGCCTAAAGACTCTTCCTCTCTTTCCCCTTCAAACCCCATAAGGGGACTTTTGTTTAGGCTTCCGCATTGCTTTGTGGTTATACTTGGGACATTTTTTTTATCTATATAAATGTTGTCCTTTGAAAATTTTGTCTTTGGAAACTGTTTCCTAGCAACAATGTATTCATCATTCTCAAGCAAGGAAATGACATATTGCCATTTAGATACACTAATTGTGAGCTTCTTTGGTATTTTTTTTTTTCCCCAGGAAATAGCATGCACTCAAGGCAACATTAAATTAGAAGGAACAGATTTAAAAAGGAATAATGGCAAACACAATTGGAAAAAAAGCTAATCATATTTATTTGCATATGATGATGGAGTTTCTTCCCAGCAAGGCTGATGCTGACATATCACACATCAAAACAAATAGTTCCCAGACACCTATAACTGACTCGTATTCATTATTTTTAAAAAGTAATGCGGTAGAATAAAGTAAATTTAATGTTTCTCTCCTGTAACTCTGAAGGTATTTCATAATGGAAGTATATTTTTCTTTGTTAGCATCAGCTGTGTGTCCTCTGCTTGTATTTGATGCATAGGTCTTTAATTCCAGCAATAGATGTCATACAGAATTGTCAGAGATTAACCTGCTAGTTACCTCATGTGGGAGGTCATTAGGATCACGTTTTGTCACTTTTTGCTCCATGTTTCCAAAATATCCATTTTAAAATATTTTTTTGGCATGAACTTCAGTGACATTTAATGGATTAGACTTTAAAAAATATTTAAGAGGATTATTCATACTTTGTTACCAAACAGGTGAAAGAATATTATCACAGTGCCTTATGGGGAAACCAGACCCTTTTGCCCTTCTGATAAGTGAGGATGCTCAGCAGGATGGCTGTCCTAAACAGTTCTGCAAAACTCTGCGCATGCATGTGGCTGAGTGCAAATATTCTCTGAAGAAATAGTGGAGAACAATTCCGCTAATGCAAAAATACTACTAGAATCAATAGCACGGTAAGAATGTTCATTCAGAAATCTATAGATATGCAGGGTTTATCATGCTTTACACTATACTTTCCCATATATTGACGCAAGACTGGATGTACATTACTTAAAATCATTTGATCTTAGGTGTTCAACTGTGTCCTACTGGACTTTGATGTTTGTATTTCCTCTTTTTAATCCAAGCTTTCCTGTTCTTTTAGTGATCAATGAGGCAAGCAATTCAAGTGTGTAGGCATTAGAAGGCAAAATACATTGTGGGACTTGTGGGAGAAAACAAATTGATTTTAAATGAGAGGACAAAATTCATTATTGGTGGAAGAACAAATATTATTTCTATATTTCTTTTTAATTACACAAATCATCACTAACAAACTGTGCTCAGAATATTAGCTTGACTGCTGCACAGCCAGAAAATTAAATAAAAAATTTTAAATAACTTCCATTTAACAGTGAAATTTAGTATTTAAAACTGCTTATAAATATTTTCACCAACCTCCTTTTGTCATGATTTTTTTGATCAGAGAAGCAGGATGAAACTAAAGCAGAAGTCAGCTGTGAATTTTGAACCCTGAGAGATATGCTATCTATGAATATCTCAATTTAAAAAATCAGTACAGAAAAATTATTTATTGTATGTTTAAACTTGATCAGCTGTGTAAAGTATGGAAAGCACTTCACAAGAGCAGTGTAAAAACTTCTGCTATCCTGACCTTGATGTTGAAGAAATAAATTGTCGCAATAGTTACCTACAGAAAAAAGAGTCTATAGTGCTGCTTTTAGAGTATTTTCATAGTTTTACAGGGCAGGAAGCAGCAGTTCTCAAACAAAAATCCATTTTGTTAATAAGCAGATGCACTGATACTGTGAAAGGCAACTCCATGTACTACATGTACTAAAGTAGTGTTTATCTGGAAATAAGTAAAAATTTACTGATAAAATTCTATTCTATTCTATTCTATTCTATTCTATTCTATTCTATTCTATTCATCTTCTCAGAAAGGGAAATTTATTAATTTTACACACCCTACAGTCATGATCAAAACCAGGCAGTGATACTAGCACCTGTAGCTTCTTGTCATAAGTCTCCTGTCTGCTTTTGACTATAACGGAGCCTCAGCAACAAATTTCCCAAAGCAAATGATAGGTGGTGACCTCAAGACTGACAGGACATTTGTTTAAATAAGTGCTAAAGGAAAATTTCCATTACATGCTTTATTCAGTACTTTTCCCTCATAGTTAATGTTATTAATCAAATAATTTTAAAAGATAATTTATGACCTTTATTTTCTCCACATACAGTCTTTGTATATGAAGTGGGAGTTCCTTGGACACGACCACTTCAATTCCTTGACTGCCCATGCTTACTGTTAGTATCAAGTTTCTGATTTCAATCCTTAAAATTACCATTTTGAAATTGAATTTCTGGCTTTGCAGTGCTCTCTAACAACTTGTTCTTTTGATGAACATTATTTCATTTAAGTTTATCTGTTAGAAGATCCATGGAAAAGGGAAGGCCTAAGCAGGGTCAAAATGAATAATTTAATGACTGAAGATGTTTACAGAACACATTCTGCAATGCTTCCCCAGCTCCACCTGAGATGTTGCTTTAGTGTTTTGAGGACATTGTTGGATGATAGTGTGTAAGGAAAGAAAAGCTGTTAGAAAAATGAGCAAAAGAGGCATGAAAGCTACATAAAGAGGATTTTGAATTTTAATCATTCTGTATCACTGTTTCAAGCAAGTTAATGGACAGAGAGAAAAAAAAATCCCACTTGTTCTAGCTAAGAAAAGATGGCATTGAAAATTTGACACAGTATTACAGAAATTGCCGCGTAATGAGTGATTCAGTTTATAAAATCTTATACAAACACAGCAAACCAATAAAAATTAATCAATTACAAGCCCCAAATAATTTATTATCAAGTTTGTGCTTTTATACACGAAGTGGGAAAAACAATGGTTACATAGAATAAGTCATTTATATAATTGAATGATCTTCATTGGCACATGCATGCAGAGTGAAGGGAGCTTAAAGAAATACAGACAATGCAACTTAATGGAAATTGCAGTCCTTGTGATCCCAGGTGATTACTAACATAATAACATCTGGTGTCCGGATGAAGCTAGTACCAAAAAGGACTTGGCAGTATAACCTGGTTTAAGTTCATCCCAGACTTAGAACAGAATTCCCGTGGTTTCCTGAACTGAAGCCAAAATTACAGTGTATTGTACCATTGCATTAATTTTCATGGCATCTGACAGACAGGAAAAAAAGTCTCTTCGAAACATGTTCTTTTCCCAAATTTGAATACAATAGGAATTGCAGAATTCCTGAGAAATCTTCCTTCTAGTTGAAGTATTTTCATAAGTCTTCTAGAGTTGATGGATTTCTGAGACTAGGATTCTACTGAGCGTACAGAAAGAAAGTAGCCATGCAAGAGGTTCCTGAGCCAACCTGTCTGCAGAGCGCATCAAGGATCGTTGATGGGGGATTCTGAATACTGAACAATCTGTTTCAAAAATCTTCTATGTTGCTGCCAAAACATCATTCACCGACTGCAGCCACAGGAGGGACTGGCTGCCATCCCTGAGAAGATGAACCCGTCTGGTCTCACCTTGCAGTTGTAAACTGATATCTGGGCTTCAACAATGTTTTCTCCAACAATCAGAAGAAAGTTCAAAACACTTGTCAAGGTTATTGACATGGTTCATTCTGGTTTTTTTCCACAGCCCATTGTGGTAGCAGTACAGATGCTAGGAGACTCAGGCTAACTGAAGAAAATAGTCCACCTGTTTGAAAATATTAATAATCAAGATAAAACACCTCATAATGTAAATTCAAGGTGCTTTACATTGTGTTTTTGAGTACTGTGGCATTTTTGCTGCATCCACACTGCACCTGATTTTTTCTGATTATATCTACCCACTCTAAGTCATGGTATTTTATCTCCCTCTCTTAAATTCTAGAAATTTCACTGACTTTAGTTCAAGCCTCCAGATGAGCTTTTAATGTCCTTCCATGGCCTACAAAAATTAAGGTTGGCTTTCTGTCAAGGATCTTACAGGAGAAGAGAAATGTAAAATCAGGGCTCCGTTCCATAATTACCTTATATGCAGGAGTAAGAAACTCTGTGAGTGCTTTGGTTTCCATGCATGCACAAGATTATTTTCAGAAAGTGAGCTTTCCGAGAAGAAAGCAGATGGAAGTTCCAGTGATGCTCAGAGGGAGCATATCCACATAGCACAGTTTCACTCCAGTTACGCTTGACTTTGAAAATTCCTGTTCAAGAGTAAAATGACTGATAAAGCTAGCCGGAATCTTTTATTGCTATATTGTCTTATTCACGATAGAGCTTTCTCTGACTTATTTACTGTTTTACTGTTAGTAAAGCAGAAGTCGCAATCAGCTGCAAAAGTAATATAACAGTATTCTGGTGGAAATGTTTTGTCCCATGTCAAGTACATGAATTTCCACCCTCTGGAAGCATCCACATCCCATCTGCAGGAAGCCAAGCATTTTTTAGGAGGTATAGCAGGGAGGCTTCTTATGAAAGATAATCAAAATCTCTCAGGATGAAATTGCCTTATGGACTACCACTAATAATCACATGCCTTGAGGGCTAAAAATGCCTCTTTGACAGTATCTACTGTGCTTGCTAGGATGGTGGGTATCTAATTCAGCCTCTCGCAACAATTTAAACATAAATTAGCTGATTGGTCCCAGTTGGGGACCATGGGGGCTATGGTTTTAATCCAAAAAAATATCTTCTTCCTTTCAGAAACAAGCAGGAGATAAAGAAACTATGCCAGACTGTGCTGGAATATTTAGAATTTTACAGGATCAGACTTGCTCACTTTTCATGAAACAGTAATTATCTTTTGGGAAACCTGTTTTTCTCATTACCTTCTGACTAGATCAGTTCTTAAATTCAAATTAGGAAATCAGCTCATTTTTCTAATTTTTTTTTTAATTTATCTATCTTATCTATTTTATGTGTCTTAATTTGCATTAGCATCCAGATTCCTTGTGCTATGCAGACAAGGTTGTGTGCATTTTTTTTTTGGTTCACCGATAGTTTTCCAACAAACTGAGCAATTTAACAGGAGAGATGAGCACCCAAACTTAGGCATAGATCTTTGCATAATGATTGGGACTTACAAACTATAAAACACATGAAATATTCCTACACATTAATGACCAAAACTACACTAAACCTGTTCAACTTGGTCTCTCTTTAGAAGGATTTGAAGTCATCAGCTATCTCAGACTTTTGCAAGTCTGGTATTAAAGCTAGAAAGTATTTTTGGACCAATGTTTTTCCGACTGAGAAGAACCCTTATTTCCACAGGTTTTGAATTGTGCATGCCTCAAACAATATAGATGGCTACATCAAGGGAGTTAGCTTCACCTGTATCTGGCCAAGAAGATGGGGATACTTTTTTCCCTATGTATGTACTCTAGTCACATCTGTGTCACTCCAGCCTGTGTTATTTCAACATAGTCTTCCTTGAAAGGACACCTGGAGACCACATGAATATCTCAACTAATACAGAATTTATTTGTTGGAGAGATCTCTTGGACAATATGCATTTATATCAAAACGTGAAGGAAAATATTTCTTTTGCACTGCTGAGTCAGACTACAAAATTTTCAATATTTTAGGCTGTGTGCAATTTAAAGTGTTTCTGCAAAAAACCCCCACGCTAAATTAGCACAGACTGATAAAATACAAACTAGTTGAAGTAGAAAATTGAGACATGCATTACAGCCCCCGTAGACAATTTTTAATTGTAAACTACTGTTAAGAGCAGCTTTGCACTCCACAGAGACCTTTTGTTCCCTGTGGGTGTGAGATATATGTCTTGATTATGTAGAAAAAGAGGCAGCTAAACATCTTTCATAACAGAGTATTAAGCTGAATTCTGGGCCATTAGAAGCAAATTATGTACAGATATGGAGGTCAGCCTCTCATACAGAATCAGAGAAGCCCTTAGAAATATCAATTACCACCAATATCACTACTTCAAGGATAGGTAGATCAACTAATATCTCTCAGGAAACTGTCTTTCCAAAGCTGAAATAAGTAGCCAGCAAAGGAGAATAATGAAGGTAAACA
Source organism: Chionis minor (assembly GCA_013398295.1). Lineage (NCBI taxonomy): Eukaryota > Metazoa > Chordata > Aves > Charadriiformes > Chionidae > Chionis > Chionis minor. The sequence goes on from VZSF01008715.1 coordinate 494,215, forward strand.
TAAAAGTTAATCATTGCTTGAAACAGTAAAATAAGACATGGAAAAAAATGGTGAAGATAAACTGCAAAGGTGACTTGTTAAAGGCTACTGGTCTACAAGTATATGCAGTAGCATTTATTTCAATGGCGTTCTCTACTACTTCAGTATACACAGGCATACACATATATACATGCGTGCGTGTGTGCACATGCATGTACGTATGTACACATATGTATACTACACTAAGTAACATCAGTTTTAGGTCTGTGATTCCTGAAACAAGCCCCCACATGAAAAGTTTTATCATAGCTCTGACTTAAAGTTATGGCTGAAGTTTTAACAAATCCAGATCCCCTTCATGGTTCAACTGGACTTAAGTCCCATCCTCTCCACAGACTGACAGAGCTCGGTATACCTGCATCGTGCATCTTTACCGGGACTCAACTATTTGCAGCAATAGACAGCCCTTTTGTTTTTGCATTTTTTTAATGCATTGTTATACAAGTCATGTATTGTTATGTAAGTGGTATGAGTGTCACAGAAAAGAAGGAATCCAGACAAGAGATTTATTAAGGTCAATCACTGACAGAATTATAAATGGGACATCCTCACCCTGAGTTTTTCCCTCCATACCATCTCCAGTATTTGTTATCAGAAAGCAACAGGTTTTCAAATCCCCTTTTAAATTAAACATTGCTAAATAACCTAAATTAAATAATCGCTTGTGCAGTGCTGCACAACTTAATTTCTTATAGTTCTTGATTATCTTTCTTTTCAGCACCACATGACCGAATGAATCCATGTTTGAAATCTGTAACTGGCTCTCACATGAATTTTTCTAACAATTTAATAGCATTAATAATTTACCTAAGCTAAATTCTGCAGTTAAAATCTGGCATGTAGATTACTTTCATTCATAACAAATTATTGCTCCCTTTACTGCACAAATCCTCCAGTAATCTCAGCTGTTTATTGTTAATGAAAGATATTACTACATTAAGGAAGTAATTAATTTAGTTTCTTTTGTAAGTTTGCCATAAAAAAATGATTAATTGGTATTAGAGGCAATGAATCAACATCATTTGACATAATCCACTGTTTCTTGTGAGTCTGGTGTTAAGTAATTTTCATTTTGCCACCAAAATTTAAGATTCTTTCAGGGACCTGTTCTGCTGTTAACTCACATCCTTAATTATCTTCATTGTTGAGGGAATTGTATGTGCATGCAACAGACAAAAAAATATCATCCTTAATATTTTAACACAATAACTTAAATATTCTTTCATGACACTGTTGAAAGGGTTTGTATTTTCTATACTACTTTTCCCCATCGCTCTTTAATAAAAACCATTTTACTAAATAGATCTTGGAGAGAATATTGATACTATCTCTAGTTTTCTGGTAGATATTAGTCCTTTGTTTATCCATGTAATATCAGTACCCTAGAACCTGCCTTTGCTGATGTTGACTTAATTTTTTTCATAATATGGGACATTTTCTTCTGCACTGTTCATAATTCTTTGGTTTTGCACATGGTAGACTCATGCCAAACCCCACAGACAAAAGTTCAGGAAGACTTTTTAACAACTTTTAAGACGTGCTTTTCTAGACAGTCCTGGGCTCCAAACTGCTATTCTACTAGAGAATAAGGTAGACATGCTGAGATGCAGATCTGTAATGGAGGCACACTCCTTCTATAGAGATGACCTTAGGAAACTAAGAGCATTTCAGCCATCACCTTTAGAATTTTGTTTTGTTTATCAATGAGGTGACCAAGGGTCCCATTGTGTATATTATGTCTTCCTTTTTTCTCTGAAAGCCATGATTTTCAAACTTCAAACTAGCAGTAAACGCATAATTATAGTTCGTGATATCATTTCAGAACTTTTCACCATTCTGTTCATGAGAAGAGATCTTTAAAATGCCTGTTAGTGGTTTTTTTGTGGGGGTTTTTTTTTTTGGTACTATAAAATGATGAGGAAAGAAATAGAATACACATAATTCATGACAGACATGAGAATAAAAAAAGCCTTGATTGCATCTTTTTCTTTACATCCATTGATGTAAGACTGTAGGTTTGCAATAAACTTTTAAGTCTACCTTTATAATTAGTTACTTCTGATGCGAAATCTATTGCCATCTCCAGGAACACATGAGACACTATTGTATTAGACATTATACAAGAAATAAAGTAGACCATTCCTGGCTCTTAAGGGTTTACAGTTTAGGCATACGTTACATTTTTTGAGAGCTTGAAAAAAGTCCTTTCATCACTGTGTGATGTATATCTTGTGGGAAAGCTATGTATATGAGGTAAACCACTTTTATGAATCAGGCCCCTAGGAGCAAATAAGCTTCTCTGACATGAAGAGCAGCATTCGCTCTGCAAGTTATGGAAGATGGTAGAGTATGAGCGTTTTACCAGCAGCCTGACACCCTTTGACTAGAGGCCAATGAAAGGCATTTGATGCATTCTAGGTGCATTGGGAAAAGGAAGGCAGGGTGCCACCTGGAAAAAGACAACCCTTCCTCACTCCCCCAAACACAAAACCCAGTGCCAGGAAAAGGATTAAAGTAGCTAAAAAAATATAAATGAGTAGAATAAAGGAATTGGGCACAAACAATAAAGTGGCCTTATTATTATCTTTTAATATATTAGTTTCTTAACGGTCTCCCTGTGAAATGAGTTTCTGATTTAGTATGTACAACACTATCCAGAAACTAGGCACAGACTATTAAGGTTTTATTTTGTTCTTAAAAGTACTCAAGAATCTGCTGAGCTTTTTTCAGCCACATGATTTTCCATGCCTGAAGCACCAATTTACAGCATGAAAAAAGATGTATGTGACAGAGAATCTTTCAGTTGATAACTATAGACCTTGGAGTAAGCCCAGAGGTGTGTAATAAGGCTAAAACCTTTAATAATTTTGTAGAGGAAGAACAAAAATAACAATGCACAAGATTCAACTGCTTAAAATATCTAGTTCCTGAAAAGTTGAAAAAAATCCTGTGCATTCTAAACCCACAAGTAGAAGATACCCTAGCCATAAAGTGTAGGGAAGAAAAGAAGGAAAAAAACCACCCTACAATCTTTTCTCCAGGAAACAGAACTAAGAATAAAGATTAACATTCATTTAAGTTTTCTTTTGGAAAAGAAAATTATATATTACAAATCATAACAGAAAAAGTATGAAACTTGTTGCTTCTCATAAATACCAAAACACTACCAGCAAGAAACCAATTACCAAGCATGTCTCTCAACCTGTTTGTAAGATGCTCCTTTTATGTTTGTTTATGTGTTCTACAGTTACGTAAACTGTCTTGTGCCAATGAAATTACTTTCTTTTTACAAAAAAAAAGCTAAATTTAAAAGAGAGATAATTAAAAATTGAAAGGTATGTTTCTATTTAATAACGCCATAGCTAAACTCAATCCATAAGCTTATGAATCTGAAGAGCATTTGAATACCCTGTGACATGGTACAGAAAATTAATCCTCAGTACTTGAGACCACTAAATACATTACAGAACATCTATAGAGACACCTCAAACCAAAGCCAACATAGCAATAAGAGTGAGAATAAAGGATTTACTTTACTTAAAACTGAAAATGTTTAAGGTGATATTTTTCAAAATACAGAAATTAGAATAATTAAGCAGCATGTTAGACCCAGAAGCAGGTGATAGATGTAGTAGGAGGAATATAGTGGTTCTGGAAATGTTGTAGTTACGAGTGCTAGTAAGAAAAAAAATTGCTATTAAAAATGTTATCTAAAGAAAAAAACCAACAAGTTTAGTTTTTCCTTCAAAAATGACCTATGGGAATCTGTGAAAGAAGGTTAAGTTTGCATATGCTGCAAATTACGTGTATGTGTGGACACTTCTCCTGAATCAGCTGACGTGCAGTAGCTTGTTGGTGTGCCTAAGCCCTCATGCCTAAGCCTTACGACACGATTTATTAGTTTTATTACTGCATGAGAGTATTTTATTCATTCCAGTTAGTTCTCATACATGAATAATAAAAGAACTTTTGGTGAACTATACCAGGGGAAAAAATTGTTTGTTTATATGCACTACGAGACAAACAGGATATCTGACATTTTATAGGAAGGTGAGATGTTCTTATCACACTGATAGACTTCATTATTATTGGTGGTCTAAGAGCACGAGATCTTCATTGCACTGCTAGCATCTGTTTTATCATCATCATCATCTTCTTTTTTAATCGTCTTACCACAGCAATCCTTTGATCTGCAGCATTTGTGAAGGGAAGAGGAAAGCCTCCATGTGTTGCATTGTTCCAAACGCTCTCTTTAGATCAAACTGCAGCAGACAAAAGGTTGAGGCGGTGGAGGACCAGAGGAGACCTTTCATGTATGAAACTGTGTTTATGAAGTGGCATTCTTCTTCATAGTTAAAAGGCAAATTGTTTGCCAGGACAGATTTTAGTAATTTTTGACTTGATAATTGAGTTAAAAGACAGAGGCTGCACAATAATGCAAAACCAGCTGTAAAGGATTTTGAAGGCACAGAGACAAATACGTTGGGCAGCAACTAAATGAAATGGAAGAAACAAAGGGAGATTTTTAAGATGCTTAAAGCAGGATTTGGGCAGGGAGGCAGGTGCGCTTTTTTAAACTAAGTCCAAAACTTGAACTGTGCAATAAAGCTGTTTTTCAAACGCTTAAAGAAAGGGACATTCTTAATTTAAGGAGATGATTTTCAGTCATAAATATGTAGCTAGAATACAAATGGCTAAGCTGCGTTATGGACTGGACATACATATTTGCTTTATTGAAAGTTTCTGCTGCAAGAAAAATCTCTAACTTTCTTACTTATTTAAAAATTTCTGAAACCAATTTAAGTCAGTGGTAACTTTCATTCATTTCACTAAAGAGATTTCCTCGTTCCTTGTAATAGTGGCAGAGAAATTCTGCTCGCAAAGTTCCAGGAATCTGGAATTTTATTTGGGCCCAGGGCTCCAGAATCTGATATTTGATGTGGGCTTGCTTCCAAGCTGGGTTCTCACTGTCTTCACAGGACAGCTGCATGTTACCCACTGAGTTAACAAATGAAGGTAGATGTTCTTTTGGGGACCAAAACAATTCCCCAAACTTACTGAAGCTTTGTGAAGAGCTTTTTAAAACAATAAGGCCATCAAATTAATTGTTTTCATATAGTTTCTGCAGCATGTTTTATACTTTCAATTATACTTTTAAGTTGAAAGTATAGGAAAATTCCTATAAAAGCTATGAATACAGTCTCTCTTGTAGATACTGTCACCCTGATTATATAGATTTTGGTAATTTCTACTGGGTATTACAAAATCCTTCACTTATCTTTTCAGGGCCCCTTCATCCTAAAATGGTTTTATGGGTCAGCATGTTAGAATTGAATATATGTGCTTGGATTCACGTTTGCAGTTTGAGGCTGGCGTCAGAAAAGGTGGTTGTTGACATCTCTATATTACACATGCACTATGTGGGGTGGGAGAGCTACATTTCAGCATCCAGTGGGATGATGAGAAGAGCTATCTGAAACGTTGCCATTGAGAAGCACTGCAGAGCACGATGGTACGGTACTGCTGGTCCTCTGGTTTACCCTTTTGCTACTATTTTCTAAATGATACTATGAGTCTCATGTGTTGATGTTAGAGTTATAGCCTACTTCTTGTATAACCTCTGCTTCCAACTACGTCATTAACTTCTCAGAAACACAGATCTGAAGCATTCTTGGTCTTAGCACAGAGTTGATTTTACTTTCCCTCAGCAAAGCGTGGTCCCTGATGTTGTCCCAGATAGCACTGCAGGAGATTTAGAGGGCAATCCAGCTTTCTTAGAGAGGACAGATTGCATCTGGAGCCTCCCTGCATCTAAGTCTTGGCTATCTGTTCCCACTTCTTCAAATGCCACTTAGAAGAAAACTGAGGTCCAGGGACAGAGCAGGAATCCTAAGCCCACTGCAGGGCTAAACTCACCTTAAGCCAAAAAAGAGAGAGAAGAGAGTTTTTGTTTCCTCTCATAGCGTGGGCACAGCCAGCTCTGTTGTCCTGGTCCTCGCCATGGGATCTGGGCTGTGCATGTATTCTTCCTGGGCCTAATTCAAAGCCCAGCGTGGTTGGAAAAGATGCTCACTGACTTGGCCACAGCTGGGATCAGGCCCATCATGAGGATTCTACTCCTCAGTTGCGCGAGAGAACCTGGCTTTTACACTGTCACTCAAACTACAGACTATGTGACATACGCCGTGTCATATGCCAGTCACGGTGGTTTTCTTTCCAGTGGAGTGGCATGCTGCAAAAAAAAGATAATTAGTGCTCAAGTGGCAGTTTGATGATATTTTTGCAAAATTGTCTGACAAATTCACCTAGGTCTGGGTTATTTTCTCACAGATAATTGCTGAAGTTATACGCCTTTATCAATTGCCAAACATGGCCAGAGGAACCATCAATCTCATCCGAGCACACATCACTGGCAACAAATCTGAGTGCTTGCCAATATTCAACAGACATGTTTCTAGCTGTTACATTTCATGGGCTATGTCTTATCTTTAATGACTATAGCCAAGCTCCTTGGAAAATTGCAGACAAATTAAAAAAAAAAAAAAAACAAAACATGCTGTGTTTTTCAAGTGCCTGAACTGAAGACAGCTCTGGGCTAACATCTTCCCCCTACAACAACTTTCACTCTTGAAAGTCTCTCTTCCTTTTTTTTTTTTTCTCGTTTGATGTCGTAAATCAGACACCCAGGAGACAGAGGGGAACTAGGACAGGCTTTTCAAATGCAACAAACAGAGCAAATGGAGCCGGGTTGCCCAATGGCAATTCTCAGTGCCCCAAAGATTAGAGAGCAACACTTTTCTGAACTGGCACGAAGAGGGGGGGCGGGGGATGGGGAGCCATGCAGAAAAAAAGTAAAAATCCTAAACACGTGTAATTCCTTTTACTTCTGCTAAAGGCGTTGCCATGGGAACTCCCTGCAGAGGAGATGGGGCACTGGACTCCCAGTTTCTGGGAGCTGGTTCAGGCACAGCTGTTTGGGCAAACTTGTCCTGTTTTTTACAATATTCACAAGGGGAATTAAAAGATAAGTAATGTTTTATTTATGTTTACTTCCAAAGGAAAACTCCTTAAAGCTGTAAGTTGTCAGCTTTGCCTGCCATGATGTCTATTATCTTCACTTGTTATTACTGGGTCAGTGTCTCTGGAAGAAAAATGGAGTGGAAAAATCATTGAAAGACAGACAGTAACTGAAAGCTTTTATGCTGCTGTTCATTCCATACACACCGAATCTGATTTCTGAACAGACAGTAAACGTTGGTATTCCTGAGAACTGGCATACGGTCCTGCTATGGCAGTTGTTAGATTGCCTGACAGAGGATTTGATGCTGTATGTTTTATATAATACCACCTGTCAGAAATGAACCTGTACATATTTTCTGAGTAATGAGGGGAAAAAGCTTACCATTGTTCCTAGGGATATTTTGCAATGGTACATCAAGCCTGAACACAATCCAGTCAAAACTGCAAGCAGTGATACAGTTATTTGTGGTTTAAAAAACATTCTTACCTCGCTCTGTGAATGAAAGTGCAAGCAGAAGACTTGAAATTATTAATTCATAAGATCAATGGGAGATGGAGCCTCTAACCATTAATACCAAATATTGTATTAGCCCAGTCAGGCTTCAAAGTAAATTAAATATGTAATGTGAAAATTGCTTTGGTGAAAACTAGTAGGAAAGCATGACACTGAATGTGATAACTGGAATCAGCTGGAGTCTAGAGAATACGCTACCTAAGCATATTCTAAGGGCAAAAAAGTTCTGGTAATTTTATAAAAGACCTAACGATATCCTTACTACAAAGAAAAGAAGTCGGTTCATTTACACGTCTAACTGGACTCTTGTGCTCCTTCAGATTCAATTTTAAACTATAGCAGAATTGCTTCAGAGAAGGAGAAAAGTTTTTGTCAGAGGCTGCTCAGTTGGTGGCTAACAGTTAATATGGCCTAATAAAAGGGGTTTTTTAAAAATCTCTGTATCTTTAATTAGTCTATTGCTGTTAATGATCTGGCAGTAGATTTTGAAGTTTTATCCTTTTGCAGAGGATGGTCTCTAATATTTGAGTTCTAAAACTTCAAAGGGTCTCAAAAAGATCTCAGAGTGAATTATAAACATGGATCTCATTTTTTCCTACTATATGAAGTGATATCCTGGAATAGCTACTTTTATTCCAGAAAAGAAACTTGTAAGGAAAATTAAAATAAAGTTAAATTATGAGAAGAAATTTCAGAGTATCTACAGATTCCATTTTTACCTCCGTGATGTTCATACATCACACAGGAGGTATAAGTAATTTCTTAGCCGGAAGAAATTACTCTGCCATGGTGTTTATCAGGTTTACTTTGCTCAAAGTTTATTAGCAGTAATTGTCATACTAGAAATCACCACTATGGAAGTATTCAATCTACCTTCCAACTATAAGGGATGTATTATGCTGCTTCTTAATTAATTTAGTACCTTTCCCTAACCCCAAATTAAAATAGGAACTCAAGCATGAAAAAAATCATCTGAGAAGCAGTTAATGTATGCACTTGACTCCAGATTCTCAACCCCATATTTTCATATCCCATAAGTGAATGCAGAGAGTTTATTTTGCAGGTATATACAACTTTTTAGAAGTTTTAAAAGGAAATGTCTGCATCTCTGCTGTGGTGCAGACTTTGAACTTAAGATTTCTCAACCTTCCTGAGCATTTCCAGGCTTACTTTTCTAAATAATCTTTTTTTTATTATTATTTTTTATCTGAACTATCTATATTTGAGTAGGAAAAAAAACCAAGGAGAAACTCCATTTCACATTGGCATATATTTTTAAATGTCTTATGATTCCCAAATCCAGACGGCTACAACAACAGTTGGGCTGACTTTGATTTGTTAGATCTATGTCAAACTTCCTTTAAGACTAAAACAAATTTTTTGTACCCAGTATTAAAAAAGCTAGCAAATGAAAATCAAAAAGATAAAAAGGAAAAAAAAGGAAAAGAAAGCCTACAACATTTAGAATTAATAAATTAATATTCTGATATTTAGACTGATTTATCAGTTTCAGAGCTGTCTTATGAACACATCATTACTCCACAAATACCATGGTCACCATGTAAAGAACAATGTTTGGCAACAAACCAAACTTCAAAATTTGTCACAGATAAGGCAAACCCTAGTCATACAATATTGGTCATGTGTCATATTCTACTGGAGTGCAACTGTGAGTTTATGACATTACTTAATTATTATCGTCAACAATGTGTTCGTATTCTTTCCCAACTAAATATGATACCCTTTGATGTTTTGAGAGCTTGCCAAACACAGATACTCAGTCTCACACTTTTTAGTTTCAGTCCAGAACCAGACAAATCTGACTTTATGGACAACAATCTGATGCTCCCTTATATACTTCTATTATTCTCCCCTACACTGGAAAAGAGCTTCCTGAGAGCAGTGGTTATTGAATCTACACGAAGCAATTGATGCAGGCTACACTCAAAAAATAGAATAAATTAAATCACCTCCAATAATCTCAACAACTACCATTCTGAATTCATCTTAAATAAAAAACCCTGTAAAGGAAACATATAGTATTTCATTCTACATGTGGCAATGGTTGTTTCTGAGTACTTCACAGAAGCAGCCGGAAAAGAGGTAAATAACCTTCCACAGAAAGCTGCAACTGTTTAGGGAAACAGCCTTAAGGTCACCTGTGAGATGGATAAAAAAAAGGAACAAATGGAGCTGCTTCTAAAGAAAGGAGAACACCTTTGAATTATTAAAGGGAAAGGTCTGACTCATGTGTCTTTTGTCGCTACACTAAGTCAGATGAGTGTTTACTTCACCCAGATCTCCAGCGTCAGAGGGAGCTTTTAAGAGTGCAAGTTACTTATTATGAGAAAGTTTCTTGAAAGGTTTTTGGCTAAAGAACAGTGTTAAACTGAGCGGACACTGAAAGATTTTCTCTTTGCTGGAGGAATGAACTTGACCGTCTAATACTCTGCTTTCATTTCTAAGGTCTCTCTCCACTGTTAGTCTTACATTACCTCACACATAATTGACAACAGTTTTATGAATTACTAAGTACAGCCTCTTCAGTGTTGATATTTTTCCCCCAATGAAGTTCTCACACTTATGATTTACCACTAGTTGTAAGAACTACTTTTTGTCCATAGCTAACATCAGACATTAGTATTTAACCTCATTTTAACTAATACCGGTATAAAACAGAAAAAAAGATTTGGAAAATGGCTGAAATATACATGGTGTCCAAGGCATCTCAATTTAAACATATACCCACAAAATATATGAAGTAGAGAAAATAAAAGCAACATCCAAATCTCAATTACTTGTGTTTTATCTTATTAATGCTACTGTAACTTCCCTGATTTAGTAGTTTTGGATGTACGTCAGTCCCCAGAGTGATCATTATTGCAGTTATAAAGTGGATGCTGTCATAGACAATTAAAAGGTATGGAAAAATAAAATATTTTACATAGAAATATAAATGAATGAAAAATACATATAAATTAGGTTTGCAAATGCAATTACTAAAAAATAGGAATTACAGAATTTAAATCAATATAATCTAGCCTCTTCATCTGCCGTGTAATACAACCTTCAGTTATAAGATCATTATTTTTTTCAGTTCCACCTATAACAGTGAAAACCTTCTTCATAAAATTCAAGATTTTTCATTTGAAGTGGTCTACTTTTTATGTCATTAAAACTGATAGTGAATTTTATTAAACCTCGTTTGCCTTCATTTATTATAACACACAAATTCATATTTGAAACTTCTTAATTTAAGTTTCCTGAATCAAGAATTCCATAATTTGCAAGCCAGGCTTTTATGGTCTGGCAAATAAGCCAGTGAGATAATACCCAATTCATAACAGATTATTCCATCGATTCAGTCAGGCTCTGTAAAGTATTTCATTCAATGACCAGCACCAGATTTTAATACACGAAGAGGCTATAATTGGTTCTGAATTTCTGAACCAAGCATTGGTTCAGTTTAGTTTGAAGACCTGGCTTAATGTGTGCAGCTGAATTGTTCTTACATAAATGGTGCCATTAATGCATCAATCCATTTTAAAGTGCAATCAGAAATGCACTTTTTAGGTGAGAATCACAAGTACACTAGCTAGGAATGACATTCCACAGTGCTCTCTAAAGAAAAATACTACTGAGCTTAGCAGAAAGGACTTAAGAAGAATAAAAAGGGAGGAAAAAATCAAAAGAAAGCTGATACTCCATTCTGCATGCATTTCTTGATGAGACTTGAAAAAGACGAAATTCAGTCAGGGGAAAACCATCAAGAAATAAGATGGTGGTTTCTCAGCTTATAATAGTTCCCTACACTTGCCACTGTGGTCCCTAGTTCTGCAGGCTGTGCTTGTGTCAGAAATTTTTAAGCTTCCAGAAGCAATAGGTAAGCACCGACCTGGCTTTTTTTTTAATTTGGGAGTTTCCCCAGTTGTATCTAATCAAGCATAAATGCCAGGAGAATACTCTCTCCCCTAAGCAAGAAATTAAGGAAGCTCCTTTCATCTTGAGGTCAGATAGGTAAGTGAAGGTCAGGATGAAAAGCAAGACTTGTGAGGAAGGATTTATTTTTGTAATTTTCTCAGGAACCACTAAGTGCTCTGTGGATATTTGTTGCTTTTTCCATGTTGTGATCAGGTCTGATGCCAGAATTTTCTTGATCCCACAGATCTGTTCAGATTTATATTCAGGAAAAATGCACATTCAGGACAAATTACGTCACAAGCATGCCAAATTTCCACATTCTCTTGCTTATCTTCACGTTTCATGCTTTTGTTTCAAGAATGTTCATGTAAAAACCTTTCCTTTCACAACTGCTGTTACCTGATGGTCTGGCTGGGTGAAGTCAATGTCCTTCACAGACGCCTGTATGGTGCCGTGATTTGGATTTGTGGCTAAACCAGTGCTGACAACACGCCAGTGTTTTGGCTGTTACTGAATGGTGCTTGCACAGCATCAAGGTCTTTTCTTTCTCCCACTCTGCATCCCCAGCGAGAAGGCTAGGGGTGGGCAAGAGTTTGGGAAGGGACACAGGCAGGACCTGAATTGACTAAAGGGCTATTCCATCCTATACGATGTTGCCCTCAGCAATAAAAGATGAAGGAAAGGAGAGGAAGGGAGTACATTTGTGGTTATGGTTTCTTCCCAAGCAACGATTGTGAGTGCTGAGGTCTGGCTTTCCAGGGTGTGGCTGGACAACTGCCTGCCAATGGGAAGTAGTGAAAAGTGTCTTTTTTTTTTTTCTTCCCTGCTTTGCTTTGCTTGAGTGCACATCTTTAGCTTCACCTTCTCTTGGTCCATGAGTCTTCTTGCCTTCTTTCAATTTTCTCGCCACCCCACAGCAGAGTGGAGTGAGTGAGCTCTCAGCCAGTTCTTGGCCTCCCACCGTCCAGAGACATGGAGCCATTGCAGAAAGCCCAGCAAAGGGCTACTAAGATGGTGTCATGCACCGGTCAAAGACCAGAGCGAGGTTTTGCTCATATTCTCAGGAACAGAATTAAGATTCAAAACGGAGTTAAGTGCCAAAGAACTTTATTTGCCCGACAACAAGTTTGCAAATGCAAAGGAGTGAGCGAGAAATAAAAAGAGGAAGGAAGGAGAGAAAGGGAGAGGAGAGGATGAAGGAGTTTACAGCAATAGCTACCGCCCCGGAGCTGCGGCATCCCAACAGTCCAATTAGTTTCGAGTCCGGTGGGAGAACATTCCGTCCAATGTTGATTGGTTCCATTCTTTTATAGGGTAGCTGATCTGCTTAACCACATCTTTCACCTGGTGGTGGTGCTCATGTCCAATACAGTTCCCAGGGGGTCTCCAGGCCCCTCGATCATCCCGATCCTGGGTCTGCTGGAGATAAACATCTGTGTCGGTGGTGTCAGCAGGGTTGTGATAAGCAGGCTGTGGTGTTTGTTTATGGTTTTTCTGTCATCAGTGGTATCAGCAGCGTCATGATAAACAGGCTGTGGTGGTGGTGTCCATTGATGGTTTTGCTGCCATAATAATGTTGAGATAAACAGCAGTTGGTGGAATCCATTGGTGGTATTCCTGCCATAGTAATATTGAGACAAACATCTGCTGTGTTGGTGGTGTCAGCAATGCTGGTTATCATCGACACAGTTTCTCACGGATGGCTAAGGGACTGGAGCATCTCTCATACAAGGAAAGGCTGAGAGACTGGGACTGTCCAGCCTGCAGAAGACACGGTTAAGGGGAGATCTTATTAATGTTTGTAAATACCTGAAGAAAAGGTGAAAAGAATGGGGAGCAAGGCTCCTTTCAGTGGTGTCCAGTCCCAGGACAAGCAGCAATGGGCACAGACTGAAAGACAGGAGGTTCCCTCTGAACATCAGCAAATACTTTTTAACTATGAGGTTGACTGAGCACTGGCACGGTTTGCCCAGAGTGGTTTTAGAGTCTCCCTCCTTGGTGATATTCAAAAGCCATCTGGACATGGTCCTGCACAACTGGCTCTAGGTGTCCCTGTTTGAGCAGGAGGTTTGGACCAGATGAGCTCCAGGGGTGTCCTCCAACCTCAACCATCCTGTGAGCAGCTGTGTTGGTGTTTGGCTGTTGGCTGGCTCAACCCACCATACCTGATTTAAATTACTAAAAACATATAGAACATATAGGAATCAATGAGGGCTGAAAGAAGTTATACATCATCAAGAGTTTCAGAGAAAATGCTGATGTCATAGGACTGGAGTCTATATGAAGTAAGGCAGGAGAAAGGACACTTTCCTTAACTGTTCAGCTAACCTCACTTGCATCCTTGTATTCCTATTAATTGCCATATTTTTTGTTCCAATGAAATATCTTGTTTCAGTGTGGGATATGGTTTGTAGTGGGATATGATTTTCTTTTTCTGTTCAGTTGTATGTATCTTGCCTAATCAGTTCCCTGCTGTGCGCAGATCTTCAGGTCTCATCCCCTGCTTGTGATTCACAGTTCAGTATCATGAAATTACTTAGTCTAACTGAAGTATTTAGTCTTCTTACTGGCTATCTGGATGAAATTTATTATCTTGCGGCATATGAGATCTAACTAGATCTCTGTCCCCTTCCAGCCTTAAGCTCTATGAAATAATTTTCTGGCATCAAATTGCAGAGGAAGACTGGAGAATTATCTCCAATACTTTCAAATTATATTATAGAGATTTAGAATCAATTATGATCTGCTGTTTTGCGACTGTGCATGGCTAATGAACAGATATTGTCACAGATACGAGACATTACTGACATACTGTTATTGCTCTTGTCCTTTGGAAGCAGGATGGGGATAGATTGAGGAGATGGAAATGTAGTTTCTAACATCTTTGCAAAAAATTGTTGCATCTCACATCAGAAATATCTATTTCCTTGCTTTACTCTACTTAGTTCTCTTTGTTGTAATTGCCCAGTTTCCTAATTTTCCTGCCCTCTTGCTCTTACGTGCAGTAAGTTACACTGGGAAAACCTGCCTCTTCCACTGGGAAATCAGCAGTGGTAAATTAACCACTATTTGGCAACCCTCCACAGATGGTGCCAGCAGAATTTCAGCCTAAGTCAGTAGGAACAAGGCAATTTAGAAACATTAAAAATGCATTGACAGCAAAGGAATAAAAGCAGTCACTCAGGTGCAAGCCAGAATAGTTAAAAAGCTTTTGGCAATACCAGGTTATTTCTTTTCTGTGAAATACGCTGTTTTGCATAGAGAACTTTGTATGTAAAGAAAGGCACAGTAGTGTATTCTCTACTCAAGATATTTCTTGGGAAAGAGAAGTGGAATATTTTTTTCTGATAGAAACCAGAATCAAAATAAACATTAAAACCTACTGAATACATTACTAATTTTTGTTTTATTCATGATGATTTCAGTTTTCATTTATCATGTAACAGTCTTCTGAAAGCTAGTGTCTCACACAGCCACATGAATTTCATTCACATTTGCAGAGCCATCCATTATACATGAACAGGTATGCTATGGCTGATCTTAAGGAAGGAGTTAGCAAGCATGTTTCTACAGTAAGGCTGTTCTATAAATATTTGTCCTGAATTGGGACCTCTTTACAGTGTTTACTACAGGACTGTGAATTACTAGGATTTCTACCCGTTGTTTCCTTTAGGAATGCATTTACTCCTGATCTTAGAAAGTTCTATTTTTTTAGATTAGTATTAATCTAGTGTGGATTTCTGTTAATCCTCATCTTTTTAAAATTATAGAATTCCATCAGCTAAAAGTATGTAGAATATATGAATCTGTACAAACCAGAAAAATTACCTAATATCCTTAATACATATGATAGACTAAGATTTGATGAATCATTTATAAACAACTTTAGCTTACTTGACAGCTTAGGTGATTTCAGTGTTTTAAAGTGCAATAATTTTTTAAATGGTTGCTGGCAGGTAATTTATTAGGATGTTTATTCAGTATTTAAAATTTCCATATTTAGCTGGGTCATCTGCTATCTTTGATTTGACACATAGAATAAATAAGTAACAGGATAAAATTGCTCATCTCTGATCCCGTGAGAATTGTGTCAATCCCTGGTGACATACGTGAATTTTCTAATTCATATTGTATGTCCTAAATGTTACCTAAGGGTAACCTGGCAGTTGTGTTGCAAACTAGAATATTCTGTGTGAATAAATTGGAAAAAGATCACAGATCTTAGGTGTGGAAGGGAAGGGAATAGTCCATATTCGATAAATCCTGATCTCCCATGCCAGTGAGTGTGACGTCACGGTTTTTGCCATCTGAAACATATGCAGTTAAACCTGGAGCCCATGTTTTGTTTTCTTCACAAGGTCTTCTTTCCCAGCCTGCTGGCCCGAAGTTCCTCTTCTGTAAGACCACGCAGCCACAGGCACAGAGCTTGAAAAGGAACTGTGTGCTCGCGGCAGACAAGCATTAATGCAGCCAGTGGGAACCCTCCAACGAGACCTCTGAGCTTCTTGATGCTGTCCCACAACTGAGCTTCCATAATACAGAGATCTCATTCTGAGCATTTCTCTTTTCAGACTTGTGAAACTACACCCTGCAGGCACTTTTTATGCTGCGGTTTTTAAAAACAGGTTCCTTTTTGGGACCCACTATTCCTTATTAATAAATCATTTCAGAACCTCGCTGACCTGACAATTGGAAACCCTATAACTTACAGATACCATGTCCCACAGTTCTTTTTCATTCATGTATTCTGCCAATGTTATCTTTGAACTTATTCTTCCTGAAGTGGTTTCCTGATACGTTGATTAAAGAGGATGCTTATACACTTACTCAACCTTTATTTTACCATGGTAAACCAACTGGCCCTTTTTAGTTTTGTCTGTCTGTGTCAGGAAGCACCATTCTAGGATTTTTTTAGCACCAGTTCCTTATGAACTCCATTTTTCTTTAATTGACATGACCGCTTTTTCATATGGTCTTCTCAATAAGCTCTCACCACTGCTCTATAAGGTAGCTTACCCCTCTATAACGTGTAACAGAAAATGCTAACGCTGCACGTAGCCTATGTTGAAATGAGAGAAAATACCTCATTTGCCCTGTCCTGACACTCCTGCCCTTCCATGCCAATAGGGCACAGTCCCGCTGACTCATCAGTTACAGTCCTCCTGCAACCATTCCTCTGACCTTTTCTGCTGAAAACCACTACTTCACTGCAGAAATTCTTATCAGTCATTGAATGTAGGACCTTTTAATTGTGTAATTTTTACATTTGTATAACTCTAGCCCTACAAGACATTCAGTTTTTCCTGTAGGATATTTTCACCTTCTTTTGTTCTGGCTGTACTGCAATATCAGATCTTAAGAGCACTTTGGAGCCTTTTTACACATTTTTTATCTTATCCCTTTATCCCAGTTTCCACCAGTGTTAAGCAGGATTGCCATTCATCCCTAGATTTAAGAAGCATCCTGTATTACATGAATATGTTGACTTAATTACAGAAAAGCTATATCAATCAGTCAAACACAGCACCACCAAATAATGTAAAAATGAAACTTTTTTCGTATAGAATTTAGTTTAAAGGACCTTCAACTTTTAGTAAAAACTAACCACAGATCTCAAGAAAAATCCCTCTCTGTTTTTCTAAAACTCTTTTACATTACACACCTAAACTAGGACTGGAACTTCATGTCTGAGAGTTTGTAAGTTAAAACATTACCAGAGGCATTTTTCTTACGCTTATAACTCAGGTGAAAAATAACATGTAAAAAATCAGTTATAGACAATTTATCTAATTTATGTTTCTATGATTCTAAGTATACATTCCGGGAAGATGAGGTTTATTTTTTTCCCCTGACTAATTAACCAGCTCATTTAAGGTATACTACTGTAAGTTGAGTAACAAGAATATTTCAATCCCGTTTCCTCATGGGAACAGAAGTGTTTCCATTTCACAGGAAAGATTTGATTCCGTTCATCCCAAATACATGGAAAAAATGAGACACGTACCCTAAATTATCTGTATACGTCCATATCCTGCAGGTTATCTCCAAATGTCACAGCTTGAAAAGTCTTCCTTTCCAGCTGTTAGCAATTTTTTTGCCATTAGTTTAGAACTCCTTAGTGGCCAATTCTCTTTCTGCAGCATGCAAATCTTTCCAGGGTGACAGAGAGAAAGAAACTGCCCAGGCCCGAGAACTGCTTATGTTTTTTTAACAAGCCACAAAGATTGTTTATTATACAGTCTTAGAATTAGAACACAATCTGGCTTTGTACAAGCTAATCTTTTTTGATATAGGGAATTAATTGAAAGGTAAATTGAAACACCACTAAAGCATTTGTTCGTCAATGTAGCTTTGACATAAAAACACAAAAGCACAGGTACGGAAAATTGAAAGGGACTACACCTAGAAATGCACATAAGCTCTCAAATTCTTAACATCACATTCTCGTTCAATGACAAAAAAATACTACTTTAACCTAATTCTTCCCTTTCTGTAGATAACAAAAATGTTGAATTTACAGGTAGCCAGATCATTACTGAAACTTGAGAACAGAATTGATATGAACTGTTTTTGCGAGGAATACCATATAAAATGGATTTGGACAAGACTATGCATGCTTCAGGAATCCTGTAGCCCCTGCTTCAAGCCCTAGATTTTTTAGGAGCTTTAAACTGTGAATTTCTTATATCGACCCCTATCTCAAAAAAACCCTATGAAAATAATATTTTCTCTGTGTAAAAATAGCAGGAGAGCTGTGAGATATAATATGTGCTATGTCTGAACCCCAGATTAATTTAATTTGCATATACTCTTATTAATTGACATCAGTACAGGAATTATTGAAACATATTAGAACTGATTTACTCTCTTCAATACATTAAAACTTAAGAAGATCAAGTGGCACATATGAAAGCAGTATAAGCACACCTCTAAGAAAAAATCAGAACATTATAGGGAATATTAAATTTCCTTAAAGCACCTTTTGTAACTAAAATCTCTAAATTTTTAGTGTGAATGCCCCTTATGTTTATCTAGGAAAGGTATTTACCATATATCCTTGCCTCCAAGGAAATTAGGAACCGTTTCGCTAGTAACTGTACTGGGGTTTAGCATTTCATCCTAATTTCCTGTGCAGTCTGACTTTTCACAATATGTCTAAAGCCAAATTCCAGTAAAGAGAAAATGAAAAATTTTTTTGGCATGTTTGCTTAATAAGGTCTACATTTTGTGTTTCTGAAAATGTTTGTAAATATCTCCTATCAACTTCTATAAACACAGGCATTGGCCTCCATCTCAGGCTGTGTGAAAACCTGATGAAGTCTAGATTAAGATGTAAATTATCTGAATGAACGTTTATTTTTTGCAGATGTTTTTCTGGGGAAGCACTGGGCAATTTGGGTAGTTAAGCCTGGTTAATATATGTGGCTCTGCTTTCCTTCTTAGTTTGTACAGGAACACAGCGGGTAGTATTAGAAATCAATAAGTAGCTGTGATAAACCTGATATAAAGGAAATTTTCAGACCTTAATAATGTATCTAGTGAGACCATCAATTTTTCAAGTGTTATTTGCTTGACACGAAATCACCAGAGCACAAAACTCTTTCAATCTAATTGCAAAGTGCATTTTGAGTGAGTTCTTTTACCTTTGATTAGTCTCAAACAAAAAGAAGTTCCACCATTACTGGATATGACATAATTAAAATATCCTCCAATATAATTAAGAGTCCTCATGCCTAGATTAAATTAAATTTATTTCCTGGAGAAAGCACTCAAATCTAGAATGTGAAAGGGTCAAGGGAAAATAAAATTAAATTAAAATAGAATAAACCCACCCTTTACAGGTCTCTTTTTTCCTTCACTCCGATTCCTAGTAAGACTTTAGAAAGCTAAGGTCTTCCAAAGGAATGCTGCATTTTCTATTGAGTATACTTAGCTCTATTTTCATCCTTTAAAAAAAATAAATATATAAAATCCACAATGCTTCAGTTAAGACAATGAAAATACTTAAGAGAATAGTGAGTGTCACCGATCCTATTGAATCATCAACTACAGTATTTGTGCATTTTCCATTTAAAGAGACGTCTAATGGCTAGCACAGTGAATGCCTTCAGGATCACATCAAAGTCTGATCCTCTGACCTCTGAGGATACTGAATTCCTTTAATTATTTCTCCTGGTAATCAAAACATGCCCTCATCCCCCTCTAATGAAAAGCAAGCCAGTGTTGTAGGACACTGTCTTCTCCTCCCTTTCTCTTGAAATTCTTCTGCTAGTGAAGCTAAAAACAGAAACCATCAAAAGACTCAGTGCAATTTCTCTCCCTCAGGCTAGCAAATCCCACTTTATGCCCTAGTTCTTCACCCAGAACATTTTGTCTATCCTCCTCATATTTTGACATGAATATATTTTGTATTTTGTCAAAGATCAGTCAAGACCTTCATACAGTGTGTCAACACAGTAAGTGAAAGAAGGCTGCATCAGGCCAGTATGTTTTCTTTCATTACATTTTCACCAGAATCTCTTTTTTTGTTCAAAGATGGTCAAAACCAATTCTTTTCCAGAGTGTTACAGTCCTTCCAAAGTAAAATCTTCAAGAATACATTCTGAAATGGGAGAAAACATTGCCAAAATATAACAGATGTGCACAGTACTTAGACCATTTTCTTCCCCCTTTTCTTACCTTTCCACCTTCTCACTGGAGCACAAATTCTATGTGCTTTTTCCTTGGTTACAGAAATTTGCACTTCAAAAATATTTCTGCTTTTTATGAATGTTGGTGTCTTCAGATATTATTAAATTGAAGTTTCATCTCCTCTCGCTTATTATGGAGCGATCTAGAATATTGTAGATTTTCAGAATCAATAGCTTTCCTTATTAATATCTTTTCCCTTCTAAGACATACATGGAAGACCTAAAGGTTTTACTGAGTATTGTGTATAGTTATGCATGGGGCAGATTTATGTCAATGATGTAAGTGTTTTGGGTTTTCATGCTTGTCACTTTTTTTGAATCTTCAATTAAATTTATACCGTCAGTTGACCTTTTTTAGTTTCCATTAAATGTTATAATGAACTTGTGGGTCTTTTGCATTGCAATTGAGTTCCACAAAGGATCTGACCCTTATTTATGTATAGGTAAGTATGCTTACCAGTGTGCCTATAAGTCATTCAAGCCATTCTGATTGAGTCAGGGACTGAAATTCAAGAGAGAAATGCGAGAATACTCACTGAGAGCTGGTGCATCGCATGTGCTCCTGTGCCGTCACTTTGCCAGGGATGCAGAGCGCCCCTTCCCTGCCTCGCTGCTGAGGTTGCCCCAGTCACTGGAGATGATGGGAGAAGGTTAAACCACCCAGGTTAAATGCTGAAAGCGAGAGCATGCATGCTCTCCCCAGAGGGAGCAAGTTCTGACTCCCCAACACTGAAGTCATTTGTTTCTCATCACTGTGAGTTGTGGGCTTGGAGGGGTCATGACAGATTCTTGTCCACATCTAAGCTCAAAAGAGCAGAGTATTTTTGCTCCCATTTCCAACCTATGTCAAAAGTATTATGTACTCTCTTCAGCTGATTTTATGTTAGCAAAAATGCTTGCCTGTTCACTAGACACAAAGAATGGAAACTTTCAAGCCATGTGATTTTTTTTTTTATATAAAAAATATATCCAAACCCAATGTTTATTATAAAATATTTATAAGTTGAAGTCATACCTATAGATTCGTACCATTTGCTACAAAGGAATTTCCTTTTTTCTGTTTCACCAAAGCTTTGCAGACACAAAAGGTAGTAGAAAAAAATGTTCTTTTTTCACTCTTCCATGGTAACATTTTATCACAAACTGAGTAGGAAACAAAAATGAGACAAGCAGACAGAATAATTAGAAAGCAAACAGTTTGAGGTCCCACTGTTCGCAGAAACAAACTATCTGTAGCTAATCCAAATTACTTAAATTTCACAAAATTCATACCACAAGTCATTATCTATCATCTCCCGGAAGGCTTATTAATTTACCTGGATTTATTTTCCATTGTCTGAAAAATTGTCTGCAGTATTTTTTTAAACTAAAATTGCTCATTTTGAATACCAAACAGAGAATACAGACAGCAACAGTTTTATAAATGTGCAATGCAAATACCTTTGAAAATAATGTTTTGGATTACTAACCTTCAGCTATCTCATTGTGCAATGTGATCTGGTATACATTTATCTGTTATATTTAAGAATATTCACTTTCTTCCTTATGTTGTGATAGAATGACTTGGGTTATATTCCCAAGTGGAGCTATAAAGTAGTTGCAGAATGAATAATTTCAAGGGGCGACCTGTTAAAAACTTACAAAGACATAGCCTAGTTGAGTATTGCATCAGTATTTCAATTATTTATTTTTGTCTCCAGTTGCAGAAAGATGTCATATATGTGCTTAATTTACCAATAGTATATTAGAATATCACAAACATTAAAATTAATATGAAAATATTAAAATATTTCTATTTTAAAATATTGACTATTTCATTTCTACTAGTGGAAAACTGTTCTTTATCAACCTTTACCTTTATATCTAGGTTGGGTCAATCAGCCTATTTTCCCTTCTGAAACAGAAATTCAAGTAGACCAAGATTTGTTCTTCTAAATCAAAGCCAACATTAGATGTTCTCACTTGAGTTCCATTTTAAAAAAATGATTGGTACTCAACATTAAGGGGAAGATCCAATTGTTTAGGGTTTGGGGGTTTTTTTTCATCTAAATAATTAGGCAGTCGCATTCTTTTCTCTTTTGACTGATACCAAATGACACTAAAGTGAACATGCCTGATATATAAGTACTGAAGTGATACAAGACCTACTTTCTGTGAAAAAAATGTGTCTCCAATGGGTAGGGCATATATGTATATTTTAAGACACATTCAACCATTTTTCAGTCCAACACAGTGAATTTTCTCTACTTTTACTATGCTTATAGCAATTTCTAAAATACATGTGGTTTTTTTCAAAATAATGCAACACTGATAGAATAAGGAGTTGCGTTACATTTATTTTTCTAAGTTTCTTTTCCGTGTTTTCCACTGGGAAAATAAGACACACATGCCCTCCAAAGGAAGAGAACAAATAAAGATGTGAAGTTCACTCATTAAATGGATTTTTCACTGAAAACTGAAGAAATTCTGGATCCAACTTTATCTTTCTGTAGGTATGCGATGTCTACTCTTAATCTACCACATGTGTGCCACCTACCTATGAATTGGATGGAGTTGTTTCTCCTCTGATCTGAAGTTCTTCCAAGACTCCTGTAAGGGTAGTAAATGATCGCCATTGGTTTCTTATCTAAGCATTCTATAGAGGTGATTCAAAACAGAGCTTAGAGGTCAAGAGAATGTTATCTACTAAAAATATCCTTAGGGCTTTTTATGGTATTGCTCTTTACAGTAGTTTGGTTGGAGATGCACTGTCCTCAATATGATGGAAGATGCAAAGCGTATGGTTTGATTAGACTACAGCTTCACTCCCTGAGTAAGTACCAACAATAATTCAGCCAGATCCCATCTTTCCCTAATTATTTCCACCTAACTTAGGGTTTCTGTCAGTCTTCAGTTGTTTCTTTAGTTGGTTCCCACTTCTCTGCAGGAACTCTCTGTTCCTCTTTTCTCTAATACTGGTCATAAGAGCGAAATGAGAGAAAATTACACTGTTTATGTTTTCTGAACAGTATTAGGATATGTTTTTCTTTTCAATATGGCTGCACTGCTTGCCTCACTAGTGTGAGATGTTTGTAACCCATCCTCCCTATCTGCCTAACTCAAGCCTGATTTTCAGGTAAAAATATATATCTGAAAAACCAAAGCCCTCCTCCTTCCCCCCCCGACCTACAGTATCACGCCAGTCAGGTGTGAAAGCAAAAATTATTTCTTAAATTAATGAACTACTCCCAAATAACTCCCAAAACAGACTCCTTTGCTTTATTTGCCACTTGGAGGATAGAAGCTGACTGGGAGAGCAGCCTTTGCCTAGGTGAACAAACATGTGAGGTTGTACCTGGAATTATTGTACCTGAGCCCTAGCAGCCTACTTAGGATCGCAGGGAGTGTCTTTGTTACTTCTGACATTCTGTCAGGTGCCATGAAAAGAACCTCTGCCCTTTTTACCACTGGTCCAAACCAAGGAACCAAACTTGTATTGGCTTTTTCTGCTTGCGTCCTGATGTAAAAAATGATCAATCTGTGGCAATAATCTGTATTTCAATCATTTTTTCAAGATGACTGTAATGACATTTTCCACCAGCCAAGGTTTTTAGAAGAATTTCTTTTTCCTCTATATTCCCCTCATTTCTCTTGTACAAGTCTGATTTTTCATCTCTTAATGCTAAACTTCCCTGAGTTTGAGCCTGGAATGGTTATTTAAGCAATACCGGTTATTCAGGCTACGCTGTTTTTTGATCAAGGACCATACTTGAAAGCAGGCATTTTAAATTCATCAGATCTACCAAAACTGTTCAAATGGGTCAGCCCTGCAACGCTTCCCATCCTCCCACCATGGACTGGGGAAACTGCCTCATGCTGACCTCTCTAGGTGTCACAAAACCCACAACTACCATTAAGCTCAAGACTCACTCATCCACTTCACAAGGGTGTTGTAAGGATTAATTAGTTAGTGTTTGGAAAGTGCTTCATAAAAGTAAAGTACTAAACATTATTGTCACATTAAAGACAAGCTGGAACCCCTTTGACAGAGTTACTGTACTATATGGGCTCTTTGTGCAGATAATTATACATGATATAATATTCATAATTATATCAGTAATTCAAGTTACTCAATCCACATTAGAAAATGCAGCTGAAGGAGAACGGAAGGATTCGAAAGAGTTCTTATACAGCAGATACATTTTTCTTCTGGTTTCTGTTTGCTGTATGTATTTATAATCCTGCAAATCTCGTAAATTCTGGCTTGAAATCAACAGCAGTTTTTAACCAATGTAATATTTTTGAATCGTATTTACACAGTATACGGCTATTGAGATCTTTAAAAAATATCTGCTGTAGAAAAACATAATATCACGAGCTACCTTGAATTATTCATTTACTCAACCAGAAGGTAAATATTTTACAATCTTTGCTCAGGAGTTAAAGCCATCATAGGGAATACAATGCACACCATGAACATCTCATTTTCTTCCTGTATTAAAAACCATATGTTTATAATTACAGTATTGCATTGCTAGACTGCAGATCTTAAAACAGTATGTGATATGAAGTATATAATTATCTGACACTTCACAGAATGTAGACAGTGTATTTATTTGCATTCCTTTAGTTCCTACAACAATTCAAACCACTTCTGCAAGTACTGGAAGCCAACACTTCAGAAGTGTAAACCCCAGGCTTACTCCCATAATTTCCAGCCTACAGACAATAGTCCACACATTCCGTCTACAGTGCCCTGCACTGTGGTCTTCCAACTTGGTCTTCATGAACAACCTGAGAGAAGAGGTGTGTGTGCGGGTGTGCCTGTGTACCATTACCACAGACTGTGTAAAAGCAGAAATCAGATGGGAGGAAGGAGAGGGATGGGCAAAGCCAAGGGCAAAGGCAACGCCTCTTCTTGCGATGCACCCTTCCTTTATCTCCTGTATTTTTAAGCTCTGCTCCAAGGTTCAGCAATGATACTTCATGTAGAGAAAGATCATGCCTCAGTTAACTAGAAGCTGAGAGTGTGGGTTCTCGGCTCATGCTGGAAAGCGAGCATCTTAGCACAAGCACTACGCTTGTTCTTAAGAGAGACAAATATCTATATTTTTGCTGATAGGCAAGTGAGACCCGACTGCAAGGAAAGATCCTCAGTGCACACAAATAACTGGAACGCCTGGGAAAGAATCCATCGAAGGGACTCCAGATACAAACCTGATTTCTAGAAGTAAGAACAATGAACAGAAACACAGATATTTAGTATTTGCCCATCGTGTTAAGATCACAGGTCAGAGCCACCCAGATAGTCTGAAAAATGCCCAGCTCTGAAGACGGTTACCTGAGCTCAAGGCCACGAGAAGCGCAGAAGTTGGTAGAGCTGCTCCACAGCACTTTTCTTGCCACTTTCCAACTTTTTGTGATGTGATTCTTTGTTGGAAATGATATGCAGGTTTTCTGTAATATTTATAAGCATGACAGTATACCATTTTACCCGCAATTGTTCTGTCTATTTATTTTGACATTCAAAAAATTAGAAAAATAAATAAATTAGTTGTTCCTTGACAGGAAACAGCAGTGAGAAATAGCTGTAGAAAGCTTTCGTAGTAACATTTAAATGTGTGTTAAATTGCACTAAGATTACAACGCAAGTGTAGATCCTCAAAATACCTTAATTGTCTCAACTGTTATGGAAAAATTAGGATTGGAACAGCCACTACTATGTTTTCAGAGTACAACATGGGTCAATACAATGATGTGTTTAACAGATATATGAGGGAATTTTCCAATGTACTTAGTGGCTTAAATCTGCCTCAGTGAAAGTCACAGAACTTAAGGACAACCTTCACTGAAAAGAGATTTGATTTAATGCCGAGTTCTTCATAAAAATTCCACCTTTTAATTATATAGTAATTCAAAGTAGAACAAAAAGGAGCCTTCCAATTTGTAGCATACATGATATTTCCCTGAGACTGCAGCAGGAGGCAGCAGAAGTCCCATATTCCTGTCATCAGCTCACGATTATCACGTCAAAGCTTGCAGTAACTGGAGCACTGAGTTCACGTCAGGAAGCAAGGACTAGCCACGCAAGTGTAAATATATCTTTTTGCCACCAAGAGGGCACATCTTTATTTTCAGCTTGCAGTTGTTTTAACTCTAAGCAGACGGGAGTCAGGCAAGAGCAGAATATGCTTTGGGGGCATGCTTTGCTTATTCTTCATGAATAACAACTTTCTGAGTTATAGTGACTAGGCAAAGGTTAAATCCTGTCATTGAGTTTTTCCTTGAAAGGTATATAGAGAAGAGCATTTTCTTCCTTAATCAATTTTAATACTGAATCCAAAATATTATAAAAAGAAGAATTCCAGTTATATCCATCTAGCTCTGTTTTCTTTTGAATGTCAGAGAGTCTTCCTTCCTGGAAGAAAGAATGAGTACGTCATAGAAGATGGAGTTTGATGCTGTATGAGCTTGAAGAAAAAGGGAATTCCCATCTTTGCCACCATCTGAATCAGTCAAGATGCCTGAATGGCTCTCAAATTGTGTCAGCTGTGCCGTGGTTAAGGTAAGACAACAGGGGAGAATCTGTCTCCAGGGCACCATGTCTTTGCTTTTAATTCTCTCTTTTGTTCCTGCTATCTAAAGGAAAAATAAATTTTAAAAGATTATATGTGATATATAAATACATATACATACACATATACACCTATACACCTATACACCTATACACATATACACCTATACACATATACACATATATACATACATACATATACATATTCATATACATATACGTATACACATATACGTATACACATATACGTATACACATATACATACACATCATATACATATACATATACATATACATATACGTATACGTATACGTATACGTATACGTATACGTATACATACACAACAAGGCTATCTCTTCACCCTATGTGTTTTCCATTGCCAATTCTTTTGGCCAGCAAAGCAGTATGGAAGTTGAGTAATTATTAACCTCTATCCAAAAAAAGAAATTGAAAAAAATTTAATTGTGTTTATGATGAGATGGATTCTCTTTGGGATGCTAGTGAGAAATGGCCTGTTTTCAAACCATCCAGGCACTCAGGCAGTTAACCCACTGAAATGAATATCTCTGATATCTTGCTTTTACGATGACAACTTCATATATTTAAAAAAAAATAAAAATCAGAGGATATGCTGTGGAAATCACGATCTTAATGAGATACTTAATCACCATAAATAAGGAACATACTCCTTTGGAAAAAAAATATAATCCAAAACCAGAAAAAAATAATAGTATATACTGAATGGAAGAGTTACTAATCTAGGTTTTCATCCCAGATCCTGGGAGCTGTAGAGAAAACGGGGTTAGAGCTGCTCTTCTGAACACCTCAGGATTTTTCCAAATAATGAAATGCTGACAAAATTGACTTCAGCTTTTTACTTTAGAAAACAAGATAAAATGTCCTATTAAAAATGTTGACTGGTGCTTATGATGCATTTCCCTTCCCCCAACTCCTGTTTTTTTGAACTACTGTGCCCAAATATGACTATTAAGAAGATATATTTTTCTCATCAAATCATTAACGGCAATGTAGAATACTGCCTCTTTATTATTCCCAAAGATATATTTGCTGAACTTTTCACACTGTTAATTTGTAGTTCATAAAAATTGCTGTAAGAAGAATCAATGATTTGTTTGATCAACACTTCACAAAACAGTATTCACTCCCTCTCTTTGGCCACTTTATCAAGAAGATATTTTACAAGTTCCTACAATAAGCATCAATTAACATCCAGCATCATTACACTCTTAAAACCGTGAACATAATTTATTTGGTAGCTTCTGTGAATGGGAGCAATAAAATCTACTGAACAAAAGTTTGAGTAATATCAGAAGATGCTTCATCAGCATCTTTCTGATTACCTACCATAACCCCTAGACGAATAGCCACGATTAGCATCTCTAATATCACTTGCTGTAGAAACAGTCCAGTTCCGTATTAATATTAATGTACTCACTGCTATTAACATGGAGAAAGATAAGATAAAATCCGTCAAGGAAATGTTAAGCCTTATAATTTGCACAGGAGTGATTATTCAAAAACTGGCAAAGGTTTTGCAGGGTGGTATTAGGCCACTACCAAGGACTGATGTATTCTCCTCCTGCAGTTCTGCACCTACAAATCTGCATAGGTTATAGTGATTAACCACTGAATTGCAGAGTGTGCTTTTTGTGTGCAGAAGAGACACTACACACTCAAAAGCATTGACTTGCTAGGCTGTTACACTGTTACAAGACTAATCTATACAAAACAAGTGAAATTCAAGAATAACTACCCCCTTTCAGGCAGCACTCTTGTATTTACAGTTCTGGGAGCTGTGGTCTTCCCTGTGGGTCCCCGCTCAGCCACTTCCCGCACTGCTACAAATCTTTTCAGATACCAAGTATCTGGGATGTCTTCTCAGGTAATTGTTACTTGCTTTACCACAGCTTCAGTGTGGCAAGCTCAAGAGAGTATCTAAGCTTTCTTCCTGACCTTCATCTTGAGGCCAGGTCTAAAAAGGGATACCAGCACTCAGAGGTGTTTAATATTATCCAGAGAATTAACAAATCTTATCCCATTTTCCCTACAGAAAATATTGTTGGGAACTGTTGAGGAATCATACTGACAACACAGTAAAACAATGGTTTAATGAGAAAGTGCTGCAAAACGGTTCTCAGAGGCGAGTCCCACTCCAGGGCTAGGTACAAAGATTAAAGTCCTTAACACAGATACAGTTGTAAAATAACTTTTCTGTCCAGCAATATGGCAGAAAACAAAGCAATCAAGACTATAAGAAGTGAAGACATCAGGTCTGTATTAGTAGGTGTTGTGCTTAATCTCTTGGCATGAAGAATGGGTGAAAGTAGCTTGCAGGCACACTTTTTTTAAATAGCTTAAAAAAATAGTGAAAGAGAATAGAACAGAATAAAAACAAAGAGATACAAGCAAAGAAAAAAGGTGGGGTTTGGGAGAGAATCTACACAAAGCAAAGCAACAGGTACTAAACTAGAAGAGAAACTAATATCCCTGAAGACCTAAGGAGTGCAAGAAATGTTGGCATAAAGGCCTCATATTTTTTAGGCTGCCAATCTTTTCTTCAAAATTAGGGTACGAGATTTCCAGCAGAAAGAAAATGAAGAGAAAGGATCTAATATACACCAAGAAAAAGTATGATGTACATAAGCTTTACATAGACTAAAACCCTGTATTCAAAATTATAAAACGATTTCTTTCCCGAGTGAAAATCTTTACATGGCAAATCCTTCACTACAGAACAGAAAGGAAGGAGAGACTAACAGGGGAAAAAGTATGCTCTGGCCACTAATTTCTTTCTCATTTCTTTCTAAAATTGATACAGCTAAAGCTGTATCACCCATGAAAGTGAAAGTAATTGGGTTTTATGGATTCAATCCTAAGAATTTTTCTTAAAAGTTACAGGTGGGGTACTGCAATCCAGCTTTCAGGACAGTGCATTTTTCAGCTGGATATTTGGAGCACAGAAATAGGGAAATAAATAGGAAAAGAGGACCGTGAGGCATCAATTAATGGTTATAGGAAGTCCTTGAGTAAAACTCTGGCAGACAATAACACCCTACATAGAACTTGGGCTTGATAACAGCAACCAGTCACTCAATCGATGTAATATTCATGTTACAAATAAATACTAGTGTGGTTGTAACACAGACAGAACTTTTTATGGAAGTCACAGTCTTAAAATGAAGAGATACTGTGCTCCAGAGGCAACATCATATAATCCATTGTGATTTGGAGAGAGCAAGAATGATATACTTGACCAAGACCCTTAAGTGTCATGTTTATAGTTACAACCTACAGAGCAAAGATCAAAGGTTCACTGCAATCAGTGAAGAGACTTAGATTAGTCTCAAAAGGCTTTGAGTCGGATAAAACTAAAAGTGTCTTACCCTGGGAAGATGAGAATTGCAACTGATCCTAGTGGTGAATTATTTTCATTATTTCAGGCATTATTTTCAGCACCCTTTGGGGTTTAGGAAATTTGCTTCAGCATTGCAGTCCTGACCACTCTTCAAGACAGACAGAAGGACAAAACCACTCAGAGGTGCATATATGAATTATTATGTCTTTTAAATCATATGAGAAGAAAGAGAAGGTGACAATGCTTCTTCCCATCCCTTTTTATAGCACTTACCCATGTTCAATTTCCTCTCAGTGACAGATCCATATTTCCAGCAGCCTGGGGCAATACTCTGACCTACATGTTCCTGCTGAAATTCTGACACTGTGTTGGAAAGAGTTCAGGATTTATGGGATCAAGAAGTGCTTGCAAGAACAAGATCTGGTGACCCCTCAGAGAGTGCACTCACTGGAAAGAAGGTATTAATTTCTGGTCCCTACTTCCAATACTGTTTATGCATTTAGTATGAAATATTCATTAGATAAAACATGGGATATTGTTTTGAGGTTTTGTCCAAAAACGGCCTATTATTAAAACTTGTCCTAGTAGAGCTGTGTAGACTCCTGCTGAATATATAAAGCTGAATGTATTGGTTTTGAGACAAATATGGGTTTGAATGTTAATCACATTTGAACATTTCGCCTAAAAAAACTCTCCCCCAGATATCAGTAGTGTATCTTGATATATAAAAAAACCCTATAAATTTGCTCAAAGAAGAAGGGAAGTGTGAAAATTTATCCTTAACAATTTCCTAAATACGGATTTTGTCAAAACTGCTTGGAATTCTGATTTTCAGTCAGCTTCTAACATGCAGAATGATAATGCTGGTGAGGATCCCAGAAACTGTTTAGACAAGACATTGCAAATTCCCTTCCCTGGGTCTGAGCTCCAAGAAATACATCAAAACACAAACCAAGCAGCTAGGGCATGATTATAATTTTAAAATGTTTCATATTCAACCCTCCTGCTTTATTTGAATGCATGGTATGGATGAGCTTTTCTGAAGAGCAGGTCTCTTGTAAGGCAATGTTTTTATCAGGAAACAACTAGCTTTAAGGAGAGGTTAATATGAATACTGTATCATGTTATCTCTCCATGCATCCTCAAATTCCACTGAGGGAATTTGACAGTAAGTAATAAAAGCCTTTAGGAGCCTTGTTTCCTCATAAGGTAACATAGAAATCTCATTGTTAAAGTATCAAAGTGTCAAAGTATTAAAATTAACAACATATTTTAAGGTGCAAAAGACACATCAAAATTGCAAGTTAGATACCAACTAACAAAATTCCTACTCTCTCTACAGCCACAGCAGAGTGATAGCAGAAGGATACTTTTTGCCATGCTCTGTCAAGCAACTGACCTAGTAGAAAAATATATATTGCTCTGTGTCTAGTGCAAATCCAGATGCTTCCTTCGGGGGCCTTGTGCCCCTTCAAGCTCTTATGCCAAGGAGAAAGACATAAATCTCTCCATTGGTAGTGGTAATATCTTGTCAGAAGAACAAGTAAAAATTTATCTTTCTTCACCAAGTAATGGACATGGCCACAGGGAAACATGCACACACACACACACACACACACACAGAGAAAAAGAAAGTATTTTCTTTTTGGCACATGTTTCCGGCATTAGTTTGGAGGAAGAGAGGTGACAGATTTGCTAGCTTCCAAATCAAAGGTAATCTCAGTATAGTTGAGAGCAGATATGAAGTCCTGCTTAAGGCAGATGTCAGTAAGTGAATCTGTTTATTTTCATTAGAGGTAAGAATTAAAATTGAATATGCAAAGTGTGTTGCAGCTTAGAAAGAAACTGAGGCTGTGGGATGCTTAAGGGCAGATAGATGAATTTAGAACAGTATATTCTATGAATGTACAATCAGACTATCAAAAAAGACCATGGGACTTAGAGACCAGGGCCTTCCAAAAGTGACCCTGTTTGTCAGCAAAACGAAGTAATCCCTTAAATACACTGTGAAATATTGACTCTATTTTACAGTTGGTGCAAGGGACACAGGCAATGGAAAGTTACACACCCTTCTTCTAACCAGTAAAACTCGAGAGAATTCCAGTTAAAATACATTAAAGAAGGAATACTTTAGTCGTCATTTTGCTTTGTGCACTAGATAGAACTCTGTATGCTAAAGATCATCTAGTCCTTGATATTCCAATTCATTCTATAATTCCTGCACTTTTTATTCAAACACTTTTTATAGTTAGTGCACATTTGCGTCAACGATTTGAAGGCTGGAGGCAAGGTGATACCATAAGCAATAAGGGAATACTCGAAACTCCATTCTTTTTTTCACAACTGTTAACACTGGGTTGCTCATATTGCTGTAACACAAGAAGACAGATGCTATGGTGCTGATTTTTAAAACCACGTGCAAGCAGCCAGGCTCAGGTAGGCACTATATTTACTACAACTTTACAGAAGCTAAGTCTGGGAAGCAACTATATTTGGGAAAATAAAAGGGACGGTCAGGGCCATCCAGCTTTAACTAAACCACAGTTGTGACCAAGTTTTCAAAGTTTTGGTTATTGTAACATACAGAAGAGCTAAGGACTTAACTAAAGACTTAAGACTTAACTGGAAAATGTTTGAAATATTTTTATGCAAATGAACAGCGTGGAGGATGGAACACGATAGAGTCACAAGTATCCAAATTTGTGAGGATTCCCCAGTGCTGTGTTTCCTCATCTGAGCAAGCTTTTATTGCTTTCCAACTTTTTTCAGAGGGATGCAAAGTTATGCTCAGACCTGCCAGTGCACACATGCCACTCCAAGGCAGGCATTTTTATAAGCAGCTACAAACTGCAAATTTATGTGAGACTACTATCACCTTTTGTGGCTGAGATTAAAATCATGACTTTCGGGTAGCTTGTCCTCCAAGACAGCTATGGTATACTGTACAAATGACTAGCACATCCCAGTATGTGGCTGTGATCAAAGGCTTGGAATGTTTATATGACCTATACTTCCCCATATTGTTATCTCTAATAACATACTTAATTTTTTGAGGTAAGTCCATGTCTACCTCAGAAATCTCTGTTACAGAAGACATAGGAGTTACACTCCTTCCCTCCACTGTGGGAATTCGTGAATTGTAACAGAGCTCCAGTGATTCTCTCATCATTTCTAATATAGTTGGTCAATAAGAGGTACCGTTTCTCATAATGCTTGCAAGCATAGGACTCATCAATTTCTGCTGTTCCTGAAAGCATCCAGCAAAGTTAGGCATTGATCCCAGCCTGAAAAAAAAATGGGATTTAGTCTCTGTCCAGCTCCACAGGCCATATCTTTCAGATGCTTAGAATAAGAGAGGTTGTTCTTGATGACCTGGGAATGGATCCTCAGTTGACACCTTCCCTGGATTTCCCACGTTGCCTGCTGTCCCTGTGACACTTGCAGCACTGAGACACTGCTGAGAGCTTATGAAACAAACGGAAAGAAGAGAAAACCCAGCCCAGTGACCATGAATTGATAGTCGTTAGTGTATGGTATTGGCAATTCATACAGCAGTTTCTATAATGCACATAGAAATCGCTTATACTTTATGGTGCTGAATTTGTGGTGTTATGTAGTGATGAAGCTACTTTGCAAGGCTATGTCTTAGCCAAAGGGCAAGCACATCAAACCATTCACAAATAAACTGGTGGTCTTTCTTGCAGTGATTATAGGTTCTGAGCAGCAAAAGCAATGGTTTGCTTCTGTGTTTGTCTTGAATTGTCCACCTACATGATGGAATAAAACTGATTGACCGAGGCTTTTTTTAAGTGGTGAGGGCTGCATGAGAGGGACGGGGTTAGCACCATGAGCAGGCTCATGTGGGACAGCTTCTTCACTTTCGGTCATTACCTGATGGGGATGTTCAGAGCCCAGAGAGCACCTCTGACATGGTGGGAAAATAAACTAAAAAGTGTGAGTAAAAGTGAGTGCTGAAGGAGGAACTGCTGGAGCTTAGGGGGCTGAAGTCAAGGGACAAGGTCTCCTTCCTCTCCCCCTTCACAGTTCCCTTGGCTCCTTGGCACAGCTGATCTAAGTGAGGGGCCAGAACTTGTCCCTGATGGCTGCAGTGGAGGGTACAGCCTTTGTCCCACCTCTTCTACCACTCCTTCTCCCTACCCCCTTGCGTCTTTCCCTGTTCTTCCCCACACTCCCAGCATTCCGCTCAGGATTGTGCCCCCACAGCCCCTGCCCAGCCGCTGCCCAGCCCCTCCCAGCCCTCCCTGCCCGGACCCTCACACCCAGCTCTGTAAAGTAAATTTATCACACCAGGTAAAAATCTCACTCCAACAGCGTCACTGGATATATGTTATGTTCCAAGTAACTCTTCTCATCATCTCCATCAAAGAGTTCCCCAACTTCTCAGCAAGATTTCATATAATTACGTACGGATATGATGCATGGTTTAACCATTCCCAATCTTTTTAACCATTAGCCAAGTATTTGCTTGAATATTGCATTAGGAAATGGTATGAATACAATTAATGGCAGCAGCTTGTAGAAAGGAAAATAGCATGACCTAATTCCTTCTGCCTGATTCACACATTAATACCTTCTGAAAATTCAGAACTTATCAAAGTTTAGGAAATTAAATGCTTTTTTAATAAGTCAATATAAAATTTGTAAGTAATTTAAAGAAAAAAAAAATAATTGGCTGCTAACAGGAATACAAAAAGCCAATAGTGTAACCCTTCAGTTCTAGAAAACTGGAAAAATAGAGTTTTGGAGAGAAAATAATTCAAAATTGCCAATGTATGTCCTAAAATTAGTATTTTCTTAATTGAAAAGTAGCATGCATTCTTAATTCTAGTTATGATTTGTACTCAAAAATACTTCATCATCCATTCATAGTTTTAACTAAAAAATGTTTGACTCCCAACTTAAACACGTATTCAGTTTTAATGGAAAAAAGCATAGGTAACTCACACACCATACATTAAAACAAGCTGACATCCAGTTGCTTCATTTTCTACCAAATATTCAACTGCAACATAACATACTTTGTGACTTTAAGTTTTGTTGTTTGGGGTTTTTTTTGAAAAGGGGCTGTTCTGTGCTTTTAATTCTGTTTATGACCAAATGAAAAATTGATTCTTATTTAGCAGAACACATTCCCTACAAAGGAGTATGTTCAGAATGTGGATACATTTAGCATAACAAAGGAAGTTTAACATTATTGGCTTTACTCTGAGTAAATGAAAACAAAATTGTAATTCTGGAGAGAGAAAAATATTGCAATCTCACTTGTATTTTTCAACTCTTTCAGATTTTTATTTTTTTTCCAATATAATGCTTATGGGAACTCTACTCAGGACACTGTTTTAATTCTGCACACACATACCTCTGAATATAAAACCTTTACCTGTAAGCACATCTTGAGCAACACTGCTGGTTTTGTCCAAGAAAAACACTTACTGTGGGTTAGCCATTATGATTTAGCCATGTCATACGCTTTATTATATACAGACCCCCGAATTGCATTAGTTTGGTCTTAGCATGGAATAAAATGAAGTTAGATTGCCCCTACTGTTTTTAATGTTAAATTCCTTTCTGTGACTACTCTAACGGCATATTTAAGTACCTTTTCAAATCTGAAGAAATTTTCAGACTGAAAAAAAGAAAAATGTAACACTAACAAATTCCCCTTTCGAAGGTATTTCCTGTGGAAGCAAAGTAGCTCACAAACATTTATATTTTGCTGAAATACACTTTTAAACAAGAATAAATTTCTGGGATTATCAGGCTACTCTAATGTTACATTTTCACAATATAATATAATTTCAAAAATTTTTCTCTTACAAGTTGAAATATTTTTTGTACCATTTAACCTCTAAAATAAAAAGGTGAAAGAATAAGAAAACAATGCTGTTGAAATGAAACAGTTCTGTCCATTAACTTAAAAATCCTTTCTTACCAAAGCATTTCAAATTTCTCATTCCCAATTCAACTCAGAATAAAGCCTAAAAGTCAAAATCTCTCATTCGTGTATGCAACAGAATTTTCTTACTCTTGACAGCTGTAATCCCAGTGCAAATGTTTTTTAAGGGTTTGTGAACTTAAAAGAAGATAAATACATCCCAGGTGTCCACATATCATTTTCCTTCATTAAGAAAAGCAGTAGAGATCTGCTTAAGAGACTCACATTTTCAGTCCTGTTCTGTGGAAGAATAGGGGAAAGATCTCTGGCAGTAAGGTTTCTAACACAATTTCCAGATCAAAGAAATTTGGATGATCTTTGAAACTTTTGGGTAGCTTTGAAGTGTGACTGTCATTACTTCAGGTTTTCTATTTGCACATTCAGGACATTGTTCATTGCTGAAACTACATATAATAATATATAATTAAGGAATTAGAAATTAGCTGTTGCTTTTTAGTTGTGGCTGACAGAGATATTGATGTTTTACAGAAATAAATTAAATATCGTATGTATTCCACAGAAATACTGTAAGCACATAAACCCACAAAATAGTCTTCTTGACAAGCAGAGCTGTAAACACTTATTAAACTAAGATATAACATCACTTTTCCTGCTACAAAACTTGCTAGTTCTGATTAAGGCTATTTCTGATTAAGACTCATTGCATATTTTATTCCAGACTTAATCTGTTTCATAAGAGTTTAAGGGAACATGTTGTATGAATTCGCTAGAGACACACAAAATGCCTTTTCACGCTGAGTTAGTTTGAAGCAAACAATATCTGTGCCTCGGAAGCAAGTCTTGAAATAAGCATCTGTTTTCTGATGTGATCTCAAGGTGGCTTTACCTGTTGCTCTGTTTTATTCTGCATTATGAAAACATTCGACACAAATTAAAGAAAAATTATCTCCTGCTGCTTAGCAAGCTACACAGGTCATTGGTAGTTACCGTCACCTTTTCATAAACATTTAAGCAGTTTATGCCAGGGAAACCATGGTTGTGTGCCCTTGAAGCTGGTAGGCAGGACAGTCAGGGCCATGAGAGATGGACATCAGTCAAGTCAGTCAGTGGAACGAGACACAAATGTTCTCTGGATAAAATCAGTGTACAGGGAAAAGGAGAGCAGTCAGTTTTTGGGGGAGAGGTGGGCGTAATAGCAGAGCACAGAAGATCAGGTTTTGAGCTTGTTCTTCAAAAGGCTTTGCAGGAGTGAGAACTGAGATAGCTCTTCCAAGTGGGGAGCTGATCGGATAACAGAGATGAAAGAACTGACTTCACTAAGAGCAAAAGAGACACTGGAGGGAAAAAAAAAATGCTCCTAGTGGAGGAGAGAGTGCTGAAAGTGATAGTTGAAAGGGAAGGACTTCACAGAGGCGACCGGCAGGAAAGGAAGACCCAGCAACTGCAGCCTAACAACAGAGTGATAGCGGGGGCGGAAACTGCATAAGGGATGTGAGGAATCACGGCAAATGAGACATAGGAGACTGGGCAGCACAGTAAAAAAGAACTGAAGAGTCTGAAAGCTGAGGAGCAAAGAGAAAAAAAGATCTGAATACAAAGTGTTATCAAAGAGGCTGCCATCCGCTAAAATCATATGGCAGCTCTGACAAGCCCATGAGAAAACTTAGGATGTTAGAAAAACTGTGTATATTTATTATCCACAAGATATAATCTGTTTCATCGGAAGCTTGTCGTTGTTTATGAAAATAGCAATAATGTTTTTGGCCCTGAACCTTACATAATTGAAGGTGTCTTCTTTGCTCCTTAGGCAAAAGAATACACAAAAGAATTGCAAAATGCAGTGCGTGGAGAGGTATTTTCAACCCTGTAGAGCAATCATAATCCCAAATAAAATCAATGGGAAGGGCAGGACACGCCCTTTCTGTACTACACATCAAACATTGAGGTAACACCTTCCGTAATTAATTCAGTGAGACATAATTGCCTTGCCCAGTACAATGCAAGCAGGACTGAGGATGCCCAGGGGCTTCAAGCAGTGCTGAACCCAATGGCTGCTTCTTCCAGCAGGAACAGGTCCCTGGGACTGGCTGCAATTCACAGGGACTTCACCAGCCCCTGGATTGGGTCCCCAGCCACAGGGAGCTCCAGCTTGAGGAGAAAACTGAGATCAGAGGGACAGTGCAGATGGCAGAAAGCTTATGATGTCTCAATGCAGTAGAAAGTTTGTATAGAGGAAAAGGGGAAAAAGGGACAAAAAGAAACAAAACCTGCCCTCCAGTTTGTTAGCGCTCTGTTTTTCTTCAAATCTCAGCTAAAAGCCAATTTTTTCCTTCTCAGTTTTCTCTGTGTGGCAAATTCCTTCAGTTTTTCAGTTTTTCTAGATAGGTATATCAGTCTTTGCATTAAGTGGTTTCCTGGATACAGTCCGAAAAACCACTTATAATGAAAGGTTTTTTCATCTGAATGAATTTCACTTGAGAAGTTTAACTAGAATTAGCATACTTTTGTAATATACTTACATTGAATATATAGATTTCATATAAAGTTTAAAAGATTCAGAATACAAATCTTTTCTTCAATATGTTAAATATGTTTTATCTGATACAAATTTTTCAGTTCTTTCTGCTTCTTTGGACAGCCTGTGCTCTCAACTGAGATGACTTGGAGAAATGGGGTATATATTGAGTCAACTTTCTGAAACTGATGCATTGCCCCAGGGTGAGTGTTACTGTTACTGTGCACCTGATTTCCTCCTGTTATAATATAGCTACAGTTAGACCTACCTGGGAAACATCTATGCATATGATTTATGCATCTGCTTGCAATGAGATGACTCAGGTGTGTACTGATAACTATATACGCATTCACTAGGAACTTCAGTGACTTTGAAGATAAAGCCAGATTCTCCCAGACTCTTCAAAAACATTTAAAACCAATATGCCATAGGGAAATGATGGCTGATTTTTCACTAAGCCAGGAATTTTAGAATAGAATCATAGAATCACCTAGGTTGGAAGGGACCTTTAAGATCATCAAGTCCAACCATCAACCTAACACTGCCAAAACCACCACTGAACCATGTCCCTCAGCACCATGTCTACCTGTCTTTTAAATACCTCTTACCTTTTAAATACCTTACATTTTCCCTCATTCTGTTTTGCTAGTACGGTTGATAAGCATGGTAATAGAATATGCCATGACAGACAAAACCTTTTTGTGCTGATTCACAAATACCGTTAATGGCAGCTTCTTCTTCAGAGAATTCCCTCCCTAGGTTTACAATGACTGGGCATATAAAGATTCTGTTGTATTTTTAACCATCTTAAAGGGAAGATTAAACAGATACTTGAAAGAAGCAGTTGCTGCACACAAACATAGTCAAAGCCATTAGCCATTTTATACATCATTTGCGAAAAAGGATTTTAGACTATGCAAGAAATCAATTATTATATCCAGTACTGTTGTATGCTAATAAAAATACTATGCCACAGGAGATACAGGTATCCTAGTTTTAATTATTTGAGCCTCAAAGATAGTATAATGTAAGTTATAATGCATATGATCACAAAACTAATTCCATTTTTTATATTTGCAAGGAAGCCCAGTCCCACACCTAGGGACCCTTCTGTAAGTCAGAGGAAAAAACTGGACTACTCAGAACTGAGAGGAAGGAGGCCACCTATCAAACAATTTTCCTGACTCCCTGTTGAAATCAAGCAGCGTTGAGGAGGAGCTGGTTCAGACTAAATGTTGAGGGAACAACCTGGCATATACAATCAGGGAGTATGACTTCAGAAAAGGACTTGGAATGAGAAAACTTCGGGTTAACTTAAGGTCGGGACATAATTCATGTGAATAACAAAAAAAACATTGTTAAAATATTGGTAGATATGGCACAGAGAAATCATGGAGATCAAGTTGTTCCATAAGAAAACATATTTGGAAGAATATAATGAGAGAAAATGAAAGCAAAACATTTAATTCTGGTGATTACTAAACTCTACCAACATAGGTTGCTTCGATGTTTCTCCTCAACTTCCTTGCTTCCATGAGGACTGGACTTTCTGTTCCAGTTGTTGAAAATTTCAGAACAGCCTTCAGAAGTTTCAGTCAGAGCTTGTATTAATCTAAGTTTCATACAAGTAAGGAAAATCAGGCTTTGGCACTGAACAGTGTCTATTAGGGAGAAGAAGGGGGTAGAGTTTAGAGGAGTGTTTATCATATGTTTGCTAATGCAAGCTTCCTTCACCTTCAGAAAATTCTTGTGTTGGCCAGTGTCAGAGACAAAACACCGAGGCAAATGGGCAATGCATATCATATCCTTCATTACTGACAATTTTCCAACTGCTGTCAACAAATTAACATTAGAATTGGACAAATGTTTCTATAAATAAACTTGATGAACACAGAGTTTGTCACGGTGTAAATAAAATGTCTTCACAGATATGTAGCTTAAGTCATAAATTACTACAAGTAATGGTGAAAGTGTTTTAGCAATATTCTAGTTATATGAAGAATATACCATTATTCTAGTCTCTCCTTTTGTCTCAACTGTTGTGGAGCGTCTCTGACAGATGACTGACTTTCACTAGAGCTGTTTGCATTTCAATTGCCACATCAAGATGAAGCTAGAGCAGAAAAAAATTATAATGGTTTTTGCAAATGCTAGCTCCTAAAAATATCCGATGAGAATATGTCAGATACTTTAATGAACACAAAATGGCTGCATCCATTTTTTTGAGATCTTCGTGGATCTTAGAAGCTTTGAGTTTATTTATCAACACGGCAACTTATACATGATATTTAATAGTAAGCATGGAAAGCAAGTTTCCAATTCATG
This sequence comes from Chionis minor, assembly GCA_013398295.1. Classification (NCBI taxonomy): domain Eukaryota; kingdom Metazoa; phylum Chordata; class Aves; order Charadriiformes; family Chionidae; genus Chionis; species Chionis minor. Next base: position 535,086 of record VZSF01008715.1, read on the forward strand.
ATTCACACTGGAAATCTAAGAATTATGCTCAACCATCTAACAAGCAAACAAACAAAAGTATACTAGGTGACACATTTCCAAGATGAACAGCACAAATTTTGAATAATGAATGCTTGCAGTAAACTTCTAACAGACAATCTTCAGAGCAAAAATTGCTCAGAGAAATAGTGTAGTGAATAATGAATACCTCAGAAAAAATAACGACCCAATATGGACAAATTTTGCACCCAAAAAGAGATAAAATAAGATAAATAAATAGATGATTTGTTGTGAACTATTCGCCTAGCTGTGCTCCTGCTTATACAAAAGGACATATTTTCCTCTCAGTTCTCCCACTATAAGTCTTGAATTACTTCCTTGATTATATCCATTCTATTTCACAAATATACCCAGGCAGAGACTTCTAGGTTACGTGGCACCAGTGTCCCTGAGAGACTAGTCCTGAATTAGTCAAAACCAGTTTAAACTGACTGAGATTTGGATTGTATTTCTCTCTCACTGTCTATACTGAGGTTCTGACTCGGCACCACTAATGTTACTGATTTAAACTTTGCTATCTATGTAAAGTGCAAAACTATTCATATATTCATAGAACTGACAGTTGGAAAAAACTGTTAGATCACCTAATAGGTTCTCCTGTATGAAAAGGACCATAAGATTTGCCACTTACTCCTCTGTGGAGTTTAGGACTTCATAAATAAACTCACTGATATGTGTTTTATATTTTAATACAATCATTAAAGGAGGAAAAATTGAAGGGAAAAAACCTGAGACTTTAAATAGTTATCCTACATCTCAGAGTTTACAGAGTCTAAATAGTTACCCTAGGTCCCAGAATTTATCACAGAGCAGAATTGGGAACACCTTCCATTTTTTACTGTAGTCATTAAACTATATCCTTCACCAGACTTGCAAAAATCAGAGCAATGTATCCCCTTGCAATTTCACATTTAACACTGCTGAAGTCTTCTTGTTTCAAACCACAGAAAGTCACTTCAACTGTTAACATCCCTACCTTGCAATTACCTGAAAAAGGGGATAAGAGGAAAGAACATTTTCAAAACTATGAGTTTGGGTTCAAAAAAGGTTGGGGCTTAGGAAAAGGAGAAAATGTAGAAGAGATGTATATATTGCACACGAACTTCCTGAAAATTCAGCTGTATGATTTTAACTTCTTGTTACATTGTAAGTAGTACTGTTGTATAATGTGATAACCGTGCACGTGAGACTCGGAGAATGCTTGCGTTGTCAGTGAAGGGTGTTTAAAAACACAGCGTGCAGTGCTATAAAGGTTTATGTTGTGAAAGTATTTATATATTAATAACACTTCAATTGCAGGGTATCTACGATGTGAATGGTGCTATTATAAAGTGATGGATTTTCTAGAATGCCACTAAAAGAGAAATTCAGTGCTGACCCAAGGGGACAGATGAGACAAACAGGTACAATATCTGCCACTTTCCAATCATCTCTGTTTTCGCATCAAAAGATACTATCATGACTCTTTCCTCCACTGCACACATCTAGAAAACCAACATCATACACGTGCATTCAGGTGATTCAGCTCTCAGCCAGCTTGCCTTCTGTAAATCGTCTCTCTATTTTTTTATGTATTGTTAGTGCTAAACTAAATATAAAGTCTGGTATTAGAGAGCCAAGTTATTTTGTGCACAAAAAAATTGCTTTGGAAAAATATTAACCATTTGGGTGCTTTTCATGAATTAGTGATTGATACAGTGCTAATCTAAACAAACACATTCATCTTGTCCTGCTCTTGCGTTTATTAGCCGCTTATGTGGTATACTGACACTTTGCTCCATATGAGGACGATTAGCTTGTGTCAATGCCTTGCAAGCAACAAGCAGCTTGCAAGTCCAGAAACCATATGGTCTAACTGAAATCAAATTTGTCAGATAAGAAAATATTAACACAGGCTTATAGCAAGGCTTATATTGTCTTTTTTCCATGTGTTCTCTGTGAAGGCTTCCAGTACACTTCCTCTTTCAAAAACGATTGCACAGTGCACTGTGCCACTGGCTAACCTTAGCCAGCTTGAGGATTTCTTGTTATCTACAAAAGATACTTGTTTTTAGAATTTACTAACTTCAGCTCACTGAGTAGTTGTCAGAATGAACCTGGAGGCATTGCCTCGGCTCTTCCAGCCTTATTCTTGTTGGATAATGCTTTAATCTGAAATGGTTCCATTATAACCAGAACAGAGTAATATGAGTAAAGTGGCAAAAGGAGATCCTGTGCTAAAGAGCTCTTAGAGTTCTGGGATGTCTGACCACACAGCAAGCAAGCAAGAACACAAAGATATGGATTTGTCAAGGAAATGTATAACATGATACCAAAACACATTTAACATCACTTATTCTGCATCATTTTAGTTGGTGGATATCTTAATGTACTGAACCATCACTTACTCATTTTGCTGTCTTGTGGCAACAGTAAGTGGTGAAACTGTTACCCAAGAAATCTTTGTATGTCTCATAATCAGCATTTGCATAATTTACAGACCTTACAGCATAACTGCCTTTTGTAAATTATTAAAACAGAAAATTTTTTTTTCTTCATTTTGGTAAAACTTCTGATCATCCTAGTGAAAGTGATACCCCTATTTTATGTTGAGTGTGAGATAAGAAGTACATGAAAGTAACTGATTTATTTCTTAGATATTTATACTTTATTTGGAGAAGTATGATGGAGAAGTTTATGCAGAAGTTTATCTGCATAATTAGAAATCATTCTAGGAGAAGACATTAAATCCTTTTCATAAATGTAATGGTCAGGAGATACAGTTTGATTTCCACTTCATCTCATGTAATTTATATTGGCTATGTTAGAGAATATCTGTACAGCTCAGCACCTGAGAAAGGCTTGCCCATCTTATTTAATGGACGGCACAGGTCTCTCCAGTAATTAGCTTTTTTCCTGAATATCTTTCCCTATAGCAATCTTTCATGATTACTGTCAGGTTGATGTAGAAAAGTTAGCAACGTCCCTGAGTGCTATGACTGTCACAGCAGCTCCGTAGGTTGTTCATTTGTAAAAAACCCACATAATGTTATGATGGTTTTCTTCCCCTCTAATGAAACTACCCTGACGTGATAAATTGTTTCAACAATGCAGTACTGATATTCTCTTTGCACAATGGAGATAAAAACTGTATACTGTTTTGTGTCATTAATATTGCTAGGATTAATTTTGCTTCTTTGGATGGTTTTTTTACTCTTTGTGTTCGCAAACCTGTTGTCTCCTTTTCAAAACTGGTTTTCCTTCTTTCTGCTTTTATTTTTCGTGCATATTGAGAAAAACATAGATATAAAATAAAAGTTAAGCTAATCACCATTTTAGATCATTATATTTTAAGTGCCAAACTGAGAATGAAAATACCAGGCTTCCATGAAAGACTTTGTTGCCAGTCATCCTCAGTTCACTCAGGAAGGTGTTCTCTTTTGAATAACTTCAGCCTTTTTATAAAGGATAAAGCATTTCATCTGGACAAACGTGCAACCTTTCTGATAGTTGGAATTGGTGGTTTGGGGTTTTTTCCATAGATAGACTAAACCCAACCAAATCGTGCAGGATATTTTCATTGTTATTTCCCTGTGTTCCTAGTATTTCCAGTGAATGTTCCTCCTTTAGGAATGTCTCATGTTTAAAATATTTAATAAGTGCTCCTTCCCAGTATGCAGGACAGTTTTTGCATTGCTTGTGTATTTTTTAACCATTTCTTAGTATAAAATTACTCTGCTCCCTTAATAAAACTTTTTAGATTGCATTTCTATTCTGCAAACCTTCTCTAGGTTGCACACATTTAGTACTCTCAATTTTCTTTCCATACTAATCCATTCCTAACCTTCAGAAGTGGATTGTCTAAAACAAATACAAGAAGTAAAATGTCAAGTACTTTTCTTGTTGTTTTGCTTAGAGTTGTCAGGACTCAGCAGCATTTGGAAAGTTCTCTGCAAAACTGTCCAGCAAACAAGTGACTCTAACTGCTATTTTTACTTAGTGGATTTACTTTTTTTATTCATGTTAAAATTTAATGGTAAATGTCAAACTGTTAGACAAATACACAACTTTGGCCTTCTAAAGGCAGAATTGATCTTAAATGCGAGAGCAGATTTTTCATGATGGAATGTTTTTTTCTTTGTTGGTCAGGACTCCCTAATGCACTGAGCCATGTTTGACATCCTGGAGCCAGGAACAACTCTGTCTGTTGGGGAAATCTGGATATATACTAACTGAAAACAGAAAGGTACATATGCAGTAGACTGAGCGTAAATTGTGAATGTGTGTGTGTCTCCGCATGCACAACTGTGGGTCGGTGGCTGTGACTATGAAAGGGCTAAAAAAGAGAGTACAAGAGATCGGAAGTAACCCCAATATCTGGATCACCATGAAGGATGAAACATAAAGGACCTTATTACATTTTTGTACTCTGGCATTACTCTAATATATATATATATTACCATACTGTTTGTTTAGATTTCAAGTATAGCTCTTTTGCTTTTGAATGAAAAGCCGTTTTTTTGAAATTTCTTAATCTAAAACTTTATTATAAGTTAGTATAGAGTATAGAGTTATATACTTAAGTTCATAGTTTGTTCTCTTTGAATGGCTTTTAAGGAGTAAAAGTTATTAGGGCAAACCAGAGTAATGAAAATTATTTTTTAAACTGTCTTAGCCTAAATATATCAGATGAGAACTGATAAATTCCCAAGAAACGGGGGCAAAGGTACCACATTTCAGAACAGAGGCTTTCCTTACAACTCTATCATTTTCTGAGCAGAGAGGAAACATACCTGGAAAAAATTGTGCATATGAGATCTTCCTTACTATAGTTTAGAAAACGGATCTTACCAGGACCTACCAAGCAATAGATAACAACTGTTCTGGGATGGTGACTGAGCTCTGCAGCCCGCGTTTCCCTCCCCAGGAGAAGAACGGCAGGAGTCAAGCCAGTATCTAGAAGAAAAAAGTAAAAAGAGAGAAAATAATGCCAAGTTAATCACCATGGGAATGAGAGACACAGGTAGAAAATGGAGGAAAGCCTAGATTTCAGTCATTTAGCAGCTTTAACACTTTACCATGAGAGCTACTACTGAACACCATCAAGCAACTTGTGAAAACAAGCAACCCTTCCCATCCCTCCTCCCACAAACACTCCTTTCCTTTCTTTTTCCCAGCCTTTTTTTGTCTTGCCCATTTAGTTTAAGAATTCTTTTGAAACAGATCTGTCCTTCAATAACTGGCTGTAGAAAGCCTGATGTGACAGCAGGATGATCTGAGTGAGGGATATTGCAGTACACATAATAACAACAGGTAACATAAAATTAACCTCCTTCAAGGCCAGGCTGGATGGGGCTTTGAGCGACCTGGTCTAGTGAGAGGTGTCCCTGCCCACGGCAGGGGGCTGGAACCAGGTTATCTTTGAGGTCCTTTCCAAAGCAAACCATTCTATGATTGTATGATAGCTGTCCAATGGCAGAGGGATGCTCATGTCATGACTTTTTACCTCTCATAAATTAATCCAGGATATAACTGAGGAACACTCAGTGAAAAAGTTATGTGCTTGGGATTCTTGAGGTCAGGCATATCGTGTTCTTTCATCTGACAGGCGTTTGGCTCCAATACGTGCATTAGGAAAAGTAAGGGTCCATGGAAGAGATGGCAAATGGGATTGTTTCCTTATTTTGTTGTGCTTTCATGTTTCACTGAACATGGGCATTGCATGGTTTCACTAATAGCACTTAAGCGCTATATTAATTATGAAACAGCTGCTCATTATGCTAATGAGGAAAGTAGTCATGACTCCTTTTTTAAAACCAACTGTAATTTTCTTCTGTTGATACAAAAGCCATTGGTAAGGAGTAGTGAAGAGACCTGACTTGACAGATTCCTGTCAAACTGACCATGGGTTCAAGCCTAAGAAAGCACCTTAGGTCAGTTCCCTTTTTACGATGTTTTCTTTAATTTTTAGAAGCGAGTAAATTTAATTATACTTTGTATTAGTCATTAGAAAAGTTCTCAGTAATCCCTTTTGTGTCATTCCTTGTGCAAACTGTGGGATGAATGGAGAAGGGCCACATTTACAGTTGTTCTCTTTGGCATCCTTGGGAGCAGACAAATCCATGTTTAACATCCTTACCTTATCGGGAAGAGAGACTTTGCATTTCCTGTGCCAGCTGCACAGGTTTCCTTGGCTGTGGAAAGTAAGAAATGCCACAGAAATGCTAACCATATGCTAGATATGAGCATTATACACTATTCTTCCCTGTTTGCTTTTTAATCCCGTGCAGGAGATTGGTGAAAGTTCAGGGTATTTCAAGAAGTTGATCTCTTTATGAAAAGCCTGGAAATGCAGGTAGTGGTTCCAGGCAATTTTCGAATACGTATGCTAGTCTCTTTGTATTGAACACCAAAAATATTTTAAGCAGCACTTGGGATAGTATGAATGAATTTTAAACAAAACTAGCCCATTGCATTTCTAGTATTGACTTCCTCACTGTGTGCCTGAGACCTGTGAGTGTACTAGTTTCTCTTTATTGCTTCATTCTTGAGAAAAAAAAATAAAAATCTGGTTGTCAGTCATCAGCATTTGGAAATTTAAACTACCACAACAAAATATGAGCGTATGTGAGCTACAGTTTACATAACAGAAGAGTATGCAGCGCACACAACCAATGAAGCTGTCTTGGCTGTACATGATGTCATGGTACAACTCACTAGTTCTACCCTTGAAAATCCTCAGCGCACAGAACTAAAAACAATTTTTTCATCCCCACACCTAACTTACTCAAATATTATTTCTTAAGATGTAGCTATTAAAAATATAATACTATACCAAGTACTCAAAATTGCAATGTCCATAAATCACATGACAGGGAAATCACAGCTTTTCTTCATTCACTTTCCCTGCTTATTTATCCTGTGTGTAAGTGGCAAATACATGACTTGTTCCACTGGATTGCATCCAGGACTCTGACAGAACAAAGGAAAGCTGTGAGGAGTTCTCGTTTGTTAGGATTTTTATTTATTTTTTAAGTCTGTTTTCAAGGATCACAGTAAGATTCTAAGAGCTGTAACTCAAAGAAATTGCTAGAGGTAGCTCTAATAGGTTGTTTGGGTTTATAGACACTGGAAATTCTGATTTTCCACATGAGTAAAGTGACAGTAAAATTCCAGACTTAAGCTTTCTATAAATAAATAAAAATCTATTTCCTTTATGTTTGCATTCTACATACAGAATGCTGTATTTATTTAGCTAATATCACCATTTTTCTTTTAGAATTAGATATTCATCTCACATTCTGGCTCTTGTAAGTGATCAATAAATTTGTGGTGAGTTTGCATAAGTATTTTTTTCAAATGAATCAAGCCCTTAACTGAGATACTTTAATTGCTATAATTTGAATAACTAATTCCAAGTTCTGAAACTGAATTTAAGGTAGTATGTGATTAACTGCTGTTAATGAAGCCATTACCTGATTAACATTTTATGCTTGGAACTGATTATCTCTAAATGTAAATCAAATTGATTTTAATTTTTCTCCTGGATTTACAGTATATTTTTAAAATGTTCTGCAACTACTGCTATCCAACATAATTTAATATTTTTATTTGGCTGGCAATTCTATAGGGTTATATGTCTAATATGAACACAGAAAAGTTCTGCTCCAAACAAGTAGAGTCTCTATTCACATGTAAAATTTTTCAAAAAACTTACCCAGAAAGAAAATTAAACTTAATTTCAATGAAATGGGAGTTAGCCACATTGCTAACAGCTATTTACACTGCTTCACACAAACTATACCAAAATGCAACAAAGATCCCAGTGGTGCTATACAAAATTCTTCATGAAGGAAGTTTATGATGTTGCAGGATTCATTTGTTTAGTTTAAACAACTGCTGGTTTATTTTCATGATTTCTAGACTATTTTTTAGTTCTAATGTAAAGAATGTTGAGATATAAAAATGATGCAGCTGTGCACAGAACCCTGACGATTTTGGAACTAGAGGGATCATTACCCAATAAAATGTAAAAAATTATTCATAGAATCATAGAACGGTTAGAGCTGGAAAGGACTTTAAAGATCACCTGGTTCCAGCCCCCTGCCGTGGGCAGGGACACCTCCCACTAGACCAGGTCGCTCAAAGCCCCATCCAGCCTGGCCTTGAAGGAGGTTAATTTTATGTTACCTGTTGTTATTATGTGTACTGCAATATCCCTCACTCAGATCATCCTGCTGTCACATCAGGCTTTCTACAGCCAGTTATTGAAGGACAGATCTGTTTCAAAAGAATTCTTAAACTAAATGGGCAAGACAAAAAAAGGCTGGGAAAAAGAAAGGAAAGGAGTGTTTGTGGGAGGAGGGATGGGAAGGGTTGCTTGTTTTCACAAGTTGCTTGATGGTGTTCAGTAGTAGCTCTCATGGTAAAGTGTTAAAGCTGCTAAATGACTGAAATCTAGGCTTTCCTCCATTTTCTACCTGTGTCTCTCATTCCCATGGTGATTAACTTGGCATTATTTTCTCTCTTTTTACTTTTTTCTTCTAGATACTGGTGGTGCCATTACTGGCTTGACTCCTGCCGTTCTTCTCCTGGGGAGAGAAGTGGCACCTTGAACTCTTTCAGGGATGGGGAATCCACAGCTCCTCTGGGCAAACTGTGCCAGTATTTCACCACCCTCAGAGTGAAAATTTTCTTCCTGAGATCTAATGTAAATCTACCCTCTTCCAGTTTGAAGCCATCACCCCTCATCCTATCACTAAACTCCCCAATAAAACGTCCCTCTCCAGCTTTCTTGCAGGCCCCCTTCAGATACTGGAAGGCTGCTATAAGGTCTCCCCGGAGCCTTCTCTTCTCCAGGCTGAACAACCCCAACTCTCTCAGCCTGTCCTCATAGCAGAGGTGCTCCAGCCCTCTGAACATCTTTGTGGTGCTTCTCTGGACTTGCTCCAAGAGATCCATGTCTTTCCTGTGCTGAGGGCTCCAGAGCTGGACACAGTACTCCAGGTGGGGCCTCGCAAGCATAGAGTAGAGGGGCAGAATCCCCTCCCTCGCCCTGCTGGCCACGCTGCTTTTGATGCACGAACGCTGTGTGCGCAGCGGATGGTATCATCTTGCTCAAGCATTCCTAGTCATCTTGAACAGCTGTCTCTTGGGCTGCGCTGATGCAACCAAAGGGAAACAAGTAAAGCTCATAAGTAGACAGAATCTGTTAGCTTCCTAAGAAACCCAGCTGAAATGCTGATGGATGCTAGGACACTTTTATACCATTTTTGCATCTGTCTTTTTAGATCCCTGGTTAGAAAATTAATAAGTGTCTCTCTTAATAAGTATTAAAATAAAAGCTGCCCCATTAAAAGGCCTGAGATAGGTCTGAACCCAGTCTGTGCCACTTTAAGAAAGGTTTTTTAGGGCTTGGATGAGATGTTTTTTTAAGATATAGGAAGACTCCAAAGCACAGAGCTTTGTGGATTTGGGGCTTCTAGCTTACTTTAAGGAGTTTTCTTCTTTTGTAAATAGACGAATGGAGAGAACTTGAGTTTGCCTTGTTAGTCTAAGAAGTACTTTCATTCCCATCATAAGAAAAGGTTTAGAAATTCGGTTTGCTCCTGGTAGGAATTTCCAGGTGTGGGAAACCTCTTCTTTCAGCACCGTGGGCCAGACATTAGAAATAATCCAGGGCTTAAATAATCAGATGGATATGTGGATTTTGAGCCAGGCATAATCACAATTCTTAGATATTCCTGAAAAATACAGACCTGAATTTTTAGCTATCAGCTGTTTAAATACATTTTGAGAAGCTAGCTGTCCTGGTTCCAGCAGGGACAGGGTTAATATCTGGCCCAGCACAGGTATTCCACACCACGTGACCCATTCCCAGTATTTAGGGGGAGCTGGCCGGGAGGGGACTTCCCAGTGTGGGAGCAGGCGGGGACGGTCCGGGTCCGGTCGGTGCGCGTCGGTACGGTACCCCTATTTATACATTCCTCTGCCAGTGCTATTGTTGTTTTGTCGATTTTTCTTTGTTGTTCTGTTAAATTGCCTTTATCTCAGCCCACGAGTTTTTGCCTTTTTATTCCAATTTTCCCTCGCCGCTGCGAGGTTTGGGTGAGCGGCCGCGTGGTTCTTTGTGCCGGCTGAGGCCAAACCACGACACTAGCACTGACAAAGAGCTTTAGAACATGCACTACTTTTCAAGAAGATGAAGAAGTTTTGTTCTTGATTTAACTGTTTAAAGAATTCAAACCTGGGAAAGTCACAGCACTCCTAGATTTCACAGTCTGGTGAATTAATAAGTGCTTTGAATTGCCTTAATTGCTTAAAACAGACATACCAAGATCTTACTGTAGTCTGCTTCTTTAATATTTGTTACCGCAACATTATTCAGACATCAAAAAAGTCTCATTTTATTACATGTACAAAAATTACTACAAATTGCTATAATTACCATACTTCAGTATTACAATATTCAAATTATGAAGAAAAGACCAAAAACTGTAAGAGCAAAAAAGGAATACGTCTTATTTGTGTTTCTATAATGTATAAATTACCTAAAAAGCTTTGACAAACTATAATTAAACTGACTTGAGACATATTTATTTCTAATTTGGTTTTTGTCTAATACAGTTGTGAAATAATTGCCATGTGAGTGGCCATTGTAAATCTGAATCCTTCCTTTAAACAACATAAAGGTGTAAGAGAATCCGCTGCTCTTGTAGACCGTGGAAAAAGACTATAGGCCTTTGTATTTCATCCTATACATCACTTGTCATTGCACATTATCTCCCAGTAACAGCTGGTGACAGAGACATTGTGCCTCTAGGAAAGTTCTCTTTTCTCTCTTCCATCTGTTTCAGTCCATTTACCTCAGAGATAAAGCTCTGTTTTGGTTGCTGTCTTCACAACATCTTGTCCAGATCATAATTTAAATCCCTTCTGTTTGGGATACAGATCATGTATTTATTTTTTTTATTTATTTAAAAATAGCTGAAAATTATGGTTCCTGCAGTTCCAGAATTCCATGCAACAGAGGATTTCAGGTTACTGTCTTCTTGAGAGGGGAGGGATTGAGAAAGTTTATATTTCTCTTTTGGTATCACTCCTTGTCCTAAATAAAGATTTGTCCAGACATACAAATTCTCTGTTAAATTACTTTGCTTCCTGTACAGCAAGTATTGTTTTACATTGAGTTCCAGGTCAAAAATTTTATGGGCCATTAGAAAGAAGCACTTCTTTCTTGTATCTTTATAAGGGGCAAACTTCCTTCAGTCTTTTTGGGTGTACCTTAATAGTGGTGATCTAGCTGTTGCTAACTGCAGTCTACAATTGTTGCATTTCTGAGGATGATTCATTTACTGACTCTCTTATTTTTATTTCCCTGTATTTTGAACACCTTTGAGAGGTTTAAATATCATTTTTGTTCTTCTAAATATCACACTACCATCCATCTGCGGGATGATTTCTCTAAAATTGTACTATTGACTTTTTGTCAGTATTCAATATTGGATACACCTTGCTTGCTTTGTTAATGTTAGCATAAAAAATCAATACTCATATTGACATTGCTAAGGTTCTGAGAGTTTTTAAGAAAATGCATATTTAGTGAATTTTGTACTTTACATCTTAGAGAAATCTTGTGAGCTTCTGACTTGGCCCGACACTGGTTTAGGCTTCAGTTATTTCTTTTCCACTGTTTCTGAGGTTTTTTTGTTTGATGCCTTCGGTTTTTGCATGTACTGAAATACCCATTGGATTCCCAGAAAGCAAGAGACAGGAGTAAATAAGTTCTTATACTACTTACAAACTTAAAAAACACAATACAAGTGGAGGTAGGTGGAAAATTGAAGAGCATTTACAATATGCAGAAAGTTTTTCCTGACATATTTTCCTGTTGCTTGACATTTTGGAGGCAGTGAGAGTATTCTTTTTAACAAATGGAAAATATTTCCCTCCACTTTTCCTCTAAGTAGTTTTTGACTCTCTAAATATAAGAATGCCACTGTTCTTACTGCTATTGAGCAATGATAAATCTTAACTTCATTGGAAGCAGGACAAGATACCAAACAAAGACAGTTTTGTACCCAGCAATCAATTTTTCAGAAAGCTGAAATTGAAAAAAATATCAGTCTCCTAAAAACCAAGAAAAGTTGCTACAACAGTACCTGCAATAAATGTCATAATTTCCAAATTCTAACTTAGCAAATTGAGTGTGCTTTATAAATGTGTCATTAAATGACAGAAGCTGCTATTTGTCTCACTATCCTGGACAGGATAGATTATAGATGAGAAAGAATATGAAAGTTTTGCCTCAGAACACATTTATTTATTCAAAACGTTGTTCTCTGGGGGTGGCCTCATGAGAGCAGTCTCATTTTTGTTAACAACCTAATGGGACACCACTCATGCAATGCTTAGTGCACTTAGGAACACTGAATCCTCAGTTCCTGGGAACAAAGACAGGCATTTTCAGGCACGTTTTAAAATTTATTTTATTCTGACAAGTCTCTGGTTGAAACATTTCTTAAGTCTAAACACTAGGAGCATTAAAGATCAGAAATAATTTTCCCTTTTAACTGATGGCAACTGAAGTCTGGATGTTTCACCTTAAAGACTCTCAAGCAGTGATTATTAGTGAACAAAAAGAGTATATTTACTTCACGAGACTTTGAAGCCAAATCTCAACCAAAAACGTTTTACAGTTTGTCTCACTTCAGTCAGCAGAATTTTGTGCATTTCTAGTAATGGCTGATAAACGAGAAGTATTTGGTGGTTTGGGGTAGGCATATAGGTGAGATGTAGTGTGAATTCTGGTGAAGCACATCTGCAGTTACTGCTAAAAGGACTAGGGAGGTATTTAGATGAGTTGTTAGTAATTTTTAAATGAGTTCACAGAGAAGAAAAACAAATCTGCTGGAAGAAAGGTGCAAGAAACTGTTTCCGTCTATCCTCAGGTGAAGTAAAGGAAAGTGAGGCTGGGCAGACTGAAATATGGCAGACAGTGATACTCTTCCTAACTTGGCATTCTCCCAAATGATTTAGAACAGATAAGAATATGGTTAAAGACAAGACCATTATGTAAATACCCACATCAAACCATGCTGGCATCCTTGGTGGAAGTTAAAATATGGCTGATATGAACAGCTTTGTGCAGATAATCCTTCTGAAATTTTGTATGATACATGATTTAGTGCTCTGGGATGGTCTGACGAAACCTAATCATCAGCCCAATGCCAATAAACATAGAAGAGGTTAATAAATCACTAACTGAAAGATACAAACTGATTGTCAGTAAGAAAACGTAATCAAAAGAAAATATTTCTGTCAATCAGTACTACTACAAGCTCAATAAGCAACAGCAATCATTCCAGAGCAAGACGAAAGACTGGGTTCGTTCAATCCATTAAGTGGGTTACATATCAGAAAGGAAGAACTGCAAACTATGTTTTCAAGGATACATCTCTCCCAAATTAGTAGCCTGCCTCTTCAGACACTAATATTTCTTGGGGTAATGGTGGTGTTGACTATACCGTCATAAAGAGACTTGAGTCATCGAAAACCTAAGCATTGTGAAAAAAGTGCAGGAAACATACTGTACATACCGGAAAGTTGTGAGCTGTTTCTAGAGCAGTGCTGCATCTGAGGTTATCCTGGGATGTACAAGGGGAGCAGGGAATATAAATAGGATATTAACTTTCACACATAGCATTGTGAAGACATGCTATAATGCTGTACTTAGTTTGGGTTTTCACAGCTGTAAAAAAAAGTTGGGTGTAGAGCAGTTTCATAGAAAAAAAGAGGAAAAAAAAAAACAGGAAGACTACAGAAAAAATAAACAGTAAAATATTCTTTCTGTTTAGCCAGCATTTGAAAAAGGGAAGGGAAGGGGGAAAAAAAGGTTTAACTATCTCTAATAACACATTAAATGTTAATGGACATTTAATATTACTGAGAAAAGCATACAGCTGGCATGTGAAGCCAGACAAAATCAAACTGGAAATACATGATCTTCTTAGCAATGACAGTGATTAACCAGGCATGGATTTATCAGAAAGTCTTCTCCACTCCCTCCTTTGTGTTAGCACAGTGAGGTAAAGCATTAAAAATACAGCTGCAGCTGAAGAGCTGCACAGCCCTTCCTCCCCACCACTGCTGCAACTTCTTCCACGTCTAACCAGTGGAACAAAACAAGATTAGATGCTTTGCTGGAACATCTTCCTAGAAAACGTGTTTTATCCAAGTTATGTTTTAGTCAAGTTCAGGTTATGGATGTTCAACAGAGAAGTAGCAAAGTGTGACTTAAGGGCCTGTGATATGCAATAACTCAGAAGAGATAACCTTGAGCATCGGGAACTTGTGAAGATAATTTGTCTGCTCCTGTCAGGTTTCAAATACTTTTCAGTTACCGAACAGGTTTCTGTTCTTCAGAAAGTTATGATGTGTTTCATACAACTTTTTACTCCTGTAGACTTGCCAGTGTTTCAAGCTGTTGTTAGTCCTTATGGCTTGTAGTACCTTTCTGAAGGTCATCAAGTCTTTATTTACCCTGGAGTCCCTGCAATACAGGAGAGACAGTCTCCTCCACAGGTATCTTGCTCTATGTGCAAAACATTAACCCGATAAAATAACCAAGGAGAGGTTTTGTATCTCCAGGAAGGGTGTACAGCTGCCTGTTTGCCCAGCATCCACCCCCAAGTAGTCTCTTCAGTTTAACCCATGGGAACATTTTGCTCTATTGAATGATTCACCCTCAATTTCAAAGCATTTTTTTAAACAAACAAACAAACAATCAAAATAGCTTTCAGAGGCACAAGGAGAAGAAAAATTTATATATTTACTGGTTTCTCTGTGATTTCAGTTTCACATGTCTGACTGCTTTCTAAAGATGTAAGAAATCTAGGCTTCTAAAAGTTACATTTACAATACTTTTTCAAAATAAATCCATGACAGATTTCAATTATTCGTATTAGAACACAGAGATTAAAAAAAGAGCAATCTGTTTATATGAATTAAGAACACTTAGGCTCAGTTCTGTGTTTCTGCTATGGAGATTGCAGTCATCTCTTCAGTGCCAACACATAAAAAAGACTAATTTCTGCAACTTCAAACATATACCAACCATTTACATTGGAGTTTGCAACTCCTAGCACAGTGACCTTGAAGATGCAATTGTGACCTGATGCTTTTAACTGGAATTGGGCTTTAAATCAGGTACTAGTCATGTGACTACATAAAGAGTAGGTTTCTGGAAGGCGAATGTGTTGTGCTTGAAGTGCATTTTGTAGGCACAAATTTTGCAGGCTTCATGCATCTAGGAAATGAATCATGAATAAATGCTTACTTCTAAAAATAAGACTTTAATCTTGACATGCTTTGGAGAGTAACATCAAGAAGTCTATTGTAGAAGATGATGACGAGGTATAGGAAGCTTGTTTTGCTGGAGAAGCTCTACCTTGCGGTGTGGTTTCAGTCTGCAGTGAAGTCATGTCAGCTTTAGTTAAGTGGTCTTGAAGTTTAGTATCAGTCTAGCTGCAGTAGTATAAAGCTACTGAAAGGTGATAAAATACATGAAAAACCTTCCTGTATCCCCTTTAGGATGGAGTTAAGTAGTCTAGGTCTCCTCAGCTTGGGAAGGAGCCAACAAAAGGGATGGAGAATGGGTGTCAGATGATTCTCGCTCTTACGATACAACTGCCTTGTTGTATTAGCAAGCCCTAGACTTAAAAGTGGTAGAATCTTTTCTCACAATTTACATTAAACCGAGAAACTCTCTGTTGTAGTATGATGTGTGCTAAAATCAGAAAACCACTGGAAGATTGACCCATCAAGGAATGTTAAACACAAAACAGTCTGGATGCAGCAGTACAGGAAGTTCTAAAACTTTCTGCAGAGGAGTGTTAAAGAAGAGATCAGTCTGTACCTGCAGTGTTTCTTGAACCCCTTTCTTGGATATCCGCATCTGGCCACTGTTGGAGTCAAAAAACATGAAATAATTTTGGGTAAAAAGATTTGGCCCAACCGTAACATCCTCATGTCTGTTATTTATCTGGCTTCCTGAGCCCACAGACTAGCTTCAGAATTATACATTGAACTACCAGCTGCAGTAGCTTTCTGAAAGTATAA
Source organism: Chionis minor (assembly GCA_013398295.1). Taxonomy (NCBI): domain Eukaryota; kingdom Metazoa; phylum Chordata; class Aves; order Charadriiformes; family Chionidae; genus Chionis; species Chionis minor. The sequence continues at coordinate 551,223 of VZSF01008715.1, forward strand.
TTCTTGAAAGAAAAATAGATTTTTTTTTTTAATTCCCATTGAACCACACTGAATTTGAGTTCATTCACTGTGACCTCAGAGGAAATTTTTACAATAAAATACTGAGAAATCAACTTGTCTATGTACAGAAAGAAAGAATGTCCATATGAGGAAAGACTCCAGTGTGCTTATGTGTACAAGATAAAAGCTATTTGTCAGTCTTAGGTGAAAAATTAAAGAACATAGCAGCTTTAGGTGGCTCAACATGTACAAAAAGAGTTTCAAATTTAAGCTCAGTTCTTTCTGTCTTGAGCAATTCTTTATTAAAATTTAACTATGATTTTGCCTCCAAAATGATGTGTTTATAACAGGGTGCAGAGAGTATCATTTGGGCAGATTCAATCAATGGAGTGAAATCAATATTATTAGCCTAAAAGCTCTGTCTAAAAGCCTGTACATCATACGAGTTGGGAAGGAACAAGGCTTCTAAAAAAATAAATGTTTACCAAATGAATTTGAAGATTGCTCCAGAGATTGATGAAGAAATGATCTCAAAGACGTGTACTTTTTAGAGGCGGGTAGCATATTCCTCCCCTTCTTTTTCCCCACTGGGGGAAAAGAAGACTGTGGAAAAGTAATGGATAAATCTTTTTTGAAGGAGCACTCTAGAGACATGCATGTTACTTTTCATGACATTGATTGCATTTTTCTCTCAGGTAAACATTTCTGCTTTCAGTTATCATAAGCTTCAAAATAGTTTAATGATAATAATGATTTCAATAAATCTCATCTTTTTTTCTCCTCAAACAATTCATACAGCTCTCTACAGTTACAATTGGAATTTATTTGGAACTTTACCTTAACAGAACCAATATTTATCAGGTTTCTGAAATTATTCGAAGCTTGTTAACTGAGGAAAATATTTTTCTACTTCTGCATTTAAATGCAAATAGACAAAGAAATTCCACAAGTGTTTGTTTGGTTGGTTTTTTGTTTGTTTGTTTAAAAAGCAATAGAATAAGAATGCTAAGCAATATACTATTTTTCTGATACAGAATTCCTGAAGAAAAAACACTCTCCACTAAATACCTCAAAGTACAAATTCTCTCCTGAAATTAGATTACACTCAGTGTTTTGCCAAATATCACTCCATCAATAGTGCTTAGCAGACCAACAGAAGTAAATAGTTTTCAGAAAAAGTGAGTGAATTGGATTAATGTAATTTAGCACTCTGAAATAAAAATGTGAAGGTTTTTACAACAAAGAGTTCAGAATTTCACAGAATGAAATATATTAGACTTTATTTCTTTGGGTAGGATATGTTTTTACAGTGACTCACAATCACAGAATTTGTAATCAATTATTAATTGATTATTAATAATCACTATCATACAGTGAACTCATTTTTCATAAACACCAGTACTTATAAGTTCAGGTGATCCTAATTTTAAGGTCTTAAAAAAAAAAATAAAAGGAGTCAGACATGTAATATAGTAGCTAGATAGACTTCAATAATGTACTAAACTGCTAGTAACAAAGGACCCTTTAATGACAGAATATAGAGATAATTGTCTTGTGGAGAAATGCTTCAGTCATATTCAGACATATTCAAGAATGTCAAATGAAATATCACCTGTAATTCTATTATTCTTTCATAAATAAGGAAAGCTGAACACTTTTGTGCAATCTTTAATAGAAAATGACAGTTTAGCTATAGTTTATCTTGTTTTGTCATGCAACATATGAACTGGGCAAATATTCAATCATTTTCTGCCGTCTGTTAAACTTTTATCAGACACAGACTGATATCTCCTTTAGTATCACATCATCAGCCACAAACAAGAACACACTTCCAAAGTTCAAATTATTCATGTTTCTGAACATTCTTAATAGTTCTTTAAAGTAGTGTCAAAAATAATAATGTAGGTAACGAATTCACTCCAAACTAAATGATAATGATATGAAACCACTATTGAGTGGTTACACATAATGAGTAAGAGCAACGTTATGGCATATTTTTGCTGTTTCTTTTTCAGCCATATTATCAGTTATATTCATATTGACTTGCCAACAACAAATTTCAAGAGTTTTACTTGAAAAAACTATTCTAAAAATATGTTTATGACCAGTGTTCATGACATCTTACTTCACTGCGGTCAATAAGAAAACTTCTGCAAAAACTACAGAACCTTATAGCAATTATTCTAATCTTTAACTGATGCTTGCCAAATTGTTTCTCTCTTAATTCTGGAGAGTGCAAGGTCTGTTCTAATTCAGAAGTGACTTGACTTACTGATGAGTGCCACCAGTCTAGTCATTCTCGTCATCACAAGCCGTATATCTGGGTGAAAATAGTTAGGCGATGATTATCCTTTGGTCTTGGTCACTTACTGTGTTTTCACTGACAGTTCATACAATAACGAGTATCTAGCTCTAAATCTAGACAGGTACATGAAGTAAAATCTTTGAATCCCAAGAGGCTGAGTGCTTGCGGGGATTCTAGGTGTGCTTCTTTTAGGTGAGCTGGAGTTATTCTAAAAACAAATTTTAAACACTCATTACCCACTGAGGTTTTTCGATAGTTCAGAACCGTTATTTACTTGTAGACACTGATAGACCTTTCCAGATTTTTTTCCTTTTATGACATTTTCTTGAATAGGTAGCAAGAAAAAAACTAAATCCTGAGGTATTACATTGTTTGTACAAATTCTCAAACATTAAATTGTGTGCATTATTTTATTTCACATTGCAATTCAATGCAGTTTTAGAACACTATGTGGACTTACTTATTACTTATTTAATAAGGTTTGGAGTTAGACATTTTAAAGGCAGGTTTCCTCTGTCTGAATTGAAAACCAAAAACATGGTTTAGTCAGTATTTACATTGCAAAGAGTTTGTAAAGGCTAGGTGAAAAGTTTTCTAATGATACTGACACCTTCAAGGGCAGAAAAATTGAGTGCCAATAGCAAAGAGGTGATAAAATGGCAAGTAACATTGCATGAAAAGAGGTGTAATGTCCAACAGGGAGACAAAAATTAATTTTGCATTTGTAAGAAACAAGAACTTGAGATATAATACACCGAACTATGAAAACATCATTTCAGTCCTCAGTAGCCACTAAAAAAAATAAAATTGGAATTATTGGAAAACTAGAAAAAAACACAAAAAATATTATACCTCTGTATAAATCCTCGATGCCCTAGATCTTGAATAAAATTTTGTTTCCTTAAGGACACAGCAGAGAGGAAAATTGCAGAGAGGAAAAAAAAGGCATGTCTAAAGGTATGGAATGACTTCTGTGTAAGAAGCCACTAAATTTATTAAGACCAGGACCAGCATACTTCAGGCTGGAAAAGCGCACCTTGAGGGGAATACAGCAGAAGTTCACAAAATCATGAAAGACACTGAGAAGGTGAGTAGGGACCCAGTCACTGTGTCCTCCAATACACAGATTAATGGACATCAAAGAAACCAGCAAGAGGTAGGCTCAAAACAAAAGACATTTCCTCATGAAGTGTGATGGCTAGCTGTGATGGCTAGCTGTGAAACCTCTGTGGGACGTTTTGTATGGTATATGTACGCAGGTTCAAAAATAACAGAGCACATTCGGGGAGTAAAGATCCACTGAGGACTGTTAAATATGAAGATACTGTCACTTGCCTAAGAAGTCCCTGACCCATAAATCATTGGAGGCTGTGGATGTACCTCTATGCCCTGGCCACGTGCTTTGTTTTCCCTCTGGAGCTATGCTGGAGGCACTTCTGGATAAAGCCTGAAGGGATTTCTGTCACCTGTCCTGCAGTTTTATACAGAAGTACCACAGACTGACCCAGGGAGTCTTTTATTCAAGACTGACAAAATATCACTTGTAATTTTACAATTCTTCAGAAAGCCATCCTAATGGTCTTTGTGAAAGTTTCACAAGAGATGTATCATGCTTACTGACAGCATGGCCCAAATCAGTAGACATATGGGGTACAGATTTGGTTCTTTGCCACGTGTCCCTAAGTTTCTATACCAGTTACTAAGAGATTTACCTAAAAAACTGTAGCCTTGTTGGATTTATATCTGGATACAATGAACACAAAGCAAATAGGAATGTTAATCTGGTCTTAAATTCAAAATGCAACATGGATTTAGCTGTGATTTCAAATATTATCATATTCCCATGTTTAGTTACATAGGTATATATGTATCTATATATATGTATATATACATATGCATATATGCAGAGAGACAATAATAAGGTTGTTTAGTTTTCTTTGGGCTGGAGATTGAAATGTCAGCATGTATTATAAGAAAACGAAGATCAGGTAAATGTGAGTGGGGTAAGAAAGAGGACTCCAACCACAGTATATGACTTGAAAGAAAACACATGCAAAGAAGAAAAAGAAAATTAAAGTGTTTTCTACCTTGCCGATTTGAACAAAGTAGAACGTAGAGTGGAGGAATGCAAAGTGAGATGAGACAGTCAACGTGAGGTACAGAGTCAAAGGGTTATTGTGCAAAGAAGCAAAAGCAGGAGCCAACAGAGCCAGCAAGAGGTCATGGGCTGAGTGAAGAAGGGCTGGATGTGGGGAAGAGGGCAAGGGATAGGCTTGCAATCTTGTGTTCTGAACAAAGTGAAGAACAGCTAAGCAAATGATACTTGCTTTTTTTAGTAATAGGAATAAAGGAGATTTGCCAGTTGAATCCCAAATAGAAGCAAATCAAAAAGGAAACCAGGAGCAGAAAACAATCAGAGGTAGCCACTCCCCAAGCCTCTTGCAGTATTGAAAGAATTTTTTCATGGAAAACATAGCATTTTCTGCCAGATTCTATTAAATATATATATACTTAGGCATAAGAGCTCTTTTTGGTAGGCTTAGGGCTTATTTAACCTATTTACTTATTTATTTGTTTGTTTGAGTGTTTATTTTTAGTATTGCCAGTGGTTGTGATGCTCAATATTCCACTGCGCTTATTTTTTTATGGCATGCTTGTAACCTCAGAGGTGTGATATTTCAGCATGATGATTCCCTTTGCATAGTAATCCAGAGTAGAAAGAACCTTTCTTCTGTTAAAAATATCAAAACATCTTTTCAGTAACATCTTGCATGCCTTATAAAATAATAACACTGGCTCTTTCATCATGAAAAAAGAGCAAGTTTGCGTTTCATAAAATATACAGAATGAAACTCACAAAGAGAAATAATTACAAATATTGTTATAGATCTCCCTCAACATTGAAGACCAATAACATTTTTTAAAAGAAAAACAGTTGTAAAAGAAGAAATACTTGAGGGAAATATAATGTATGAAGGATTCAATATTGACTTTAAAATATAGCTCCATCTTTTGCTCACTAACAAACCATAAAACATTAGGTTCTTCAACTGCCAGAAACTTACTGGTGCACTCTGCAGGCAATGCATATAGAATTAAAATTAAAATTTAAATTTAGCTAAAGTGTTAGTTTTTAGAAATACGGTGAAGAGTTGTTTGACACTGAAATCACCAATTTTTTTATAAAGGAAAATTGCCTTTGTACAAGACGCATGATTTTGTGTTTTGTCTTTGTCATAAAACATCTCTGTCAAGGTTTGGGCTGGGCTGGCCACTAAAACAAATGACAGATGAGCTTTTACTTCTCTCTCCTTCAGAGAAGGGAGACCATCTCCGTTCAGGGAGAGAAGAGAAAATAGACTTATGAGTTTAAAAAGAAAGTAAATTATTTCAATGAAAATATTAAGAAAATAATTAAAATAAAATAATTAAATATNAGTGCTCTATGCTTTTCTGCTTCTGACCCTCCAACGGCGCAAATACCAAAGTTGTCTGGCCTTGGCTCTTTTAGCAATAAGTATAAGCAAGAGCCTTTCTGCATACCATTCCTTGGTATAAATTATAAACAATGAGGTCTTATCACTCTGAAAGCAGATACTGTTGGAAAAACATGCTGTAATTTCTAAGAGTTCAGTTAGTTAGAATTGGCTTAACTGCAAAGTAAAGTTACTGAACAGAAAATTGGTTATGTTTTACCTCAAACCAGGACAGTCTCTTATGCTCCTGTGAAAACGCATAATCTTTTAAAAAAAAAAAAAAAAAGGTAAACAAAATTCTACCCTAAGATGGCTGTATGCAGTCTCAAAACCATTTCTTAACCTCACTCTTGTCCAGAATAAATTCACTTTGGAAATCCCAGGAGCAGGGAAAATGGGATTGCTCATTTCATACTATAGTCTAGAATTTGACTAAGGTTGTTTCCCCAAAGTGCAGAAAATCTGGAGAAAGGAATTGTGCCGTCCATTAAATGAATGTAAAGGACCTTTAAGGCATGGAAGAGTCATTGACAGTAGGCACAAGCCCTGGGAAAAGAGCAGGGAAAGGGAGTGGTGCACGGTTCAGCTAGACCTTGAACAGACACTAGCACTCCAAAAAGGGTCACAGATTTGACTTCAGAGAGAATCTGCAGTAGATACGTTGGTGAAATTGTTCTAAAGCAAAAAAAGAACTAGAGCTACACTTGGATTAAATCAGAGAGGGGCAGAGACAAAAAGAAGGGCTAGAAGTATGAGGTGCTGTTCAAAAGCTGGAGCTAGACAGAAGCCAACTTACATTATTGCAACAATTTGTGGTGTTAGGAAAAATTCTGTCTGATGATTAGGGTTGGGTCTTCTTATTCTGACCAGAAAATCTGTGTCCCATCCAAAAAATCTTTGTAATTACCTCTCGTTTAAACTGATACATTTCTGCCTTTGCTTTCATGTGTATCTTCTGCTATTGTGGCAAAATTCTCAATAGGCTCTAGTGAGAGCCCAGAGGAGGTCAGAAGTGGGTGGGTTTTGTGATTAGCAGCATTCGGTATCCTACAGAGGAATGCATGTCATTAGAGTTAGCACTGGGCTCGGAACTGGAGTGGGAAAACAGGGAAATTGAGAAAAGAAGTCCAAGTGGACTGATGTGGCTCAGCGAAAAGAGTGGATGGTTCCTGCAGTGCAGGAGGAACTGCATCCTTAAAAATTATTCCAGCACCAAGAAATGAGCTACACTATGCTTTACCTCTCACATGACACAGACACTGTGCCAGATCAAGTGGTGCCATTGGGGAAGGCCCCTCAAGGTACAATAATGGACACTCTATTACAAAGGCTGAACAGAAGCATGAGGTCCTAAAGGCACAAGAAGAATTTTTTAGGTTAGTTCTCACTCATCCTTCTTACACAGTGGCTAAGAGACCGTCTTGATATCAAAATACCAAATGGGAAGCGAAAAAAATCTGTCAAGTGCCTAGCAGTATTTGCTGAGTCCCTCAGACACTAAGGATTTTACCTATGAAATGACGTGGTGAAGGACAATCAGGGATAGAAAAGAATCTAATTATTATCAATGAATATCACATAATTCATTTCAGAAAAAAAATTAATTCAGAACATTAACTATGAAGTTAATGCTTGATGAATGCATTATTTTTTAGGAGGAATGCATGTATTTAACAGTCTAGACTATCATTCTTGTCATTTTCTGCCTTGCAAAATACCATGAAGAACAGTCACTAGGTAGTGTTATTATCATGATACTTACAACCAAGTTGTGCAATAAATAAGGCTCTCAGCATCATTAAATTGTATGAGATTATCTTTGTGAAGGACAGAGGAGGAGGAGATCTTTACATTTTACAAACAAAGAATAAGAGGAGAAACATTTAATTACACAAGCACAAGTTTGAAGGGACCACTGCTAGCTGCTGCAAATTGTGTAATTGTCAGCCACAGGAACAAGTGAGCACAGATTGAATGAAAAGCAGCTCTAGAATCTACAGAGTTTTAAACAAGAATAAACAAAGATACCAATAATATTTGGGGCTTTTTTTAAAAGTATTTAAGTATGAGCTTTGCTTCCAGGATAAAATATAGGGGTAAGAATTAAATCTTAGATGTCAAGTTTCATTTTCATCCTGCAATATTCTATATTTCTGTACTTTCTAATCTCATGACAAGTAAGATCCACTGCCATGCCAAACATATTTTTATGAGTGGAAAAAGAAAGAAAAAAAGCAAAGAAGCAAAGATTATTAGATCATCAGTGCTATGGCATAGAACATTTTCAGGGAAAACGAGGAAGGCTGCACTGGCACACCACTTATTTTAATATACTTAACTTCACACCTTTTAGCAACATGGATGATGAATCACTCATCCATCACTTTAGGAAGCAAGGCTTCCTGCTGAACCAAATTATAACAGACAGGGGCTTTAGAACCAAATTATAACAGACAGGGGCTTTAGCAACTCTGCTTAGTATGTGTAAGAGGCAGAGAGAATGTGATGAAGAATGGCAATTTGTCTACAGACTGAAACCCGCAGCAATGTGCCGTAGATCCATCTTATAATAAGACCTGAATTCTTAAGCTTGAGTTCTGGTTATCTTTCAGAATAAAGCTTTAAAGGCACATGGAAGTGGTAGGTACTCAGTTCTCATCTGGAAAGGGTGAAGGGAAACCATGCAGACATGCAATATTTCAGCACCTTCTCGCTTCCAATTCCATACCTTAACCGCAAGGATATTCTTCTGCCATTCATGGTTTCTGTGTTTCTAAAACAGAAGCCTCACAATGTGCATGCAGTTTGACATTGTCAGGTATAATGACATACCATAGTTAATCAAAAGCTAGGCTATTTTAATGCACCGATGGTTCTTTGATGCATGCTGAAGCCAAGAATTCCTTCAAGGGATGGAAGACCTATGTTTTTAGTGTAGTTTTTCTAAATTTTCAAATATAACTGATTTATCAAGCTGATTGTGATAAAGCTGTTTCTAAGAGACTTGCAAGCACAGTGGGAGACTGCATATTCCATGATGAATCAGGTGTTTTTTTCTACTTGAGACATACCAACTAGCTCTGTCTCCAGTAATCCCCAAAGGGAAGAAAGCTGGGTGGAAGAACAAGGGATGCATTATTTCTTCTCCTTGCTGCTGCTATCTGGGGGACCTCCACACTTCTACAGCTTCCCAGCAGCCGCAAGTGCTACTGCCCATGTTAGACTGTGGATGTTGCTTCTTCTGCAGTACTGGTCCCCCAGGAACTGTAAGGACCACATACCCTTGCCTTTTAGTAGTCTCTGCAGGCCTCTTGGCCCCTCTTGGTAACAGTGATCCATGTGGGCTCTTTTTGTTTTCTTCTTCTTTCCTTTCCTCTCAAAGGAATTACACAGGAGTATTGTCTCTGCCTCCTGTAGTTATCTTACTGTACTCAAACCTTTTTCCCATTTCTGACAGACCCAGACATCTGTAAGTTGTCTTTGGTCATTATGGGTTCCCCTTGTATACTAGTCAGCTCTTGATCTGCTTCCTCTGTAAGGACCAGAACTCACAGGCTATCCTTTGCAGCAATAGAAATCTTATTTTCCAGAACCTCTTTTTTAGCCTCTCTTTTTACTGCTGGGCATAATTTCCCCCAACTTGTTTCCCTAGACCCTACTAGAAAAGTAAGGGCAGTAGAATAAACCCTGTCCTGCTCCAGGGACCTCTTCAGCAGCGTTCTTGGATATTTTTCATTCTTGTATTACTTTATATTAAAATATTAAAGGCCTGTCACTAAGTTTCCTTGCATGCTTTTCCATTACCTTACGTGATTTTACCATGGGAGTTGTTTTCTCTGCCTCTTAGTGTTTGTTTTATTCATTATATGGCATGAATATTAGTCCTTTTCCACGGTATTAAATCTTGCTGAACTTGTGACTTATGAATTACTTAATTGCCTTAAATGATTAAAACTGCATGGGATATAGCAAAGATCACCTGCTGTTTATTAGCACATCTATGAAGCTACAGTCTTAAGAGACGCTGGACAATGTCTTTTATAGCCTTTGTACAATAAGCATATGTCTGTTGAACTGTGAATACTCTCTTAGGGCTGTTGGACTTGGCTACTTGGCGTTGATGTGGGTAAGGTATCTTACTTCCAGGTCAGAATCATAATGCATAAGCCTCAGCAGAACTATGAAGGTCTAACCAGTAAAGACCTACTCTTAACAGACAAAATAAGGCTAAGATATTGTAGTATACATGCTAAACAGCAGAAAAGTATGAGTAAGATTAAGGAAAAAAGAATGAAAACTCACTTAAATCTGAAAAATATCCTGAATAAAACAAGTTTTGGTTTCTTTGAAGAGAACACTGGGTCTTTTGTGCTCAATATTATCAACATACACACTAATGTGAAAATAAATACATTGGTAGATCACCAACAGTGTGTCTTATCTGTATTGCAGAAAATTTTCTAATAGTCACTGTGAATCTGTCTACCAAGCTCAGTTCTGTTTCAGTCAACATAAATTCCTGCACTTTTCTCATCACTTTAATATTTGAGCATCTTACATGTTCAAGTGCTTTGTGAGCAGAAGATATTGATTCCTTAAAACGTACCAGAAGGGAGATATGGCTTTTTCTGTTGTTTTTAATTTACAGATGAGCGAGCAGATGAAGGGATTAAAGATCCTGGAGGATTTAGGGTGAAAGTACTTTACATCCAGGCCTGTATTTAAACTTCTGTGATTTGCTCCTCTTCAAAGTGACATCTTCCTTTCAGCGCCATGCTGGCTAAAGCAATAGGTGACCGTGGTGCACCAGCTCTGTGTGTATGGGATGTTCCATGATAGATGTCATTTCCACGCATTGTAAAATACATATACCACTGCTGTAGAGGGGTTTTTTAAAAGTGCTTTCTGCTCCTCAATGCAGTTTTTCATCAATATATATCAAATATTTCTATTGCTTATAAGTTGGTTTGCTCCCTCTCCCATATACAAAGGAAACATATAACGTTTCCTTTTAATGCAAGAAGTCCAAAAATGGAAAAGCCAATCTTGCACAGTGCTGAGGTTCTTCCAGGGAAGTTCAGGATACTTAGTATCTTTCCAATTACATTACAATTATTGCCCTCACTGAATAACTGACCAGCCACAGAAATTTTAACAGGATAAATGTTCACCTTGACAGCAGTTAATTAGAACTTCGCATTCATAGTATTCATTTCCACTTGCTCAATAATGCCCATTACAGCAACCAAAAAAAAAATTCATGGTTTTATGTTTTCAAATTCTGTACTACTCTCCTAACAAAATTTGAGACTTAAATCATTCCTGTTTTGCAGCAGAGAGATAGATAATATTGCACCAGTTTTCACAGTATTCCGTGAACAGTTTAGTATATAAATTCAGCTTAAGTTTCTTATGTTTATAAGTTTCGGGCTAACAGTGTTAAGCTGACTCTGATGAAAACGTGACTTCAGATGATTTATGAGTTTCACAAAGGCTTGTGTTAATTCAAAACTGCACTAAATTCACACATGGATGAACCTAACTATTTTAGATTTGCAGGTTTTAAAGAATTGCTTCACTTCAAATTCACATGCTGCTTATGTAGTATAGGAACATGTGAGGTATGTTTTTCATTCATTTAATTTTTTTCAAGAATGTGTATTTCTCCTTTCAAGTTTTTCCGGTGAGTTTGAAAATACTAAAAGGAAGACTGTACATGTATAGGATGGAAACAGTCTTCAAAATTACAGTTGTAGATGAGTATATGGTATAAATATATTTCCACAATGATTTTATTTTCATTGATATCCATTCCTTATATCAGTGTAGCCGAGACTATGTTTACATTACGTGGCTGATAAGGTGCCAAGCAGGTCTCCACTGGCAAGCTCTAACTAGGAGAAACTTTTTAAATCACCCTCCACCTGGGACTCACTGAGCACACTGCAGATTCCTGAACAAGAGACGTGTTTCCTCAGTTCAGGGCTTGAAATCTGCAGCAAGGGCAGAGGCTCAGAGATGAAATGGACTCCTAGGCAAGCCTGGGTGCCCTCCAGTACTTAACTGGAGGAATGGAAGGAAGTTGCGCAGAAACCTGAGCTGGGAGGTGAAGCTTTAAGCATCTTGAACAGTTTCTGGACTGTGTGATCTCACCTCCATCCCCAGGTTGGAGGGAACCAACCCCTTTGGCTTAAGGACTCACGCAGGCACATACTGCTTCGGCTGACAGCCAGTTGGCTCTCAGCTCCTTGCCACTGCTTGCCAACTCAGGTACGCAGCTGCACGGGTACAAACCAGGAGGTACCAGTGGTGCCTCAGATCTTGGGTCGTGCCCCCAGCCTGTGCTCAGAGCCTGGCCAAATCCTCAGCGTGGGTATAGCTGACTCAAGACGTTCAGTCTTGCCTCTTTTTAATTCTTGCTACTCAACTCTGTTGACACTCTTCTATTACTGCCTGCCCTATCTCTATTATTTCATTTTCCAGTTAGTCCTCAGAAAAACTTGAGACTAATAATTTTGTGTTAGTAGGATTCCAGTCCAGGGTCCTGTTTTGTAAGTTTAGTGATTGATTAATTTTAAAAATCTAAGCGTATTAAAATAAGTGAACTGGTCATATGGTGCTTGGTGTTTGAAAACGAGGAATCAAAAAAGAGAACTTCAATTTTTTTTTTTGTTTGTTTTAAGTTTCTAAATTAAAAGCTGCCTGACTGATTTTTCTCAGGTTAAATGACCTTTTTTTTAAACAAAAGTATTCCCATTAGTTTCTAACATCTTAATTTTTCATGATAAAGTCTTAATTTCCTGGAAAGTTCAACAATGAAAGATAAAAAAACATTTGTCCTTTTCATTACTTTCATTGCTAGGACTCTCAGTGTAAAACAGTTCTCTAGTAAGTGTAGGCAGGTGCTGACATTAAAATTACCACTTACCACAAGCAGATATATAAAACAGAGCTTTTAGAGTCAGCTCTGACTAAAGTCAATGGCAGACTCATATCTCAGTGTGAACAAATAGCATTATATATTGAGTATCTGAGCAGAGTTTGGCTTTTGAGTGTAGAAGACTTCAGTCAGAAAAGGGGGAGAAAATCATCAAGAGTGTTCAGGAGGAAGTCTATACATCATCTGTTCTTTGCCCAAAGTCCCATCAGTCTCAGGCAAGATGAGCCAACCAAAGAAAACCCCTCCAGATGGCTATGCAAAATGGCAAGGTGATTGCCTAAAGATTTATGGGGCTTATTATGGAGTGTAGGCGGAAGACAATTTTTGGGACTACCTAAAATTCATTTTGCAATGTTTCAATGATATCATGGAAATGTGCAATGAGACCTTTAGGGAAAGGAACAAAGGTGGTGAAAGGGAGGGATGGGTATGAATCAGGGAGGAACAAACATAGCAACACAGAGGGGAAAAGTGGTCAGTCAAGTGTACACGGGTCAGCACACTCGCCTGGCTGAGCCCCCCCTGATCTTCCTATTAAACCCTATTTCTCACTGCAGAGTGGGTGTGCTGCCTGCGTGGGGGGAGCAGGAGGAGAGGCTGAGGGGCAGTGACAGGGTGAGGGGCAGTGTGCTCAACACAACCTCTAAAAGCTGTAATATCGGTAACAGTATTTACAACATTAACACCATGAATCAGGACATTTTTCTCACCTTTTCCGAGGCTGCTTTTTAATGTGGTCTGCATATTCCTCATCCTTCCAATCACATGTTTACAGCTGCATTAGGTTGTTTGCTTTGAGTCTGCGCTATTTGTCCGCATGCCCAACCCTGCATAGCCACGCCATTCAGATCGTTCCTAAACGAAGTATGTGAAAGTTATTGACTGCTTTCCATTTGTGCAGTATTTTATGTCTAAAGCATGAAAAAAGATAATCCCAAATAAGGTTTGTAGGAATGCTTACCAAGAAGCAGTTCACACGTACTTAATGATGGCGTCCAAATGTGCCAGCTGCACTGTGCTCCTCTCCATACACCCCACCTAAGAGTTACCATTTATATACTTTTTTTGACATTAATGAGATATGTAAAGCATGTTCTTTATGAGCCAGACACTATTACTTTTGTTCATGTTAAGTAGCATGTTATTTAAATGGCTCATTTGACATCAGTAAGACTTTCAGTGAGCAAAGTACCAAACTAAATGAAAAATCTGGCTGTTTGGGAATATTTCAGTTTAATTATTTCAATTCTCCCACGAAAAGACCACGACAAGTGTAAGGGTTTCTTTTTTCCCTGCAGGAGCCTGGATTCTGTAGGAATATATAGAGGAAACAGGAGGATTAGGTTCTATATTTATTTCCTACTAGTGCTGAAAGCCATTCTGAAATTCAGTGACTGACCATAGCCTGTGGCCAGAGGAATAATGCCTCTGCTTTGGAGGCCCACACACACAAAGCGCTAAGGTAATGTGTCAGGTCTAAATGAATGGGCTATACCTGTATGACTCCTTGCCATCACCAAAGCAAGGATTAAATCAACCAATACAAGCAATGCTCTTGAACTACCATAAAGCATGAGAAAGTGCATATATAGAGAGTATTTGAGATTATGAAAGTCATCTTGCTGCAAGTGAACAATTGCCTAATGTCCTCCTGGGGATGGGGATGTCTCTTATACATGCTATTATTTTTACAAAGGACACATTCAAAGCCATATCATTAATAAAACACCTGCCTTCTGCTTTTTCTTTCCTTTCTAACGGTGGCACACCTGTTTAAAAGATTTTACTGCTCTCACAGGTTCTTCTAAAACCACTATCTTTGTATGAAGTTGCCATGTTACTTATGATTCTCTCCAACAAATTATGTTTTTGTGTCCTCTGTGGCATCTGAAAGACTAAAAGGCAGATGAGTACTGCAACTATTTCAAAGACCAAAAGGGCGAAAGAATGATGTGATCCACTCTTTCTGATGACAATATGAAAGGAACAATCTTTCGTGCTCTCATGCCTAGAAGATGAGGAGTAGGATTATAATAATAGGTAGGTAGTAGTAACCACACATCTATAAAGTGATGTCAGCTAATACTCAGGTTCCCTAAAATCTAGATTATTTTAGCCTGCAGATGAATCCTAAATCATTTTGCAACAGAACAAAAGACCTCATAGTTGCAAGACTTCAGTCATTCTCGTAACACCTCTCACACAGGAAAGCAGTGAAGTCCTTAAATGGACCCCATGACAGTGCATCTAAGGACTGGAGAAGAAAAATGGCTAGTGCTGCCTCCATTGGAGGCTGAGATACAGGTCTTGGCAAGGCAAAACAATAATAAGGGAAAAGCCATCGCTGCAGCTTCCTTCCTGTAACTATAACTGTTAATGCTCATATTAGTGATAGAACAAGAACTCTCTATGCTTCAATATTTAATAAGAGAACTGCCTCTGGGGGAAGCCATACATGGAAACTTTGGACTCGCCTGATGTTGGGGGATTTGTTTCTTAGAACCACAGCTGTGACTCCAAACAAAGGACCATCGAATGCCAAGTGAGCCGTATGTCTTTGCAAACTCTAATTGCAGTTGTCTGGGGGTAAGCGTACTTCCCAGCAGAGAAAAGCAGAGAAGTTCTGCCATATATTTCGAGAGCAGTATCATTCATTGCTCAGCCAGCTTTCTGCTCCAGCCTTTGCCACAAAGAAACGGCTAACACTACATCACAAATCTTTCAGGACTTTAGGCTAGGAGGTTTTCTTCTACTTCATAGCCATTTCTATTATTAATTAACTAGGCATTCTATATGTAGTAGGAAAAGTGGAGTGTTTTTCATTCCCTCTTTGAAAAAGCTATTTCATCATCCTAAAGCAAAGGCAAGCACCTAAACCCATGATAAAGCACTGAAATAATTTCAGTTTGATTTTTAAATTTAACAAGCTCTTTAAGTCCCTCTGCCACCAGTAGAATCTGTGGATGGATCGCATCTCAGCATGCATTCAGGCTGTGTAACTACAGGTACCAAAGCTGAAATTTTTTGGCCAAAGTCCAACACCTTCATTTCTTCTGATGTAACTGAGGTATAGCCTGATATATGAACTATCTAATCAATGATTGGCTGTAATACGGGAAAATTTAAAGGCACGATAATAGCTAGCAATGGGTCTCGCTTAATAGACCTCATCTGAAGTCTCACCCTTAGCTGGGATCTAAGTGCCTGTTTCAAACCTATCGCTATTGCAGGCTGGAGCTAAAAGGGTGGCAAGCAGCCACAAGTGCTGGGAAGCAGGCTCTTGGCTCCATGCAGAGACCCACCTCAACTGGACAGAACTCCATCTCCAAGAGCCGAGAGACAGAAATGAACTATGAACTGTGTCACAAATAAAACAAGAAGAGCTGTCTGATGAAAACTTTGCTTGTCTCTCCCTCAGTAGCGAAATAGAGGAAATAAGGACCTTAGTACATTTGTGAATTTGTTACCTGTGGGTTCTCCATCCACACTGATGTGTGGTCATAGCCGGTCATAGGGTCCCAAGCATCCTCCTGGTGCTTAGCAACAGCTAAGCTTGGCGTCACTGTTTGCATCGCACCACAGCATGGTCAGCCCGGCCTGAGCTGCAAGGCTTGGTACAAGAGCTCACTCCTTCTCTGTCCAGGAGGGCTCGAGCACTTGCTGAGCCCCCAGCCTGCGTATGCTTTTGCTGCCCGTGCACAGTGGGCACCATGGGCACTTCTGGAACCTCTGTTTGCTCTGCAAAGTAGCTGAGGCGTGCAGGGCTGACGCTGCTACAGAAATCCTGGTAAATTCATCCTTTATTCTATTGAGCTGCTTGGAGTACACTGCCTGGGGGAAAATATTTCAATTCAGACAGTTCCAGTGAGCGCGGACAGTTCTGGAGGTCTCCAAAGGCACAGCAGCCATAGGCACTCGCAGACTAGTGGGGCGTTTGGGAGGTTTAATTGGAAACCGGTGCTCTCCTGACCAGGACAACATGTAACCTCAACATGTTGGATAACAAGTAGTTATAAAAAGATTAGTTTGGTCATTAGTGGATTGACAACTGTGTTTAGTATAATGCAGGGCACGCCACAGGAAAAGGCTCAGCTCTCTAAGTAGTACCAGCAGTGCTAATCATTAGGAAAGCTGTTTCTGCTGAAGCCCCTGCTGCTGTCGCTTTTATGTTGCTAAATAACGTAATCTTCAGGGAAGAGCAAAAAGTTCACAGGTTTGGAGAAAAGCTTTCAAATGTAGTTTGTTTTGTTTTAAGAGAGGGAAAAAGGACTCCTGTGTTTATTTATAGCCTCACAATGTTCTAACCAATTTAAGAATATCAGGAGGAAGGCTGGTTTTCTTTTATTTTGAATTGGTTAGAATTGGCACTGGTTATACTGTTGTAACAATGTAAAGTTAAAGGAATACTATTACGTGGTAGGTACCACAGAAAACACAAATCAGCAAGTTGCCATCTAAAATTGCTAACACTCCAAATATCTTTATTTATATGGTTAGTAAACAGGATAATAGCATCAAGCTGCACTCCTAATCATTCAATATTATCAACAGTTCTTAACACCTTAATTTCTCTTCTTCTAGCCCTTGTTTCTGCTATTCCCACTGAGTGAATTTTCAATTCCTGTCAAAGACTTGTGACTGTGAGTCTGTGAAGTGGCTCAGGTAATGAGCTCCTGATCTGAATGCTTATTCTGAGCACTTAGAGACAAAGCACGATCACTTCATTACTGCATAGCACATTGTAAACATGTACGATTATTTGTCATACACTTAAGCACAGAACTTTTTTTGTGATAAGGAAATGTTTATTAATTATATATGGCTGTACAATGGAGGCTGATGAAGCTTCTAATTTTGCATCAGATTCCAAAGCGGCCAGTACAGAACAAATAACTACAATTCTGTTACTACTGTTAATTTTTTATATTCTACAACACCACAATCTTAGCTGAAGACCAAAGTGTGGGGATTATTACTCTGGTGTCATTCACTCAGGGACTATCAGATGTCATGTGTTATAATTTGTCTAATCTTCGTGTCATTGCTTAAGAAGATGAGTAATTTAATGAAATCCTCTGATTCACCTTAAGTATAAATAAACATAAAGATGTTCTTCATATTTATTTTGAAAGAGGAATGCCATTATCCCACCCTAGATTCTAGTCACTGGAAATTCCAACATACTGTGGATTATTATTTTTCTCAAGAGGCACAGAAAACAACAATTTTTTTCTGATCTTAAACTGAGCAAGATTTAAGATCTTGCTTAAAGATCTATACTATAAATACTATACTAAAAAGATAGTATTTAGCTGAAATAGTCTCAACTATGTTAAAACATACGCTTCTCATTAGTGACAGCAAAATTTTCTCCTAAGGCAAACAAAATAGACGCAGGGAGCTGTCTCAGTTTTAGAAGGCTGGGAGTTAGGACTCTGACCTCAGATCTGTGTGGCCCAGGACTGCGTTCTTTCTATTCTATCTAGTGTCATATGGAATAGAAATTACTGGACTGCAATCCGTGTCATTTCATCCCTGACCAATGACAGAGCACACCTCATCTGGCAGCACAGATGTGCTGGGAAGTGGTGCCAGAACAGCAGTATGAGATCTACCATGTGGCCCTCAGTGGTGGCTGGTGCTGACTCAACCAGTGAGGATAAGGTTGTTCAGGCTCTATAATGGTACACCCTGGAGGGAGCTGAAGCTGAGCTAAGGAAATAAAAAGAAAGCATCAGTACTGAGCTTCCTGGAGTTGCACTCGAGGGAGGCTGATTTTGCTATGGCAGACAAGGGATTTTGCTTTGAAGTTACCTCCAAGAACTTTGTGAGAGAAGTGTTTGGACACAGCCCTGAAGTTTCACTCACAAATTTGTGTCCCCTCTGGCCTGTTACAAATTACAAGAGCTAATTACGAGCTCTGAGGTGTCTGCAGCAGAACTCGTCAGTGCAACAGTCTAACAGAACCTTTCTCTCCCCCTGCCATTTTCTCTGTTTCTGTTCCCTCCCAAACCTACTGCACAGGGTCCCAATTCTACAAAAAATGCTCAGCTGCTCCATTTAATATCATAAGTACCTTTTACTGCTCTGGCAGTAAGCAGGATCAGATCCAATAACAATAAATATTACAGGTTGTACACAATAGGTATTCCTTTTCTAAAATACATTAACTGCCAATGTTTAATTCAAAATAGTTCAAATTCAGGCAATATTCAATGAGGTCATTTGTCATTTGATCCATTTTCTCCATTCTCAGCAGACACGGCTTTATTACTAGTCGGAGCAAACCAGAGAACCTTTGCATCATCATAATCATAAAACACATTCTTTTGTCATTAATTAGACACAACTGGGCAGGAAATAACACTGAGGCCATAAAACCCAGTGATGTATATTCAGCTCAAGGCAATAGATTTTCCTTCGATTTCCAAAATGTTTTGATAGAACCAGAATAAGACATATCCTTGCTTTGCAACAGATACTTGTTTTTATACCTCTTTGCCCTGCCTTTGCTATGGCTTTCTCTAGTCCATGAAGTGAGCCACACAGCTGTGGTGGGGGGAGGCAGGCAGCTGCTGGAAGGAACTTGTTTTGAAGGTAATTTCAGTGCAAATGTTGCAGTGACAGGGTGAAGCGTGCCGAAAATGTGTCTGTGTGTCATGGTTTGGGCCAGACTGGCCCTTTATGATTTGATGGCAACAGGGTCCTCAAACCAGGACACCGTGTTTCAGACTTTTGCTTTTCACAAGTCATTTCACGTGCCAGAGCGGTGCAGAAGTTCACACACAGGGAAATCTGCATAAGCTAATGAATTCAGCGTCATGCTTGAATCCAACGGGGTAGCTTAGCCTGCATATGGCGTCTCAGTTGCAACATCTAGATAACGCTGGGACGAAAAGTGCGAGGTAGGGGCAGGGGGCAGGAAGTAAAATCCTCAGTAAAAGCTGTTCTGTGCTGTTTAGTGAGAATAGCTGCCATTTGGTACATTACAAAGTCCCTCCAAAAGTGCCCGTCAAGCCAATTTCACTCTTATGCCTGCAACAGCAGAATCCCTGCATTTTTGCTGTGGAAAGCGATAGCAGGGTTTCGCGAGGTGAACCTCCCAGCCAGGCTGCCAAATACAGGGGCAAAATTACTGATAGACTTGTGTATGTGTGTGGTGTCAGGAATTATTCCAGAAGACATAAAACATCAATTCAACATTGCCATAGCAACCATAGCATAGCAAAAGCGTATGATTTTTCTGCAGAACCAGAACAAACACAAGTACAGAATCACTTTCCCTGCCGTATAACCAAAGTCTACGACAACAGTCAGGACAAGTGAGAAGCTCTGACTAGTTAATAGGAGAGAATTCATATCACATTCAACTCTTACCATGTACGTGCACACAAAAAAATTAATTGTTACATTTGTGCTTACCCATGCTCCACAGATGCAGAGCTACCATTTCTTTCTCTCAAGAAAACACTGTTTTTGTTACTTTCTTTTAACCCAAACATTTCCCACATCAGCGAGATGGTACAGCAGAAGATCTTTAAAGAATACGATACAAGCCTAGATTGTAGTCTTTCTCTAAATGATGAACTTCAAAGAATTAGATGAGAGGATGCAGAGTGGCTGCCATACTGAACTTATTTTGCTAGCCCTTGGTGCTTAATGGGAACAAGATTCTGTCAAGACAAAAGCAAGGGCTCAAGACAAAAGCAGTTCCCAGCAAGTTCAGAGAGAACAGACTTGGGTGCAATGTGATTAGGGGATGTTTTGAATACCTTAAAATGGACGAATATGTAAAAACAAGAGTCTGGCAATGGACAAAATGTGAAAATAAGGCTAAATATAGAAATCAGCATTTCACAGTAACACATTATGGATCATTTTACACAGACTGTTAGTGGCAGTGATTCTTTTGCTATTGACCGTTTGTGGTATGTGATTGGTCCCTAGTGTCACAGAACATTGGTTCTGATCAGACTGAACAAATTAAACCAGTGTGCATGCATGAACGGGAATTTTTTTTTCTGGCCATTTACATCATATTAGTTTTAAAATGGACACCAAAAATAGATCCAAAGCTTTCTTTTTATTTCAAATATTTCAAAGTAATTTTTAAAAAAATATTTTCATAATAATAGTATTTCAAAGTATTTTTTTCAGGGCTTATTCTGGCCAGGGTGAAAACAATAATCAATGTTAGCACTTGAAATAGCACAGGAAAATTATATCTCTCTAATAGTTCCTATAATTCTACTGTTGCATATTTACTCTAGTAGTTGGTGTAATGCCAGAATAGAAGATAGATTGTGAGAATGTTTGCATGTTTTATTTCTAAAATAGTTAGTTTGTTATTGGTTTTGATGGTACATGACATACGATTCCAGCTAACAGAAGTGAAGCAGAACAATGGTGCTGGTACATTCTCCATTGGTAGTGTTTTTACTGCACTGGACCACACATTTATCTCCAAAATCAGGGGCTGTGTCGTTGTCCAAAGCATCTCCAGTTCCCTCATGAATATTTTTAATCAATACACCTCTACCTCCTAAATTGGAATTACCACCCGATTGGGTATTGTGAGTGTGATTTCATCATAAAATGCAAGAAAAATGAGGATTGCAGAGCGACAATAAGAGATTTGGAAACATTGTGCTAATTAATGAATGACATTTCACAATTAGAGTTGGTCACTGTATATTTCCAGCTCTCACTGAGGTGAGGAAATGAATTAATTTTATACAACTAAGTATATTGCAGGTTATGTCAAGCATTTAAAACTTAAAAAAGACAAGAAGCAAGGCAGAAAGGAGAGGAGATAACTTAAAAAAACCCCTAAACTTCAGTTTGGTAAATAGCAAATCTCCCTGTACTAATGATAATCCAAAAATATTTATCTAAGATAATAAAAATGTCTTTCTTGCTACCATAACTTATTTTCATGACCTACATTAACTGTTATGGATGTTTCCCATCAGAACAGATATATCTCTTATCAGTCCAGAATATATCAACATTTGCCAGACAAAGCCATTAAAAGAAACTGTAACAATAGAAAACAAATTGTAACAACAATTAAACATACTAAAAACAATATAAGGGAAAGTAGAAGAAATTTAAATGTGAACCAAGTAAAAATACACACCAAGAAATAAAAATAAGGATTCAAGACATTTATGAGATTCAGCATATTCTGTAGCTGGTTTTATTCAACAATATTTTCTGAAAACAACTTTAAAAACTTAGTTAAAAAAAGAAATCTTGTAGGACCAGGAGGTTTTCTCACAAAATCAAGGTACCCAAAGACATTTAGTGTTGCCAAGAAAGATTAAAAAGTATGCATTTTGTTTCTAATTGGCTGCAAACTATGGAAACTAAAAAAAAAGTAATTTACCACAAAAATAATTGTATAAAATAAATTCAATTAATGTGGTGTACAGAAAAGGTTAAATAAATCCTGTGGGTTTTTTCAATGTACACTACAGAACTGATTAAGAAGAATTTTTAAAGCACAGGTGGTGTGTTTCTTTTAATTCTTCCAATACTAACAGTTGGTCTACACTCAGTTTGGGATGATAAATGAGCGTTTCCACCGTCATGTGGTGTTATGCCATCTCTCATTTTTGTCATGTGATGAATGTCAACTGATAGTATGGGGTGAAGAGAGCATCTAACCAACCCTGGTCAGAGGATTAAGGATCCAATATGTGAGATCATGCTCAAAGAGTCAAAATGGTATGCTGCTATAAACAATATGTAGATACATGAATGCAAACAGGAATAAGACCTGTGAAATAATTTTTGCGAAAAAAATGGAGAAGTTTCAGCTACACTTGAACTGTGTTCGGTTAAAGAAAGGGACAGAAAATTGGAAAATTCAATGTAAGGAGAACAACAAAAGAGATATTTTTTTAATTAGGAAAGCTTGAAAGAGGAACAAAAAGATCTTTCTTTGTAGGAAGGGTTTTATAAATACAATATTGATCAGTTACATTGAAGTCTTTTAGAGATAAGACAACTGATCAGCTAACTTGCACAAAATAAGTGTTAGGCTGGATTTAGAAGAAGGGTTTTCAAAAGGATTGATATCTGAGTCCCCATTCATGCTTTGTAAGGCTATTATGGAGTGTCATTTGTTTGAAGCTGCAAGTACAGGTATAATAAACATCTGTTGGAGGTAGGCAAGGAATGTTTGTCCTTTCCAAGAGGTAAAATGTGCATGCATACACTTATAAAAAAGTGATTCTCCAAATTAAACATGTCATAATATCTTATAAACTCAAGACATTAGGACCTAAAACTGTCAACTTCTTTTCTCCCTCATTAATCTCAAAATATAACTCAGCTTCCTGCACAAAATTACATGCTATAGATTCAAGTAATGATTTCTGTCTAGTTAAAGAGAACAATAACATATATTTCATGCTTGTCAGGCATAGATTCAAAACAAAGCAGATATATTTTAAATCTGAATTCAGACTTATTTTATGACTGATCAAATCTGATGTTTATCTTCAACAAGACAGACTAATTCAGAACTTATTAAAAATTAATTTTGTTCATCTGTTCCCTGGAATTTTGTACTATCATTTAAAAGATATTCTGCAAGGATAGATTATTTTGCAATTATTTAGCCACTGAACAAAACAAACATTAAAAAAGTAGAAATAAGGTTTGTATCACATCAGCCAGCTTTGGCGATGACTGTGTAAATAAGGTTAAGAATAAAAAACAGATGTTCTCAGCACTGGAGACTGCCAAAGGAGTCCTACAGAAATTTGTGTTAGGACCCGTGTTATGATTAAAAAATTGTATTTTTGAAAAAGGGATTGACTACAGAGGCCACAAAGTTTGTAGGCACCTCAAAAATTATTAGGGTAGCAAAGAAAGGAAACTTTTGAGAAGTATTATAGAACGTTCTCATGACATTGTATAGATGGGGGCGGAAAAAAGAAAAATGGCAAAAATGGCAGACTTGAAATTATTAAAGGGAAAGAAAAATACCTCAGAAGAACTATATGTACACCATGATGTATTATAAATTGACAATTACTATGCAGGTAACAGAATATGGAGTCTTCATTGGCATATTTAAAAATATCAGGTCAATTCTCACCAGTAATCCACCGAGGAAATAAAATGTAAAATGTATTAGGAAAAGAGCTGAGAATAATTCCTTCTACTGTTAGGTCACAGATGAAACGTTGTTTACCTACAGTGCTTCCAACTTTTCTTATTTCTTCTGCAAAACAGCACAGAACTAAAAAATGGATTGAGAAAGGCTACGAGGATGACCAGAGGTACACAGTAGCTTATATATCAGGAAAAACTAAATTAGGAGTCTTCAGAATGGAAAAGAGATTGAAAAGATAGCTTGGACAACAATTTTCTATGACTTCTTAGAGTTTCTCATGATGGAAGAACTAAGGACACCCAGTGAAACTATCATACAGGGTGTAATGAAATTAAGTACTTCATTGCCACAAGGTGTTGCAGAGGGCAGATTATAAATGGGCTCAGAAAGTAAATTTTAAAACAAATTCATGGAAGAAAAGTCCACTAGAGACAAATATGTATGCTGATGCAAATGCAGGCTCTGGCTCTGGAATTCCCTTAACTGTAGATTGCCGAAAGCTGAAATGGCATACCAGGGAAAGTGATACTCTATAATCGTCCTGTTCTTTTCTTTTTTTGCTAAGCATCTGCAAATGGTTACTGCCAGTGACAGGACACTTACCTTAACATGATGTAGGGAAGTGGATCATAGTTTAAAAAAAGTATACTTAAAAAACACTGAAACATTACCTAATTGATTAATAGCATAAATATATTAATAAGCAATAATAATGCATTGTTTAATCATCATGTTTATTACATTTGTACTAAACATATGGCCAATATTTTCCCTATCTGAAACCATGTCAGCCAGACAATGCAGAATTCCTAAGCCCAAAAGTCTTGAAAGGGCCACAGAAGCTTTTTTGTTCATCGTGCCTGTGTGAATGACAACTTTTGCCAGTTGCTTCCGCTCTCACCTTCAGGGAATTTTTCAGGGAAAGTAGTGGTTTAGTAAACATATAATACCTGTTACCCCTTCAAATGCAAACACAGTTCTGTCTACAAAGGGAATATGACAAAAGTATATGTCAAGTTTAAATATAAAGTAAGAAACTAAGATGATATTTTAGCAGAAAGCAGAAAGAATACAAGAGTTATTTGTAGGAGTCACATTTTAGAGGTCAAGTATTATGAAAGACTTCAGTTCCTTTATCTCACCTGTTAGAAAATCCTTAGAGAGTGTTTATTTATCTACCAAAGGCAGCCTAACAAACTTCTATCTTCAGCAGGGAAGAGACACATTTCTTTTATATCAAAGACAGAAATGTTCAGTTCTTGATATCTCAGCTATTTCACACCAAAGTGACTCCTTACTGAAGTTTACTTCACAGTGTCTGAAGGACTCCAATGAGTGGGCAATTTTGTCACTAGGCAATGCTGCCTGCTTTGATTTCTCTGGTATGATTTCATGTCCAAGCAACTGACACCTGGGAAAGTACCTCCATGAGCAGGTTTTTTGCCTCCTGAAGGCCCCACACTGCTGCCAGCAGAAGACAAGACATTTTCCAGCAGTTGCAGAGTCCTTTCTTATGAAAGACCAGTAAAAGCACAAGAAAAACCTGATGTCCTGTTGGCCCATTTCTTAAGAATTTGGGATATCTCCCTTTCATCCTGTGGTGGACTCCTTTTAGAGTTGCCATATCTGAGGGTGACCAGGTAGGTGACCAAGTGACCTCTGTGTAGTGCGGGTCCAGAGACCCATGCTTGGTAGTCTGCCAGCCTGGAGGACAGCAAAGGTGGCACCCATCTGTGGTGGTGACATTATTGTAAAGCTTTCACACACCCTAGAACTGAAGGTATTTGGAGCCTGAAGGAGTGCCACATAGGTTGCAGACAGGAAAAATATAGTTGCAGCAATGAGAATTTCTATGTTTTTTTCCCACACTGCACTAGAAGTGGGAAGACAGAGACATGGGAAGGGGGAGAGCCATAGTCCTACATTCTCCTGATTAAGAGCCTTTTAAAACATCATATTTGTCCTTAGAAAGGCATTTAGAAATCAGACATGTATTTTGATTGTACATAGGTAAAGGCGGAAGATTTATTCTGGCCCTGAATACTGACATTGAGAGAAAAAAAGAGTATTTTGTACTCCTCCTTTACCTCATGTGTCTGTTTCCCCTGGCAGCCCTGCAACACCAGTGTTTGTAAATAACAACACATGCACCCTCATAGCTTGGGGTGGGGTGGGGCGACAGGAAAAATACCAGCATCGTTCACATGAAAGGTAATGTCACTAAATTTGTGTTCATAAATTCTGGGTGCACCTGAAATGGAAGTAAAAATAAAAAAAGTTTTGATAGGCAGCTGACCATTCTCCTCTCAAAGAAACTAATTGTTCCTCCAGTAGAAAAAAGAGAAAATTATTAAAACCTGTAAAAAAATAATAATTAAAAAAAAATATCCAGAATCTGCTGATATAACAAGCTGCAATTTATATGAAAAGGATCCTTTTTGCTTCTCTAGAGTATTAGAGTTCCTCTTCCATTTCTCTAGACTACATTTGTTAACTCTGAAATAGCTCAAAAGACTAGGAGGATTTTAAAAGCATTCACAACTCTGCAAGAAAAAAGTGAAGCAACATTTTTATCTCTTTCCCACCTGCTTTCAGCAGGTGTACACACTCAGATTATGTAGCTTTTATGCATTGTGAAGCTTGTATAATTTAGAACTTCATGCTCTACACATTTCAAAGTGGTTTGACCCTTCCCCCTCCCAGGCACACACAAGTGCACAAATGGAGTTTTACTGTCTTTTTCAAATCACTATATCCTCTAATTTATTCAGGGTTATCTTTTAGAGTGGTTAAAAAAGGATTTTAATTAATGTTTCAGTCAGAAACCTTCCTCATGATTTTGTGGTGAAGAACAAAGCATAGAAGTGACTCAATGTGGATTTTGCATGTTTTGCTGCAATGGTCATATTTTTGGACATAAACTGACTGCCTGGAAATATGTTCACACCTCAATGCAAAAATGGATGCATTTAATAATTAAAGTCTACTTTATTTGATGACTTAAAACTGCATCCTTGTAAAGAAGGAACCGCCAAGGAATTTGGTGTTTTTTTCTGTCTTTCCAACAAATTTCTTTGTCTGACTACCATTTCCTATGCACAAAGGAAATCCTCAGCTGATTACCCCAGCTGAGGAATGTGCTGTCTCCCTAGTTCCTACTCTGAAACAGGGAAAAGACAAGAAGTGAGCAAAACAGACACACTCTCAGAATTCCGGGCTAACCTAAGATTTCAAGCCAGGTTGGTGTGTACTTTCCTGTAAAGGAAGAAAGCTGTAATCCATTTCCAATTATTCTGTCATTCATTCTTTGGAACCAACCAGTTTCTGAAAAGAACCTGGACCAGGAATTACACAGGTGACTTTGATGTACCATACCACAAAATAACACATTTTCCATTTTTTAATAAGAAGGACATACCTAAAAGTGGAAATTGCTCAGCAATATCCATATCATCTTCTCTGGATAAATAATAATCAATTACAATCCTAGTTAAATTGCTTATTCATTAATTATTTCTGTTATGAAATAACAGTAGAAAAACAGAAAGTTTCTTGCAACAGTGTGAGACCTTAATTACAACATACAAGTATCTATTTTAATGTTGGTAGCATTGTAAAAGGATTGGTTTTGTTGACAAGACAAATATCTAAGACTTTTTTGTCAATTATTGAGATTGAGAGAGGACTGAACTTGAAAATGTCACATTTTTATTTCTAATATCAGCTGAACTTTCAGTATAAAACTGAAAAAAATGAAGATAGAGAAATTCAAGTTGGAAGGAATCCCTGTGGGTCCAACTCCCTGCTCAAAGCATCCTCAAAGTTAGTTCCAACTTCAAAGTTTTATCATATACCTCAGGGTCATATCCAGTCAAGTTCTGAATATCTCCAAGGACGGAGACTCTAAAATCTCTTTGGGCAAAATTAATGGGAATTTAGAATCAGTCAATGCAAATACAAAGAAACCAGTCAATACAAATAAAGTGCAAAATTAAAGTAAATTTAAACAAAGTAAAAATAGTCTTGATAAGAAACTGTCTCAGCTTTCAGACCAGACTCAGCTGATGTAGGTTTTGAAGGTAGGGATAAGACTCAGACATAAAAAGAATGTTTCACCTGAATTAATTCTTTATGAGTTATTCACTAGATTTTAGATTTGGACAGAGGATTACTCAGCAACAATTTTATGAAGCCTTCTTTATATAGAATCACAGAAGGATTGAGGTTGGAAGGGACCTCTGGAGGTCATCTGGTCCAAACCCTCTGCTCAGGCAGAGAAGCCTGCAGTCATGGCTAGTTGACAGAAAGGAATGAGCCGTAGACTTGCTGTAGAGTGACTTCTGTTTGAGAGAAAAGAAATTGATATTAAATCTGTTTTGTAATGTTAATGAGAATCTTGTATTTAGATGCATTCTCCAGATAAATCACTGGGAAAAAAAATCCATTATATTCCAAGGGAAGGGGTTCAGATTCCAGGCAAGATTTTTTATGAACAGGAATATAAGCTTAGATTCCTACACAGAAGCAGTGGTACTTTTTCTTAGAAAGATTTTTGGTCAGAATAGTTTTGCGGACTGAAGCAGATGGATATATGTGGTTTAAAATATATTTTTTAGCTTGGAAACAGAAAATGTCCTAATAACCTTTGCCAGAGGTTCCATACCACCTTGCAAAAGAAATAGGAAACCTAACTGGTTTTCAGATAGAGTTTGATGAGTTTATTAGCATGATTTTATGGTTATGCATTCCAGTTGTATATACCTGCTAAGTTATGAAGGATTTGGTTCAAGTTCAAAGAATGTGTAGAACACATTGCTGAAATCACAAAAAACATCATTTTGGCATTATTTAAAAGAAAACCTTATGTGGTTTGGCTTTAAACTCAATGAAGTAATTTCAGGAAAGTGATTTATAATATGAACTGAACGATCATACCAAAATGAGGCATTCCGAAATTATGAAAGTGAGAAAAAAAATTCTAATAAACTTCACCTGGATCTGATTTGAGTTTTATTCATGAAAGTTGTTTTATTTGTGCCTTTTGTGCCAACTGAGAGACTATTTTGAAATTTTGCAAGCACTTTTCCAAGCACTTCTGCTGCTGGACACATGGCCAGATCTTCCCCAAAGTTTAGCAGATGTGAGCACTGTGGGTTCCCCGCTGACAGATTAGCAGGAGCAAAGCACACATAGCCTGCAAGGTCAGAGCTGGAGGGAGAACTGCTGGGAGAAACCTAAGTGAACTGCATCAGGGACGAGGAAAGTAGCACACAGCAATCAATAACACACAGAAATAAACACAGACATTCCTAACAGGAAGTGTTACACAACTTTTGCAGTATCTGTTTTCTGAGATGGACTTTGTTACAAAGATATTTTGTGTAAACAATCTTTTCAGAATTATCAGTTTCAGAATAAAAATTAAAATTATTTAAATTATTTCTGAAGTACTCCTTAGTACTTTCCAATAAAGTATTTCTTAAAAGAAAGATGAGAAAACATATCATAAGAAATATGACCGCTTTTGATTGGCAGTACATTTCTTTGCATTTAGAAAGAATAATGATACAGTTTTTAGATTTGGAAGTTTCTCTGCCCCTTGGATGTAAATGATTTTATTCTCAAACCCACTTTTGTGGGTTTTGAAGATTTTCACTTCAGATGAAAGCTGGCAGTTTGTGTGGAGACAGAGTTCAGGGCAGTGAAGACTCTCTCATTATAAATTTGTGCCTGTAGCATTTTCTCCTCATTCCTTCTATTTCTGAAGGCTGATATTGGCCAGATCCCTGCTGTCTACATTTGACAGAGCTCTGTCTAGCTTACTTTGGAGGTTGTGAGCATAGGGCTGTTATCATTTTCTGTAGGAAACGGCTCAGTTTATAGCTTTTCCTGTGAGGAGTGGTAATTCTGGTTGCCCTGAGTCTGCTGCCCTCTTGCTTCTTTCCATTAAGCTAACCTTCTGCTAGCTTTCTTGCAGGATATGTCAGAAATACACCTTCTCCAGATGCTTTTGCGTGTTTATTAATGAAAGAAGTTATCTGAAGTCACTGTACCATTTCTTGTTTTCCTGAACAACCTTCCATGAATGCACTCTATGAAATTAAAAATATTTAATTACCGCAACTATGTAATTCCAATATAATGAACTTCAGTATTTTTAGAGCAGATTAATGTAGTATATAATTTTACTAGCAGAAGAACATTTTAAAGTGTTAAGTAATGGCTTAGAGGGAAGTACAAAGACAATAAAAGAATTTAAATAGCCTACTCCGAATTAAAATGATGTTAAATCATCCATTAAAAAAAAATTGCTTGTTGTTCCCTCAGTTTTCAAAGAAAGTTTCACCAAGCGTTTCTATGCAGGTGTAGTCCAGGAATTTTTCCTTCCTGGTAATTTGAAGATTTATCTTGGCATATGATCCCGCTGGGTATCATCTGTCTCCCAGTCAACACTGGGACTGCTCCTGGGCTCACAGGAAAGAACAGACCAGAGGTGTATTCCCAGGGGTCTCTGAACAGGATGATAAGGGAGCCAGATCTGGGTGGACATCAGCCTCACGGTAAAAAAAAACAAATAGTAATATTTGAATTCATGATGATGACAATTAAGTGAGCACATTCAAGAAAGTGTCAGACTAGAGAAAAGCAAGAACCCCACCCTGCCTGTCTTTAAACAAGTGACTCACTCCTTTCTGACTGCTTGCTCATGTCCCACCTTGCTGAAACACTCAACCATTGCTCAGATTTTATTTTTCCACAAAGATAACTTTGTTGGACTTGAGTTCTTTTCCTTTCATGAAGCACTGTTTTTCACTATGGGCTTAAATAAGTCACGTAAAAATCAATAAAACCAATTAAGTTAGAAGATTAATAGTCATTATTCAAATTTAAAAAAAAAGAAAATTGAAGAGAAAAAAAATGTTACTCAGCCCAACCCCTAACATTTCATTAGGTGTCACATCTTAATAAAAAATCAATGAAGTCAGAGAGTGCAATCTGCAGCTTAGTATATATCAAGTCTCTTTTGTCTACAGAGAATGTAATTGTTTAGTACTCTGGACAAATGATCCCAAAGCCGATAAGGCACATAGTAGGAGTAGGGCTGTATGTACTGGCCATAACTGAGGGCCACATTATGGACACACCTGACATAATACTACGTTAGGAAAGTTCTCTGAGCATTGCACAGTACAGATGGAAAAATGTTGTGGTTTAGGATAAACAGGTGAAATAACCCAAGCTTTATAGTCTTTAGAATAGCTAAAAATAGAAGCAAGAGTACAGATAACTGTGCATTGCCAGTCATTGAATTTACTAACTGATGTTAATGGACACAACAGTACACATATGTAAGATAATACTGCTGTTGAATGAGAGGTCATGCTCCTCGCATCAGTAGGCATTATGCTGAGTGCGTCTTTCTGAGCCATTTTTTCCAAGGGTGTCTCAGACAAATCAGAGATTTACTATGTTCTGGGGTTTTCATAGCTTTGATTTCCACTAATCTCCCATGGTTTGAATGTGTGTGACTTGAATGGAATTTTATCTATTAGTAGACAAAGATGCAGCAGCTAGATACTGTTAGATGACATTACAGGAAATCACCAACTGCAAGATAGACTGAATAATCAAATGCAGTTTCTCTTACCACGTCCTAATTCAGGCAAAGATGGGCCTGGGTTGTTATACAGTAGCTCATGGACTCAAGCTTTTAACCTACATATTGATGGAAGGCACAGGAAAAAGATAGAGTCACTGAGGTGGGAAGGGACCCTTAAGAACATCGGGTCCAACCATCAACCTAACACTGCCAAAACCACTACTAAACCATGTCCTTCATCACCACATCTACCCAGCTTTTAAATACCTCCAGGGATGGCGATTCCACCACTTCCCTGGGCAGTCTCTTCCAATGCTTGACAATCCTTTTGGGGAAGACATTTTTCCTAATATCCATCCTAAACCTCCCCTGGTGCAACTTGAGGCTACTTCCTCTTCTCCCATTGCTTGTTACTTGGGAGAAGAGACCAGGACCCACCTCACTACAACCTCCTCTCAGGGTAGCTGTCTCCCCTCAGCCTCCTGTTCTCCAGGCTGAACAACTCCAGTTCCCTCAGCTGCTCCTTGTAAGACTTGTTCTCTAGACCCCTCACCAGCTTCGTTGCCCTTCTCTGGACACGCTCTAGAATCTCAATGGTCTTCTTGTAGTGAGGGGCGCAAAACTGAGCACAGTATTCAAGGCAGGGGTTCACCAGTGCTGAGTGCAGGGGGACAGTCTTTTCCCTAGTGGAGATTAATCTTGCATAAAATTCAGCTAGATTCCCTCAAATATATACCATCTTCTCCTACTTACCAAATACCAAAGTGTTTGTCTGCCATAGGAGTTGTCGAACCCACACTATGAATATTTCTCGAGATCTCTCTGGTGTGGGACAATATACAGTAGCATACTACTTGCCTCCTGGTACTGTTTCTTCATGGAAGCATCACTCAGCTGCAGCTTCTCTGCAGAGAATATATCCATGAAGCCAATAACACAGATGAAATCCCGGAACAGAAGATGGGCATTTAGTCGGTTCATCCAGGTCGAATAGCGCAGTACGGCACAGCACAACACTCCCCCTCACGAGCAGAGCAGATGCCTCTGTGAAGGGAGATACTTCCTTCCTCCCTAGTCACGTGTGGATGATACGTGGTTTCAAGGCAGAAGATTATAGAAGAAAAATTAATGGCTAAAAGGGAAAAAAGAAGTCCAAAAGCAATCATAATTCGGTGTTAACTTTTTAGGTTTCTTACAATAAAATTCAAAATATGCTATGTCGGGACACATAGCAGACAAAGGTATTAATACGCCAATATTTTACCTTAAATTACTGTGATTATGATCTAACAGCTTCTTAGGAATAGAAGTGGTACACTTAAATGCGGTTGTTCTGGGTTTTTTGTTTTGATTTTTAAAAAGTTCAATTTCTTTAATTCTCATTTCAGTTACTGCATGTAGTGCTGCACGTTCTGAGCTGTTGAAACATCCTTCACCTTGTGATGCTGATCTCCCAGTCACTCATCCTTCCATCTGGTACCATGCTAGGACCTAGCAAGATGTCTGCAAGAGACATCTCAAGCCTGAAGCAATCCTTGCCTCCCTCATGGAACTTAGGATGTAACTCCTTCATTTTCAGCCAATGTAAAAGTAGTAGAGCAGAGACAAGAATCAGGCCAGAAATGGCTAAATTTTCAATTTTTTCTCTGCAGAGGCAGACAATGATCAAAGAAAATGTATTATGCAGTAAGTATTTAACCTCTTTTTCCTGCTACTTTAAGGTGGCAACATATTATGTGACTTATCTTATGATGGCTGAAAA